>JAGKQL010000004.1:27407527-27465644 GCA_018398635.1 Cyprinodon brontotheroides | reverse complement strand
CAGAACCTGACAAATCCCTGTAGATTCTTGCTAAGACTCTTAACAAGTTACTCTGAAATGTATTCAATCTTTGAGTTGTATCACCAAAACAACTTCTCTATAAGCAGGAGTATTAAACAATGCACAAATTTTAGCAACTTCCAATAGGGAGTAGGGGTGTGTTACTGGTAAGCATCCTGCTATCTTTATCATCCAATCATACTTCAAAAAAAAGAAGAAAAAAAAAAAACACAACAACCTCAAAGATGCTATTAGGTAAAAAATTACACTCCAAGAATTTCAAAGTATGAAAGCTGTCATGATGGGTTCTCAAAGAGCGACCCAAGTATGCAGAACACCACTGACAGACACAGGAATAAAAGTTTAACAAGTTTATTTTTAGTACAAGCACACAGGATGTACAGGTTCTGGCTCGGGCCTGGATACTGGTCAATCGGAGTCTCGCGTGAGAGACAGTTCAGTTAGCGCTGGGTAAGTTGGAGCTTGATTTCTTGAGGATTACTGATTGTACCTTGGTGCGGTTCTTTTGAGGTTAGCCTTGTGAGACTCACTGCTGGATCTCGAGAGGTGTTGATCAGCAGAGTCCGGGCTAAGCTGCTTCAGTGTCTCAATGCCTATTAATGAAATCAGACCCTGCAGTTTGGGTTTCCTTCCTCGCGCCCTTAGTCCTGAGCTGCATGGAAGTTCACTACGGTTCTTCAGAGGGTCGGCTGTGAGGGTCAGTTATTCAGTGAAGCTCTTCCTGAGGGCTTCACAGAGAGGAAACTCAAATCCTGGAAGACAGAGACAAAAGTTAGAATCCAGGCTGGATTCAAAGTCACAAAGCTGCTTGCCCGAGAGCCTGGGCTTGCCGCCGACCAACTGGATCATCACCTCGCGGCGCGCTGGAGGCAAGTTAGTCTGAAGACAGCTTAAGTAGTGACATCTCTTCTGATGATCTTTTTCCTGATGGGCTGTAGCTAGCAGGAAGGCTCACTAAGAGGATCCACGGTGACTCCTGCTGAGAAAGGTGAACTTCTCCAGCTCCCAACAAAAGCATGATGTCTTGCTCAACAGAACAAATGAATTTCTTACAAGACATTCAAGTCTTTCCTTAAGAATCAACATAAATAGGTTTGGTTATAATTTTAAGCAAGTTTGTGGTAATTTTCCGATTAGTGGGCTTTCTTGGTTTTGTCTTGGCCTTGACAGTTGTTCAATTTATATTGCATTATTAAACAAACGTGCAAAGAAATAAAGGCTATACAATGAAAGTGACTGAGCTATGTTAAACTAAAAGCAATGTTTGAGATGGATCTTTTCAATGACCTGCAGTAGCCCATCTTAAGTTGCTGAATTTCAACTTTGAGTTATAGTTTCTCTTTTTAGGTGTTAATCTGTCATGTCTGCACACTCACGCAGATGGAAAGCATAGTCATAGAGGCAATTAATTCTATGGCTTTTTGCCTTGGAGCAAGAAGATCTTTTACTGGCTAGGGTGTGCATGTGCAGTTTGCATGTTCTCTCTGTGCCTGTGTGGGTTTTGCAGGGGACTCTGGCTACCTTTACAGTCAAAATTATGAGCATTTTGGTTAGCAGGTGTCTCTAAATTGCCTTTGGTGTGTGTTTGAGGTTGTTTGTCTCTACGTTGCACTGCAAGGGACTGGGGACCTATCCAAGATGTACCCAGCCTTTCCCCCACAGGCTGCTAGATAAGCCTGTTGGATTTTAACATATGAATTCATCTAACCTCATGTAGAAAGATTAGCATACTAAGAAAATGTATTGAATAATTTTGTATTAGTTACTCTATGATTTGTGTGTAAGGATTTAAATATGATGTTGACTTTATCCTCCTCAACTTCTCTGTTTTATGACCCATAAGGAAGCCCCTACAGCTGGGGGTTTTATGGCTGAGGGATTTACAGCACTGAGGAAGGCTCAGATATAGGGTTTGCTGCATGTTTACAAAGATAATCCTTCCTCAGCCCAATTGGGGAAAGAAAAAAGCAGGATATAGATGATGTCTAAGGTGAAGCTTCAACGTTTAAATTTGATTGTGAGAGTCAGATCACATTATTGGGCTGGTCTTGCCCTTTGGGTTTGTAATGGGATCTCTACAAACATCTTGGTATCAAAAAAAGTGTTGGATTTCAGTTCTCTTCTGATGCTTCACATCAAACACACAGAGGACATGGGATGTGTTTTCAATAGGCCCCATCATGACCCTGACAGAAAAACAGGAGAAGATGGATGATTTGCAATGGACATACATTTTGTGGTACCTTCTCCTTTCTGCAACTAAATGGCGTTCCCTGGAAAGTCTACATCCATTGTTCTCAACTTAATGATCTTAGAGATCAAAAAGAGAACAATTTTGCTTTTTTGCTTTTTCTATATTATATAAATAGTTTGTGTTCTAAGCTTTACTTTCCTAATTATTTTTGAGCAATTTAGCGATTTTTGTAGAAAAACTTTTCTTATCAGTGAGTTTTATTTTCTTGTACTGTATTTTTACTTTTACTTGTTCTTTAGATCTTTTAAACAACTCTGAAATCTCAGTCAACACACAACTATTACCCTGGTAAAATGCAGTAAGTGCTGGTCTTCCATAAATTAATGTTCCTCTGGGTAAAATTCTCATGTATCCCATCTAGACTACTATACAAAATGTTTGCATAATAGACATAGAGTAGATAAATACTTCAGTTATTGTAGCCATAATGTGTTTTTTCAGCCAGGAGATGGCAGTAGGCTACAACTTACAATTTTGACTTCACTGGAGAAGAACAACTGATTTTTTTGTAGGTCTAAACACTTATTTTCACTTGTGAAAACCTGAAGAGCTAAGTATTAAATTAGGGACACTAATTTAAGTAATTTCAGCAAACCAAGGTAGTTGTAATCCTAAGCATTATTCAGAGAGTTATCAGTACATATATCTTAAAGTTGGAGGTTAGTTTCAACCCCTGATCTCTATTTATTCACTGGATTACTGATTGTCTGATGGTAGTACGGGGTTAAAGTGAAGTAACCACCCACCATATTGGTACTCCCTTGTTAGTAACACTGGCAAAGTAAATAATAGGTGCGCTACAGCATCAAACAATGATGTTGTTCTCATTTATATATATATGTGTGTGTGTGTGTGTGTGTTTGTGTGTGTGGGATCAAATGTTTTGAGTTGTTTTCATACAATACATTATACATAAGTTTTTAAAATGAGCAATACAACAAACACTAAAAAAAAAGACATTATCACCCACACCAGAATTAATACATTTACATTTCACAGTGAATTACTTTCTTTCTACTCTACTTTCTATTTGCTAACATTAGAGAAAATGTCAATGGTTAATTTAGTCAATAACTTCAAGTCATTCAAAGGTAGCCAGACTAATGTTACGCTACATACTAAACTATAGTATACATCGGCATCCTTATGGATTTTCTTGCCTAACACATCCAGTTTTGTGAAAATTCCCACAGACAGCAAACGCTTGTTTTTGCAGCCAAATGCTACACATGTAGGCATTTTAACTGGGAAGTGGGGGGTTGCCAGCATGGCGGATGGTGGCTTCACTTTTTCAGTCAATCAGCAATCAAGTGAATAAATAGAGATCAGTGGTTTCAACAGCTGAAAGTTCTGCTAACTTTTGTCTTTTTGTTGTTGCAAAGTTGGCTTTCAAGTTATAGGCTCAATGTTCTTGCCATGTTTAATTCTAACTAGTGGTATGCATTGTTTTTTTAAATCTAGATTGATCTAACTGTAATTAATCTAGATTAAAATGGCTCATTTGAATTCTGCCAAAGGCATTCATGAAAAATGTGTACTACAGAAATTGTAATGAACTCAGAACATAAGACCCAGAAATCAAGCAAAACAGACAGTGGAATAATTAAAAAGCATTTTTTTTTATAACTCAGGCGGATCTGCGGTGACTATGGCATTGGAAGCAGGAACTTCTATTGGAAATAAACACAGATTAGGGAATTGTGACGGATTGACGGAGGATGATTATAAATGCATGAGTCACTAACCTGGTTTGACAATGCACTCCTGTGCCAAAGGACGGGGATGGTTCCTGGCGGTTGACTGAACAGAAGTAGTGGGCACTGCCAGAGAGTTCAAGTCATGGAAGGCTGTAGAGCAGACAGGAGATCAGATCCTGTAGGATCAATATTATTGGAGGCTTATTTGTGGTTCAGTAAAAAGATCTATTCCATACTTGGTAATACACACAGAAGAGGCATGCACATAGTGAATGGTAGCTTGATGGTGAGCAAAAGACTAGAGAACAGTTTATGTGTAATGATATTTCAAAGAGCTAAGCTCTTTAAGCTGCTCTATATTTTATAGAGCAGGTAACCTGACCAGGCATAGGATATAACATCTGCGTATTAATTTCTGCTGCCCACAAGGTGTTGTAATAGTTTCCAGCTTTGTGAAGAAATGGCCACCTTAATTTCACAGAGTAAAATGGAAAGTGGGATACCATACAGTGCTGTGTTATAGTATTTTTTTTGGTCAAATGTAAAGAACATTGTAAAATTGAGATATATAAAGTCAGACTTGGTCTTGTCAAACATATCTTTATATCCATAATTATATCTGTAAATTATCCAGTTAGAAGAATAACACTTTTCTTCTAGGTAATAAAACAGATGACATAATATTATAAGCATGCTAATGTCTTGTGTTGTGTCTTTTCTGTTTGTTTTTGCCGCATTCACAGCCACACTCCCCAAAAAAGGATAATAAAAGTATTACTGATCTAATCTAACTTTAAAATCTGCTGCAATATCAATTTATGTAGCAACATCTAGAAATCTACATGAGCGGATGCAATAAAGTTTTATAGTGGTTGCGGCAGTGAGCACTCATGAAAGGAGTGCTTTAACTTTCACTTTTCAGGAAACGACAACTATAAGTTATGTTTTAAGTAAGCTCTTACACAAGACCTGAAAGATTAATGCAGACCAGAGAAATGAAACTTTTCTGTTACTGTTTGTAATAAATCCATTAAATAAATCCAGCAGTGTCAATTTTATGAAGCAGTTGTATGTGAGCTGTTTTATCACACAAGAGGAGTAAACCAAATTAAATATTTACAATTAAAATTATGACAAAATATTATTAAAGAGATCAGTAGAATATTCCAGAGGAAAAGACTTCCAAAGCTACCGATGTGTAGAGCTAAATTATGTAGAGCGTTTGTGATTTTTGTATATTTAGTAAAGTAGTTCTGGTCAGGATTTATTTTCTTTTAAAAATTAACACTTTTTGTACAAGGTTATGTGGTAGAGTAATTTCCCAAACCTCCTACATAAGCTGTCCTGTGATATACTCCTTCCTGATCCGATACAAAAGGGTCCCCAAACTTTTTCCTGTGAGGGCCACATAACTTGTCCCTTCTCTGATGGGGGGCCGGGGTCAGTTTGTAACAGAAAAATTGTGACGATTGCAAAAGTGCCCAAATTTATGACGGGATTTATGTCTTTATGACGGGATTCATAGTGTCTCCGCAGGTTATATTCTTTGAATACCGCTGACGCCTCTTCATAGATGAGACAGACAGCCTTTTCTTTGCATTGAACAAAAAAATAATCATTTGTCCAATTCAGGTTAAATGCCCTGCATTCTGAATCAATTTTTCTCTTACCTAATCTTTTCGCCATTATTCCCTTCTCTCTTTACAGAAGAGGATTAGGGCCATTCAAAAGAAAAAAGACTATTCAATTCTGAGTTTTTTTCCTCAGAATTCTGACTTTTGTCTCGGAATTCTGAGATTAAAGTCCAAATTCTGAGGAAAAAGCCAGATTTGAATAGACTATTATTTTTATCTTTTTGAATGGCCCTAATCCTCTTCCGTATCTCTTTGAGAGGGGCGGGTTTAAGATATTTTTGCTCAGTGTTGCCAGGTAGGGGCACAGACCCAAAAAGGGTGGAACATTGTCGCGTTATATGTGTGTATGAAATAGTTACTAATAGTTAATAATGAAAAAACTTCATAATTAAGGAACATTTTATTGCAAATCTTCCAACTTTAATATCAAATAGACAAAAAAAAAACACTTATATGAAAATACTCTCTGGTATTGTTCAGGGGGCCGGACCAAATGTGGAGGCCGGATCCGGCCCACAGTCCGTAGTTTGGAGACCACTGCGATACAACCTTGTCACTCCTAAAGAGAACCTCAACATTTTCATCTCTGCTACATACAGCTCTGCTTCCTCATCTTCTTCACTGGAACTGTTTCTAAACCACACAGTATGGCTGGTCTCATAGGCCTGTGCATCTTTCCTTTCATTCTTGTTGATACTCTTTTATCACACTAAACACCTGGTACCTTTCCCCACACATCCCACATAAACCATCTTGTTAGACCTTTCTTAACATGTTCCCTGCTCTCACCCCAGATCATTTGCATACATCAAATCGCATGAATATTCCTCCCTAACCTCAGTGGTCAACCTATACACATACCCTGTCCAAGGCAAATTATAAGCAGCGTCTGTTCATACAAATAACAAGTGTCACATAATAAATAAATATTTTTGGAAAAACTCATACTCGTCGTGTCCCGTTTTATCCGGAACCGGGTCGCGGGGGCAGCAGACTAAGCAGAGACTCCCAGACTACCCTCTCCGCTGACACCTCCTCCAGCTCTGTTGGGGGAAGCCCTAGGTGCTCCTAGGCCCGTCGAGAGACATAGTCTCTCCAGCATGTCCTGGGTCGTCCCCTGGGCCTCCTCCCGGTGGGACGTGCCTGGAACACCTCCCGAGGGAGGCGTCCAGGGGGCATCCGAAGAAGATGTCCGAGGCACCTCCTCTGGATGCGGAGAAGCGGCTCTACTGAGCCTCTCCCGGACGACGAGCTCCCTCACTATCTCTAAGGAGAGCCAGCCACCCTCTTGGAGAAAGCTCGTTTCCAACGGCTTGTATCGGGATCTCGTTCTTTCGGTCATGATCAGATTTCATGACCATAGGTGAGGGTAGGAGCGTAGACTGGCCGATAAATTGAGAAAAACATTATTGCTAATTTTAATAAAATAAAGTCAAAAACATAAAATTTCAGTTTTAAATAAAAAGAAAAAGATATATAAGCTAAAACTATTGTGGTATTCAGATATTGCTGAAAAGTTGATAAATGTAAGTGTCCTTGGAGCTGATGGCTGGCTTTATTGCTCATTTCATTCACCTGTCTAAATTTGCCCAGTTTATCATTACTGCTCACACCTGATCAACCTGCTCCTGCCTCTATTTAAAGGTGCTTGCATCCAGTCATCGGCCAGATATTCTTGTTCTCTCTAGCCAGTGGTGAGAGTGTTTTCATAGTTCTTTTGGTGTTTCTGATTTCCTGATCCTGACCGTTCTTTCTCACAACCACTGAGCCTTCGCTGTTCCGCCTGGTTTGCCTTAACTGTCTTTAAACTCCTGGATCTCTGAACCTGCTTGTTCCTGTTTCGATCGTTTGCCTGACTTGGCTTTTAATAATTTGCATGTTCTCGGGGCTACAGCATCTGGGACACTGTGGGCTGTGCCCACCACATCTGGTTGGCATCCCACCGACTGATCCTACACTCCCTTCTCTGGGCTTGTACTGTAACCAGAGTTTCCAGCCTTAGACATCATAGCCACTTCTACTGCAGATCCGCAGTTCGTGTTTAAAATAAACACTTTTTCAGTAATCTCACTTTCTGTGTGGTCTAGAATACTGGGTCTTAAAATCAAGAAGACTGCTGTAAGGAAATACAATATGTATGTTTGTCATTTGTATCCCTTCC
Source organism: Cyprinodon brontotheroides (assembly GCA_018398635.1). Lineage (NCBI taxonomy): Eukaryota > Metazoa > Chordata > Actinopteri > Cyprinodontiformes > Cyprinodontidae > Cyprinodon > Cyprinodon brontotheroides. Next base: position 27,457,877 of record JAGKQL010000004.1, on the reverse strand, counting down.
AATGAAAGCTTTTAGCCAGTAACTTTCTTTAATTTTATTCAATTTAAATAATTCTAGATGTGATGCTTTTTCCCTGTGTTTGTTTGGTAGGAGCTTTAATTTTCTTTTTCCTTGGTGTTTTTCTGGGAAGCTCTACATAATATTATAAGCATGCTAATGTCATGTGTTGTGTCTTTTCTGTTTGTTTTTGCCGCATTCACAACCACACTCCCCAAAAAAGGATAATAAAAGTATTACTGATCTAATCTAACTTTAAAATCTGCTGCAATATCAATTTATGTAGCAACATCTAGAAATCTACATGAGCGGATGCAATAAAGTTTTATAGTGGTTGCAGCAGTGAGCACTCATGAAAGGAGTGCTTTAACTTTCACTTTTCAGGAAACGACCACTATAAGTTATGTTTTCCTTAAGAATCAACATAAATAGGTTTGGTTATAATTTTAAGCAAGTTTGTGGTAATTTTCCGATTAGTGGGCTTTCTTGGTTTTGTCTTGGCCTTGACAGTTGTTCAATTTATATTGCATTATTAAACAAACATGCAAAGACATAAAGGCTATACAATGAAAGTGACTGAGCTATGTTAAACTAAAAGCAATGTTTGAGATGGCTCTTTTCAATGACCTGCATTAGACCATCTTAAGTTGCTGAATTTCAACTTTGAGTTCTAGTTTCTCTTTTTAGGTGTTAATCTGTCATGTCTGCACTTGCATGCATGTTCAAACAGACAGAAAGGGCTTGTCCGGGATTTGAACCCGGGACCTCTCGCACCCAAAGCGAGAATCATACGCCTAGACCAACAAGCCCTTCCAAACCTTCTGAGGTGGCATTGTCACACCCAATGGCTTAACATAAAGCCCTCTCTCCTATAGCCTTAGTGCAATTATTGCTACTTCTAGGCAATTCAAACATTTGTTGCTTCCAGGGGCTCGTTACTCTAGAATTATGTTTCAGGGTCTTTTTGTGTGTGGTCCTTGATAGAAATCCTGTAGAAATCCTTAATGACTCTTTAAGGAATACCTTCATTCAGACTGCTGAAGTTAGACAGGTAGTTACACCATTATTACAAGATTATTCTTGTTTTTCATGTATGAAACCATCAAAGCTCTCATTGGATGAATAAATAAACTGATAAGTGGAAAGTCCTGTGCTTTGCCTTCACACGAAGCATGCAAGGTTTTGCAAGTAGGAAAACCTTCCTGTGGTCTTAGCAAGATGTTTTGGCATTGTTTTGAAAGGACTTTTTGCAGGCTGTTACAGAACCTGACAAATCCCTGTAGATTCTTGCTAAGACTCTTAACAAGGTACTCTGAAATGTATTCAATCTTTGAGTTGTATCACCAAAACAACTTCTGTATAAGCAGGAGTATGAAACAATGCACAAATTTTAGCAACTTCCAATAGGGAGTAGGGGTGTGTTACTGGTAAGCATCCTGCTATCTTTATCATACAATCATCCTACAAAAAAAAGAGAAAAAAAATACAACAACCTCAAAGATGCTATCAGGTAAAAAATTACATTCCAAGAATTTCAAAGTATGAAAGCATGATGTCTTGCTCAACAGAACAAATGAATTTCTTACAAGACATTCAACTCTTTCCTTAAGAATCAACATAAATAGGTTTGGTTATAATTTTAAGAAAGTTTGTGGTAATTTTCCGATTAGTGGGCTTTCTTGGTTTTGTCTTGGCCTTGACAGTTGTTCAATTTATATTGCATTATTAAACAAACATGCAAAGACATAAAGGCTATACAATGAAAGTGACTGAGCTATGTTAAACTAAAAGCAATGTTTGAGATGGCTCTTTTCAATGACCTGCATTAGACCATCTTAAGTTGCTGAATTTCAACTTTGAGTTCTAGTTTCTCTTTTTAGGTGTTAATCTGTCATGTCTGCACTTGCAGAAAGGGCTTGTCCGGGATTTGAACCCGGGACCTCTCGCACCCAAAGCGAGAATCATACGCCTAGACCAACAAGCCCAGGTTTGTCCTTTTTTCCTAAGGTAGGAATGTACAGCTTAATCTTGCCCAGAGTTACTGGCTGTGCAATGCTGTGCCATGGTTTTCGTAGTTGTTGTTTGGTTTCTCCGATAGAGGAAGCTTACAAACCTTGCTTTAGAACGACAAAATTAAAGAAATGGTACTGCAAAAGAGTTGCACATTTGATGGGAGATGGAATCTCACCTATTTCTTTTATTCAGTGGGCAGGTCAGTGTCCATTATGTGCCAGTGTTTTTGCAGTCAACTGTCAGCTATAGCATAAGGAAACAGAGGTGTTTTGGAATGACAGCAACTCATCCACAAAGTGGTAGGCCACGTACACTTACAGAGCAGGGTCAGCGCATGGTGAAGCACATAGTGCAAAGAGGTCACCAATTTTCAGCAGTTTCAGTCACTACACACATCCAAACTTTTATATAGCCTTCAAATTAACAGTGTACACAGAGCTTCATGGAATGGGTTGCCATGGTTGAGCAGCTGCATCCAAGCCTTACATTACCAAGTGCAATGCAAAGCATCGAATGCATTGGTTTGGATGTTTCCAGGAGTGCATTACTTATTTGAATGCATTGTGCCCAAGTGTAAAGTTTAGTGGAGGTGGGATTATTGTATGGGTTTTTTATTTTTGTTTTGTTTTTTCAGAAGACCGGACTTCAACCCAATATAAAATTTTTGGGATGTATTAAAGTGAAAAGCAATGGCTTCTTGTCCAACATTAGTTTGTGACCCCACAAATGCACTTCTAGAAGAATGGCCAGAAGTTTCTATAAACACACTCCTAAACCTTGTGGACAGCCTTTCAAGAAGAGTTACAGCTATTGCACCTGCAAAGGGAGGATGAACGTCATATTGAACCACTACGGATTAGGAATGGATTGTCATTCAAGCTGATATGTAAGTCAAGGTAGGTGAGCGAAAACCTTTGGCAACGTAGAGTATCATGTTTTTTACAAGTAATATCTTGAAAATGTTTTTGTTATTTTTTTCGGGTTTTATTATTCAAAATCATTTTTTTTTACCAGATCTATATTGAAAGAGAGATCGATAATCTCTGTAGTGAATTTCCTGATTAAATAAAGGTTTGATGAAAACTGCACCGGTATCTTCAGTCTTTTGGGCTGTTCAAGCCCATTCTAGCCTGAAGGAAGTCCTTCTTGTCAAGATTTTGGCACCATAGGCTGGGTTTTACTCTTATTTTACTTTCTGCTTTGCTCTACCCTTTGCTTATTATCTCTCATCTGATCCACCTGTTCCTGCTACTATTTATGCCACCAGTTCCCAGCCACCGGTTCCAGATTATTCTAGCAAGACTATTCTGGCGTTCCTCTAAATCAGGGGTAACCAATTATAAATCAGCGGGGTCAGAATAAAGAAAATCAACAACCAGTAAAGATCCGGAGATATTTTTAATTATAATCTGTTACTTTAAACAGCATTTAACACTGACATAAAATGCAGGTGTTTATGCATCCATGTTATGAATTTAATTTTCAAATTTTAAATCCATTTTAAAATCTAAATTGTTTTTGAAGGACAAAACAATAGTCTTTCAGTTTGATATATAGACAGTTTGAATGGCACAAAGCCATTGGCACTGAGGCAAGAGAAAAATCCCGAGGAGAGATTAGAGGTGAGCGATGGATGCAGAAACTACACCATGTAATGCCAATTCTGCTCAGGCTCTGACTGTAAGATCCGTGGCATATGTGGATGGACTTCCCTGACTCACCATCTAAACAGACGCTCCTCCAGCAGGGTGAGCACTCCCACCGCTGAGAGGAGAGAGAGGGGGAGCGGGAGGAGAACGTAGGCGAAATAGGGGAGAGTTTATAATTATTCCCGATTACCGTTTGATTCAGAAAACAATGTATGAATCGTGTAGGGCAGAAATTTAATTAAGACCATAATTCAGGTAATCAGACTCAGCATTGCTGAGTCTGATTACCTGAAATGTTAGGAGCACAATGGAGCAAGACAGGCTTCACCATCTTGCAATCATGTTGGTTAAGCCAGACAAGACTGATTGACAACTTCGCAAAAATGAAGCCTAGATGCTACTGTTTACGGTTAAAAAAATGGAACATACAGCTCTCCCATCTTTCTGGCCATGATACACACACCTCATAGGATCATCGTCATCACACCACCATAGGATGGGCTGAATTAGAAATGATAAACAAAGACATGTATGTATGTAGAGGTTTTTTTTTGTTTTTCCTTTTACAGTTGCATTTCAAGTTTTCAGTTTTCAAGTTCATGTTTGCTGACAGATTTAATGATGATAAATTGTGCCCTCATCAGTAGTGGATTAGAGATATACAGTTAAGTTCACAAGGGGGTCAATTCAGTTTGGTTCAGGTAGATATTTAATGATGCAGAAAACAACAATCTGATTGTACAATTTATTTATGAAGCTTTATAATAATAAATAAGTGCTATAAAATATTTGCTCGCGTGCTTGCATTAATTACCTGTGCCCATAGTTTTTTTAAATGAATTTTTGGCTCCCTATTGTGCTCCTGTGTAGTATTGGGTCAGTTGACACCACTGCTGGAGAATCCTGCTTCATAGCAGTAGGTTGAGCAAAACATCCTCAAAATGTGCAGAGTCATCTTTAAGCATGCCATTTTTCTTTTCTTTCACTTGTTCACCATGCTTCTTCCAGCAGTCCATACTTTCTCTGCTTTCTTTTTATCATTGTATTCTCCTTCTTTCCCACCGCCCGGCTTGTCACAGGTTTGCTTGCTGTGTCTAAAATTAATTAGTTGCAGCAAACATGACTGACACAGTTCATTGGCTAATTTGTAACACATGCTGCCTCGTGCCAGATGCTCCAGAGGCCTTTACCATACAAACAGGAGAAGGGGCGCAAGTGACATTTAGACACAGCAGGTAGGTCCTGATCCGGACCGTGGTCCGCTAATCCATGACCTCTGCTCTATGTATTTTGTTTCTGCCTGTTCCTAAACTGTTTATGCCCCCAAACTTCTGAGTTTTGGCTGCCCCTTTGTTGCTCTGTTTGCCTGTAATGTGTTTCCGGGCTGTTACCTGGATTCCGACTGTTGTTGACCATGAACCTGTCCTCTGACCATGGCTTTTATTTTACCCTCCTGGATCCTTCGGTTCCTCTGTGTGCACTGGCAGCTGCAAGAAGCTGTTCCTGCTTTCTTTTAGATTGCTGGTTCCGGCTCACTAACAAACATTGCAGTTCTGCTCCTCTGGACTGCACTCCTTCTTCTGGGCACATATTGAACTTATCCAGAGTTTCTAGTGAGCCCGTCACAGCAGACGGCCCACCACACATTTTTTTCAATGAATGCTCTTTAATTTATCATTGTTTCGCCTTAATTCTGGGTCCTATGTTCTGAGCCTCCTGATAGTTATCTTCCTGCAGAAGTTATTAAACTGGTATGGGATGTTTCACTGCTATAAGTTGATACATAAGTGCATTCTTTGACATTGGCTAGTAAATTAATCTTTCCTGTTATCTCTTATTTTCGAGATCTTGTCTTATGGTTATTTGTCAAAGATCCTCATCAGATCCTGATCTCGTAATTGTGAGAAAGGTGTCTTTTTTCTTCGCTAAATGCCATGTGATTTTGTAGATGAAATTTCTAAAGGCTTTTTTTAATTTTGCTTTTTTCCATCCAATCCATCCATCCATCCATCCATCCATCCATCCATCCATCCATCCATCCATCCATCCATCCATCCATCCATCCATCCATCCATCCATCCATCCATCCATCCATCCATCCATCCATCCATCCTCCGGGCTATTCGGGGTCGGGTGGTCGCGGGGGCAGCAGCTAAGAAGGGAGGCCCAGACTTCCCTCCTCTCCCCGTAGCCACACGACGAGTCGGAGCTTCAGGAGGGAACCCTGGGCATGCCTCCCCAGGCCAGCCAAGAAGTTCCTCCAGCGCAGTTCCCGGGTCTTCCCCGCCTCGGGACGTGTCGAACACGCATCTGTGGGAGGCGGCCCAGGAGGCATCCCAAACAGATGCCTGGAAGCCACCCTCAACCGGCTCCTCTCGACGCGGGAGAGCAGCTGCTCTCATCCGAAGTTCCTCGGAATGACCGAGTTAGCCACCCCATTCTAAGGGAGATAGGGTTTTTTTTTTAAGTTGTGTGCTTTTTCATATTACATGAAATGTTCATGGGACTGGGCTGCAATTATTGCTTACTTTTAATTTCTTCTGAAGTTGTTTATTTTTTCATTTCTTAAATTACATTTTCTACTTTAATTGTTAAGACAAGGAAAGAAATAGAACTAATTTAATATAATTTCGATTTTGATTTTCTTTGAAAAAAATAATAATAAAATAATGTTCCTCCCAATATCATCTGTGTTTGTTTGCCCAAGACAAGAGGTCAGTGAAAATGGACTGATGTTGAACACCCAATGGGATGCATTTGATACTGTCAGGGACAATTTGGTGCAAGTAAATGGGGTGCCAGGAGCATGTCATCCTGATTAAGGTGTCCTCTGATATGGTACCAGAACAGCAAGGGTCCCTCTTAATAGACCTTAACTGAATCTGGCTGTAGAATGCAGAGATTCGTCATATACACACATGTACAATCACAAAGACTCAAACAGTTGGACAAAATAACACAGGAAGGTGCCTAACATTTTACATTGTTACAATGAAACTTCTACTCTCCAGGTGAAACAGAAAAATACATCATATCACTAAGATGAAGCCAAGAGATTGCTCATCTGTTTTTGAGGTGTCACTGTTGACTACCAAAGTGAAATTTAGCTATATTGCTATCATTACATGCAAATGAAAACAAATTATTTCCTGTGAGTGCCTAGCCCATAAAATAGTAGCTATTTAAAATTTCCCCACTTTCCTTCATGGGCCCTTGGCTGGTCCCCTAAGATTCAATTTTTAAACGTCAATCTTTGTACTAAAATATTCTTTCTTTAATGATTTGTGGACATTAAGATCTAAAGAGAAGCGCCTTATGCTGGTCATACTCTGTCATTCTGTTTAGTCAATGTATTTATTTCTAGGTATGTTGCTATAGCTTGTTTTTTTTACTTTAAAGAACATAGCAAATGTGTTCATACCCCTACACAGAGTGAAAAACAATTAATATACTGGAACATCCTAGGCGCCAAGCATAAGCAGGGCTTGTCTCCTACTCCTTGATGAGCTATTTTGCTAATTTTCATCTTTTGGCCAAGGTCTGAATTAGGTTTACTTTGAGATTAGCATGAGGTATGCCCTGGTAATTGTTAGGTTTAGGGTTATTGTCAGGATTAGGGCATAGAAAGAATTTAAAGTAACTGTAAATCAAATTAGGTCAATGGAAGTCAACACATGGCCCTAGTCAGAAGAGAATGTGTGTATAGCATGTAGTCTGTGTTTTGGCAATGCTTCGTCTGACTGTGAGGACAGTTTCCCAGAAAATGCTACATTTTGGGACACCTACGTTAGGTTTAGAGCTAGGTATGTGTAGGAAATGGTTAGGGGAATGGTTAGGATTAGGCTATAGAAACAAAATGGAATTTGAATGGAACTCTATGAAAAGTAGTCTGACACAAGATGTGAGTGTTTGTTTGTGTGAAATTATGCAAAATAATAATGTTACAAGTGGCTCATTTGGAAACCCATACTTCCTTTGAATTCCAGGTTGGGAGGCAGCAAATCCTTAAAAATATGCCAAGTGAAGAAGATATTGTATGCATTGTATATGGGACTTAAGTCACTTTTTACAACAGGTGACAGTGTTACTTTAACAACATGTAGCTGTCTTTTAATACATTCTGTTGGGATCTGGAGGTCTGTCCACTTTCTCCACCAGAGGGCGTACTAGATCTCCTGGAGCCGGAGCTGATTGCACCACCTGTCGCTCGTCTGCTCATCAGGAGATCAGTATTTAAGGAGGCAGAGGACGTCTCTCCAGTGCCAGAGTGTTTGCCAGTTACGGTTAGCAAGCCTGAGCCAATCTGCCTGTCTGAATCTCTGACTCCCTGAAAACCTGAACCTGATCTAATTTCTCCTTTCTGCTTCGCAGGCTGAACCTGCCTGAAACCAGAAACCCTTAAGAGTTTCTCAGTTGGAAATCTGCCTGTCTGATCTCTGAAGAAACCTGGAGAATCATTCCTGTCAAAGACCTGCCTGCCCGCTCTCAGAAGAATCTGGAAGGGAAACTCTAATCTGTGATCTGCAAACACTCAAACCAAGCTTTGCCTCCGCCAAAGCCCTCAGCCTGCCGACAGCCTCTGGACCCTCAAGGTTCCCCCCCTCACCCGCTAAGCTCTGACTCCAGAACAGGTACTGTCCTGCTCACTCACATCCTGCAAATTACCTGGACATCCACTAACTCCACTGTCCCCCTCTGTAGTGAACCCACTTGTGACCAGTCCTGGATCTGAGATTAACCCCTGGATCTGTTTATTCTTTGTACAGAAATATTTCAATAAACCTTTGAACTTTTCTCCTGCTTTAGTGTGTTTTGCATGTGGGTTAGGAACCTTAAGCCAAACATGACAGAACACTCTGGCCAACAGACTAACCCAGCAGATTCACTCCGGAGGATGTTGGAGCAACAACGAACTCTGATTCAAAGTCACGACACCGCCCTCCGTGAGTTAAACACACGTCATGATCAAACAAACTGCTCTTTACAGGAAATAGCCGGCTATCTACAAAATGCTACACCAAGAACGGAACCCGCTCAAATTCCGGTTCAAGAGACTAATCCTCCACTCAGGTCAGAACCCGGTCCGTCGCTTCCTGAAAAGTTTTTTGGCATTCCAAGTAAGTGTAAGGGATTTTTGTTCCAATGTAAACTCATTTTTGAACATTTGCCGTCCAGTTTCCCTAACGACAAGAAGAAAATTGCCTTTATTCTGTCTCAATTGTCCAGAAAAGCCCTCAAATGGGCGGAGGCCAGATTCTCATCTGAATCTAGTTTTGCTTGTACATTTGAATAATTTATCCAAGAGTTTTCACAAGTATTCAACCAAGACACTGATAAGTCCACTGAATCTCGTGTTCTTTTGGATTTCAAACAAGGAAATAGATCTGTAGCCAAATGAATCTGCGCTCAAATGAGCGCTTTATTTCCACACACTAGACGAATCCATTAAGGATGAGCTGGCCACTATCGATGAGCCAGCAACCTTGGAAGAGCTCATAAGATTAACAATCTGCCTGGATAACAGATTGCGAGCCAGATTCAAGTCCAGAGTTAGAAGCCATGTTTTTTCTGTTTCTGCCCCAGCAGCTAAGACTAATGACACCACTCTTCTTTCAGTGTCCTCTGAGGCCGAGTCCAGATCTATGAGCCGAATTCAACCTGTATCTGTTCCTGTATCTAAAGACTCATTACGTCTCTCCCCTCCACAGAATCCTCTGAAGTAGAGCCTATGCAGATCGGTCATACCAGGCTCACAACCGAGGAGAGGCAAAGGAGATTTAAGGGGAACCTTTACATGTATTGTGGAGAACCTGGTCACTTTGTTTCTACCTGCCCAGCTAAGGTAAAAGCCGGGGTCCGCCAGAGGAAATGAGGAGTCTGGCGGACCATCTTCAATCTGAGAAATCTCCTCGACTGCTGTTACCTGCAACTCTGTTTCTCACGGATCAATCCCTCACGTTATCTGCTTTGATAGACTCTGGATGTGAGAAAAATCTAATAGACTCTAGTCTGGTTCAACAATTGAACATAGAGACCACTCCATTGAATAAACCTCTTAGAGTCTCAGCTCTCGACGGAAAGAAGTTACCTCAGGTCACACACCAAACTAAGCCGCTCAAACTATTAATCTCCAGAAACCACAGAGAGACAATATCCTTTTTTGTATTTCCATCTGCCAGTTCATCCTTAGTCCTTGGATATGAGTGGCTTGAACTTCATAATCCACACATAAACTGGTCTAAAAGACATGTTGAGTCTTGATCTGCATCCTGCCATGTTTCCTGTCTCCGCTCAGCAGCTCCTTCGATTCAGTCTCCGGCCAGTCGTCAGGAGGCTGACCCGCCTGATCTTTCTTTAGTACCATCTGACTACCATGACCTGGCACCAGTTTTCAGTAAGGTCAGTGCACTTTCTCTTCCCCCACATAGACCATATGACTGTGCAATTGACCTGTTACCTGGGGCTCCCCCCTTCCTAGCAGTCGACTCTATAATATCTCCAAGCCTGAGAGGGAAACCATGGAGAAGTATATAAATGAGTCCTTAGCCGCCGGTATAATTCGGCCTTCCTCATCTCCTCTCGGGGCCGGTTTCTTCTTTGTGGGTAAGAAGGATGGATCTCTGCGACCTTGTATTGATTACAGAGGTCTGAACCAAATAAATGTTAAGAACAAATACCCTTTACCCCTGTTAGCATCTGCCTTTGAACCCGTCCAAGGAGCCACAGTTTTCACCAAATTGGATTTAAGAAACGCCTATCATCTCCTCAGAATCAGAGAAGGAGATGAGTGGAAGACTGCATTTAAAACTCCTCTAGGGCAATTCGAGTACTTAGTAATGCCTTTTGGTTTGACCAACGCCCCTGCCTGTTTCCAGGCCCTGGTTAACAATGTTCTGAGGGATTTTCTAAATATCTTCATTTTTGTCTATATCGACGATATTCTGATCTACTCCAAGAACATGTCTGAACATAAGAAACACGTCCGTTTGGTTCTTCAAAGACTCCTTGAAAACAAACTTTATGTCAAAGCTGAGAAGTGTGAGTTTCACCGTCCTTCTGTCACCTTTCTAGGTTTTGTGCTCGAGGGCGGGCAGGTGAAGCCGTCTGAGGACAAGATCAAGGCGGTTCTGGACTGGCCCACTCCCGAGAACCGTAAACAAGTACAAAGGTTTCTGGGGTTTGCTAACTTCTACAGAAGGTTCATTCGAAACTACAGTCAGACAGCTCAGCCTCTTACTGCCCTAACATCTGTCAAAAGGACTTTTCACTGGTCTGCGGAGGCTGAGGCTGCATTTAATAAACCCAAGGCTCTTTTTTCTAGTGCACCCATCCTCGTCCAACCTGAACCCTCAAAGCAGTTCATATTGGAGGTGGATGCCTCTGGATTCTGGGGTGGGGGCAGTCTTGTCCCAAGTGTCTGATTCTGACCAAGACTCATCCATGCGCATTTTTCTCCCGCAGACTTTCATCCGCAGAGCAAAATTATGATGTTGGAGACAGAGAACTCCTCGCATTTAAACTGGCTCTGGAAGAATGGCGGCATTGGCTGGAGGGCGCAGAGCATCCCGTTCTGGTATGGACAGATCACAAAAACTTATCATACATTCAGTCTGCCAAACGATCCAATCCCCGTCAGTCCCGTTGGTCTCTGTTTTTCTCACGATTTAACCTGATTATCTCCTACCGGCCTGGTTCCAAGAACATCAAACCCGACTCTCTCTCACGCCTGTACTCGCCCGACAGACCTGAAACTCTGGACTCCATTCTCAATTCAATTCAATTCAGTTTATTTATATAGCGCCAAATTCACAACACATGTCATCTCAAGGCACTTTACAGTTCAACCAGATCATCCAGTCAAATTGATACAAAAGTTTTCTATCTAAGGAAAACCAGTTGATTGCATCGACTCATTGACTCAAATACAATCCCTCACACTAAGCATGCTTGTAGCGACAGTGGAGAGGAAAACGCCCTTTAACAGGAAGAAACCTCCAGCAGAACCAGGCTCAGTGTGGAGTGGCCATCTGGCCGAGGCCCCACTGGGGTTCAAGGAGACGGAAGCAGAGACACAAAAGCAGCTGTAAAAGGCGGCCCCCGTCCAGGAAACACACAGCCAGGCAGACGAGCTCCGAGCCAGCTCCCATGCCAGAGGGCGAAGAGAGCACATCCACCCAGTCACAGGACCACACTGGAAAACAGGCCGATCTCCAACATCTATAAACAAGGGTGTTGATGGCAACAGCACAGCTGATATTTCTTTTCCAGGATGACGTCACAGCCAAACAGGAACAGACGAGGCAAAAGCTACTCTGAGGAAAAGCAGAGAGAGCAGAAGGTTAGAGATTGAACTAACAGATTCTGCAGAATAGGGAGAACAGAGAGAGAATGAAGCAGAATGATGAAATGAGGGTCCTTATGTCCTCCAGCAGTCTAAGCCTATAGCAGCATAACTATAGAGATAGCTCAGGATAACCTGAGCCACCCTAACTATAAGCTTTATCAAAAAAGGAAAGTTTTAAGCCCAGCCTTAAAAGTAGACAGGGTGTCTGCCTCACGGACTAAAAATTGGTAGTTGGTTCCACAGGAGAGGAGCCTGATAACTAAAAGATCTGCCTCCCATTCTATTTTTAGAAATTCTAGGAACCACTAGTAAACCTGCAGATTGAGAGCTAAGTGCTCTGTTAGGAACATAAGGAACAATCAGATCTCTGATATAAGATGGAGCTTGGCCATTTAAGGCTTTATATGTGAGAAGGAGGATTTTAAATTCAATTCTTGATTTAACAGGAAGCCAATGAAGAGAAGCCAGGATAGGCTTAGATATGATCTCTCTTTTTAATTTTCATCAGAACTCTGGCTGCAGCATTTTGGATCAGCTGAAGGCTTTTTAACTACAGTTTGTGGACTTCCTGATAGTAAGAATTACAATAGTCCAGCCTTGAAGTAACAAATGCATGGACTAGTTTCTCAGCATCACCCTGGACAGGAGATTTCTAATTTTGCAATGTTCCTCCAGATGAAGAAGGAAATTCTAGAAATCTCTTTGATATGGGATTTAAATGACAGGTCCTGATCAAAAATAACACCAAGATTTTTACTTTATTATCTGAAATCAGTTTAATCCCATCCAAATGAAGTGACTTAGTGACTAATCAGCTTCTTTTTTCAGAGACTCTGGTCCAAAGACCATAACTTCTGTTTTGTCTGCATTCAGAAGCAGAAAGTTAAGAGTCATCCAGGTTTTTCTGTCTTCAGACATGATGTACTGTAATCTATGTAATGGGTTAGCTTCATCTGGATTTATAGACAGATATAGCTGGGTGGTATCATCAGCATAACAGTGGAAATTAATCCCATACTTGTCTAATAACTCTACCGATTGGGGAGCATGTATAAAAGTAAAGAGAATTGGTCCTAGCACTGATTCCTGTGTAATTCAGTTTAGGTAACCTTTGAGTTTGTTTGGAGCCTGTCACAACATGAACAAACTGAATTCATCAGATAGATAAGATTTAAACCAGTCTAGTGCTGTTCGCTTTAATTCCAACAAAAATATTCAAGTCTTTCCAAAAGAATCTTATGGTCAATCATTGTATCAAATGCAGCACTAAGATCCAACAGGACGAGCACATTGATACAAGTCCATTATCTGGACAACATGAGAATATCATTAGTGACCTCTTCTTCACCAGAGCTGTTTTCAGTGCTAAGCGATGATGAGCTCTAAAGCCAGACTGAGGAAACTCTTCAAAAAGTTCATTATGGTGGTAAGTGATCGCAAACTTGTTTGGTAACTCACTTTCTCAAGAATTTTTGGATAAGAAAGGAAGATTGGATATAGGTCTATAATTAACCAAGAGTCATCTGGGTCAAGAGACGGTTTCTTAAGCAGAGGTCCTCCCTGCCAGCTGCACGGTGGCTTACCTCGTCTCCTGGGAAATCTCCGACCTGATTAAATTGGCCCAAGTTTCTGAACCCTCTACCCAGGAAATGGTCCACCCAACAGAACGTGATATGTACCCTTCTTCAGTCAGGTCCGCGTCTTATCCACTCGATGCATTCTGCAAAATTTTCAGCTCACCCCGGTGTAAGCAGAACCATAGCCCTGATCTCTCGCCATTTCTGGTGGCCATCCCTGTCCTAGCCTGTCCCGTCTGCGCTCGCAACAAACCGTCACATCAACCTTCCTCTGGTCTTCTTCACCCGCTACCTGTTCCATCTCGCCCCTGGTCCCACATTAATTATGGATTTTGTAACCGGTTTGCCTGCATCCAAAGGTATTGTTAGAGTGATAACTATCCTGTGTTTCAACCAGAAGGGTCATAAACTTTTTTGACCTCCTGTAGGTCATGAGGCAGAATCGTACGGATGTGTGACTTCCATCCAGCCAGTTGGTCAATTCACACCATCTTGTTACCTGCATCCTCTCAGACAATCATTACTGGCTCTTCTGTTTTAGGCCCAGCCTGTTTGATGTGTTGTAAACTGTTAATAAAAAAAGGCTTTCCCATGAAGGGGATCTGTGTGAGAAGGTAAATGTTGGGTTTTAATCCAGAGAAATTTGAGTTTAAAAAGATTAAAAGGAAAATGATCAACACAGAGACAGGGTTTTGTGACGCCAGGTGTGTGCCGGGTGGAGAGAAGAAGGCTGGCTGGAAAACCAGCACCTTCTCACACAGATCCCTTCATGGGAAAGCCTTTTATTAACAGTTTACAACATCAAACAGGCGGGCCTAAAACAGAAGAGCCAGTAATGATTGTCTGAGAGGATGCAGGTAACAAGATGGTGTGAATTGACCAACTGGCTGGATGGAAGTCACACATCCGTGTGATTCTGCCTCATGACCTACAGGAGGTCATAAAAGTTTATGACCCTTCTGGTTGAAACACAGGATAGTTATCACTCTAACAGGTATTACAACCATCTTCAATATCATTGATAGATTTTCAAAAGCCTGCCATCTTGTCCCCCTCAGAAAACTTCCGACTGCCTTCCAAACAGCGCAGCTCCTCATCAAACACGTGTTCAAGCTTCATGGAATCCCCCAGGAAATCCTGTCAGATAGAGGCCCTCAATTAACCGCACAGGTCTGGAAACATTTCTGTTCTGCTCTTGACACCAAAATCTCTCTAACTTCAGGTTATCACCCACAATCCAATGGACAAACAGAACGTCTAAACCAAGAACTGGAATCAACTCTCCGATGTTTCACGTCAACCAACCCGATCTACTGGAGCCAATATCTTCACTGGGTAGAATATGCACACAACTCACACACTTCTTCTGCAACCGGTCTGTCCCCTTTCGAGATATCCTTAGGTTATCAGCCGCCCTTGTTCCCCGCCGACGAAAAGGAAATCTCGGTACCTTCAGTTCAACATCACATCCGCTGTTGCCATAAAATCTGGAAGGACACCATATCTGCTCTGAACCGGACATCTGCCCAAAATAAGAGATTCTCTGACAGCAAACGACGCCCTGCTCCCACCTACACACCCGGACAACAGGTTTGGCTCTCCACTCGTGACATTCCTCTAAAATCCATGTCCCGTAAACTCTCTCCTAGGTTCATCGGCCCATACAAAATCGAGTCTGTTATCAACCCGTCTGCCGTCCGCCTGCATCTGCCATCCTCACTCCGAATCCACCCAACATTCCACGTTTCCCAGATCAAACCTGTCCTGACCAGCCCTTTTTGCCCTCCGTCCGACTCCCCTCCACCCGCCCGGGACATTGATGGTCACCCTGCCTTCACTGTCCGCCGGATCGTAGACTCCCGTCGCCGGGGCCACGGGCTGGCAGTACCTGGTCGACTGGGAGGCCTACACGTTCGGAGGATCGCGACTCAGGGTTCCTGGATCCTTCATTCTGGACCCTGCTCTAATCGACCAATACTGTGAGTCTCTGCCATCTACTTCTTTTGGACCGCCAGGAGGCGGTCGTTGAGGGGGCGTACTGTTGGGATCTGGAGGTCTGTCCACTTTCTCCACCAGAGGGCGTACTAGATCTCCTGGAGCCGGAGCTGATTGCAACCACCTGTTACTCATCTGCTCATCAGGAGATCCGTATTTAAGGAGGCAGAGGACATCTCTCTAGTGCCAGAGTGTTTGCCAGTTAAGGTTGAACCTGCCTGAAACCAGAAACCCTGAAGAGTTTCTCTGTTGGAAATTTGCCTGTCAGATCTCTGAAGAACCCTGGAGAATCATTCCTATCAAAGACCGCTCTCTGAAGAATCTGGAAGGGAAACTCAAATCTGTGATCTGCAAACGCTCAAATCAAGCTCTGCCTCCGCCAAGCCCTCAGCCTGCCGACAGCCTCTGGACCCTCAAGGAGTGTTCCCCCCCTCAGCCGCTAAGCTCTAACTCCAGAACAGGTACTGTCCTGCTCACTCACATCCTGCAAATTACCTGGACATCCACTAACTCCCTCTGTCCCCCTCTCTGCAGTGAACCCACTCGTGACCAGTCCTGGATCTGATTAACCCCTTGATCTGTTTATTCTTTGCACAGAATTATCCCAATAAACCTTTGAACCTTAAGCCAAACATGACAGCTTTAGACACTTGCATGTTCTCCGGGGCTGCAGCATCTGGGACACTGTGGGCTGTGCCCACCACATCTTGTTGGCATCCCACCAACTGGATCCTACCTCCTTCTCTGGCCTTGTACTGTAACCAGAGTTTCCAGCCTTAGACATCATAGCCACTTCTACTGCAGATCCGCAGTTCGTGTTTAAAATAAACACTTTTTCAGTGATCTCACTTTCTGTGTGGTCTTGAATACTGGGTCTTAAAATCAAGAAGACTGCTGTAAGGAAATATAATATGTATGTTTGTCATTTGTATCCCTTCCAATGAAAGCTTTTAGCCAGTAACTTTCTTTAATTTATTCAATTTAAATAATTCTAGATGTGGTGGTGCTTTCGTCCAAGGCATTGCAGGATTGTCGAGCTCAATAAGTAGCTCTTTCAATTGTCAAAATCTAACCTTCTGAAATTCCTGTGTCCTGTGGGAGATGGTTCATATATGTCTTTATGTTAAGGAATTTTATTTAGGCTAAAAAAGGATGGTTAAAACACTATCAGGATGGATGCTTATTGTTTAATACCATATTTTATCACGATCAAATGGTTTTTGCATAGGCATACATAATGTCACTATGCCCCTTTAAACAAGATTAAACATGCATTTATTTACAGTGGCATTTGACTGTTCTGTGTACTGTAAGTATTGTTAGTTTAAGCTTGTGTCAACCCCATTTTATTAATATTTTTAACAACCTTTTATGTTTTACTATTTACTTAACTACCTGCCAATCAGTGTACTTGTTCTATGTGTTTTCCTAATATACTTCTTTTTTCATGTTAAGCACTTAAAGGAAGATACTTTTAAGTTACTGAAAATTTAAAACATTTAATAAATAAAACAAAACAATCAGACTAGTAAAAACAGATTTTGACAAAATTTCTCAGTTTTATCAAACAATCTACAAAACTAAGAATTCATACACCAACTAAGATCATCTTCCGGTTGTATAATTTTTTTATCCACAGCTTTCCTTAAGGAAGCTCTGCCACTTACGGTATAAAGTCTCATCTAACTCAAATAATAATTACGTCCCTTTTGTCAGGTGCTTTTCTTGAAACTAGAAAAACAGAAATTATTAAATTGCTGTTGAAAAAAAAGAGCAGCTTGAACTGCTGTTGCAGAACTACAGACCTATGTCAAACCTCCCCTTTTCAGTAAGATTAATAACTAATTCCTGCTTTGTTCATGTTTAGTAGATTGATCCCTGCAGCAGAGAATTCACAGGTGTGCCTAAAAAGTGAATCAGGCAGCTGCAGCTGATCCAGAATGCTGCTGCCTGTGTCCTCACCAGAACTAAGAAAGTGGAGAACATCAGACCAGTTCTGAAGTCCTTCCACTGGCTCCCCTTATCTCAGAGAATAGACCTTAAAATCCTTCTGTTAGTCCAACATTCATTTTCATTTTTTAATAATCTTTATTACATTATCTTCTTATTTTAATTATATTTTAAAAATGAAAAGAATAGTAGTCCAACACTCTTTTCATTTTATAAGAATATTTTTTCAATTATGTTCTTATTTTGAATATATTTATTCTATTTAAATATTTACTGCATGACTCACTGACTTTGAATGAAAATGTTTATTCCACATTTTCAAACAACCTCAAGTTTCTTTCTTCAAAATAAATACATCTACTTTTAAAGAGAAAGATACATCGTTTTTTTTCACTTTTGCTTTTATTTAGAGAATCATTTTATTTATTTAAACAACATAAAAAAAATATTGATTAAACAATTTTGCTTGATTTTGTTTCAATTCAAATCAGTTTAATTATATATAGCGCCAATTCACAACAGATGTCATCTTAAAGCACTTTACAATTCAATCAGATCATACATTCAGATTGGTTCAAGGTTTTCTATCTAAGTAAAACCACTTGATTGCATTGACTCATTGACTGGAAGGCAATCCCTCACACTAAGCAAGCATTTTGGTAACCTTATCTTAATTTTTACAAACTCAGCCAAAGGTAGATGACTGTATTTGTCAAATTAATGATACTTCTAAAGGAAGTTTTCAGATATGGCATTTTTTTCCCCTCTCAGCTAAAATAAGACATAAAAAACACCGGCATCAAAAACAGCAGAAGGGCAGGACTTGCACTGCTGGCGCTGTTGCAGAAGTCACCCTTGCAGCAGTAATGCTTTATTCCAGTGTTCTTTGTCACAGTGTCGTTTGTCAGCCGTTTAATTAGTGAAGTTTTTAGATCCAAGCACACTGATTCGGAGGCACAGCCCTTTAGTGTTGCGGTTTGTCCACTGGAACTCGCTGAGAAAATGGAAATAAAATTATCACATGGGTAATTAGAATTTCAGAAATGTGTATTTTACGATAACAAGAAAAGAAAAAAAGTTGGTCGTATGGGTATTTTGTCAAATAACAGATATTAAAAATATATAACATATGAGATTAAACTGAAAAGAACTGACAGGCTTGGATCAGCGTTCAATCATTTTCTGATGATAATAATAAGGTAAAGAACATGTTTTCCTCTTACCTACTGATTTGATGCAGTAGTTTTCATTCTCTAAACATTGAAGTGTTTTACCGCAGTTTTCGCCTACACAGGTGTAGCATTTCCTTCCATTTGGAGGAGGATTGGAAGAAATAACTAAGATACAAAGATAGTTATTTCAATTTGAATAAACAGAATTATAACATGTTTTCATAGCTTTAATTTCCTTTCAACTTATATCTCTGAAAGTATTTATCAGAGAAACTTGTAGTATGAGAATATTATATTTTCTGTTTTTACTTGATTCCTACATCGAATCTTTAAAATATTTTACATGTCCTGAAGATAAAAGGTATCAGTGTGTATATAAAGCCATGCAAAGAGTTGAAAAAGAAAAGAACCTTAAGGAATTATCTTACCAGGATAGGAGTTACAGAGATTTGTTGAGCAGCATGTGCTTTTTACCACAGCTCTCGACACTCCATAGTTGACAGACCCTTCAACACAGTCTTCAGGGGTACCACAGCCTCTGGCCTTGACTTCTATAGGACTTATAGATTCTGTAAAAGAAACAAAACAAAAAAAATGCATAGTTTACAGAGCGGCGGGGCCAAATGAAGGACCATCTAAAAATACCAACTACACAATTACATACCTGCAAAGGTAACCTGTTTTAATGCTGCACATTGCTTAAACACAGGGGCACATGTTGTTTGTCCCTCTTTGCAATTCCCATAGGGGTCAGGTGTACATTCATAGCAGTCCAGGGTGTCAGCTAATTAAAACAAGGAGAAACAATACTGTCAAATGAGAGTGAAACATACTTAGTTGTTTATTCCTAAAAGTAAAATTGCAAGTCTGACAAGTAGAAAAAAGGCTGATTCACTGCAGCACAAGATACACAGCCAAAAAGAAGATAATTGATAACAACATAACTCTTACAGAACTTACATCAATTATTGTCGTTTGTAAAAGGAGAACAGAGAAAAACTGGATAAAAAAGTAAACACTTGAAAATATGAATAATATTAAGATATAGAACTTGCCTTTTTGGAGAAGCAGAACCCCAAGAACCAAAGTAAAGAGGAACATCTTGCTGCTGGTAGACAGGTGAGTTATACTTACTACAATTCAGAGTGCATACATATATTTGATCTTATTCTGGGAGGGGCTTGTCTCTCAGTCTTAGACCACTCCTTTCTTCCACCTACTCAACTGATAAACTTAAACTGGGCAGAACATTTTTTGGGGGGGATTTTTAGATTGTTGCCTGTTTTTATATACAGTGGGTGAAATAAGTCAACATTTTTCTCAGTGAATATATTTCTATAGGTTCTATAGGTTGATATGAAATTTTTACCAGATGTTGTTAACAATCCATGTAATCCACACATGCAAAGAAATTAAACCATAGATGTCCAGAAATTAAGTTATGTGTAATCAAGTGAAATGACAAGTATTTCAGTTTCTCTCATGTCAGTAGATATGCTTATTGAAAGAAGCATTTCTCTCCTAGGATGCCCCCTGGGTGAACTGCAGGATGTGGAAATCAGAACGGCTATAAGAAATAAATTACATAAATATTACCCAGGTTTTTTTATCTAATCAAGAATATCTGGCACTATTTTTGATCCATTTAATATGTGTATTATAGATGTAAAGGAACACAGATGCTAATGACTAATTGCACTTTTTCTTAACTGCTCTGGAAGTGTGGAAAAAAAAAAAACTTTCTCAGAGCGTTCGCCAGTTTTTGCAGTATTCTGTAAACTGGTGGCCATTTTTCTAGTTCTTCTTGGAGTTAAATATTTCACATTTTGTTTACCAGAAAATGCATTGTCTTGTTAATAACTGCATGGTATGTTTTTCTTTCTGATGTTTTTTGGTCTTCTCCTTTATAACTTAACTTGTGAAATGTTCTTATCCATAATATTTTAGGCTTGAGTGTAAATCTTGCAAAGCATCCTCCACTTGTAATTTTCCCCTATAATAAAGTTATTTAATATAGAACAGAATAGAACTTTGTTGATCTCATAAGGGAGAAATTTACTTTTGACACCGGCTCTTATACACAAACAAGAGGTTCACAAAGAAGTAAAAGGTGCGTGAAGTATATACAGTGCATCCAGATATATATGGGGGATGGTAATAATAAAGGAGAGATTTAAGGTGACTTAAATATACATATACAATATCTTAAGCACAGTAGAGTGGTGAAAGTTAAAGTGCAGTTTCTGGTTTGTTAAATAGATAAATAGTATAAGAATTATTGCAGTGTTATTACACCAGGTTACAGTGCAGAAGTGCATTGTATTTTATTTATTTTTTTTAAACAGTGTCCTGTCTGGCAATAATGGCAATAAGAATAATTGTCTTGATGCCAAAAGAGCCCAACAGATTTTACTTTCACAAGTGTGTGTAGCAGTATGGCCCCGAATTGACATATTGCTCCACTTGTTTCATGCATATAAATTGCTTTATTATAATTATGCAGGGAGTTTTACAGCTTATATGGACACTGCAATGTAAATAGAGCAGAAAAACAGAAGAAGAAAGGGGGGGGAAAGGACAAAAGATGAAAGAAAGAAGAGATAGAAAAGGAGACAATAACAAAACATTTTGCTGTGTGCAGTGGCATTGTAAAGTCTGATGACGAAAAGGATGAATTACCTGCGGTAGAGTTCCTTTTTACAATTTTCTAATCTTTTTTTTTTACTTGCCACACCCATATATGATTATTTCCTAACTTGTGTAATTGCAAATCATTTCTATACAACTTTTGTGACAGCATGAAGTAGGGTTAAAGTTCTGAGAGCAACCAGTTTTCTCTTCCAATGAAACGAAACATAAAGAACAAAGTCAATAGCCCTCTACCAACCTGAAAAGGTTTAGTCATCTGTCCCCTCCTGGTACATTATTAGCCAGCACAAACAACTTCCTTTTGTTTGCATAGGGGAGCTTTGGTCCTAAAAATGCTAAAAATGAAAGCTGCTGCAGTTATCCGTTTTACAAACTGTCATTTGAGAGGATTTAACTTCAATATAGGTATTTTTTTCATTCCTATCTAGTATATTACAGAAACAGCTATGCACAGTATATTAACTGAAAAGGATAGACCTGACTTCTGGAAGCTTACAAAAATAAGTTTAGTTGTTTTTTTTTATCATACAACAAATCTAAGAAAAACCTAATCTTTTGAACAGAAAATTACATGTTTAAAATAAGGACACTTTAATACAAAAGTGAAGTTTTAGGTAGTATTTGATCACTTAATCAAAGTTTAAAAAATAAAGCTTGACATCCACATTCAAATTTTATGTCTATGTATTGCTGCATTAATTATTCGTTATTTATAAAAAAGTTTAAAATATCCAATACATTTCGCTCCACTTCACGATTCTGTTCCACTTCTTCTTAAGTCTTCACAACAAATTACAGCTTTAGAACTTTAAGTTTAAAGCCTGAAATATGGCAAAAGGTTCAAAAGAATACGTTTCGAAGGCACTGTAGGTCCAATCACAAGTCTTTGTTTGAATGTTGGATTTTTCCTTATAGCTAAAAAAAGATCTATCTCAGCTATTGTTTACTAGCTGAGATAGGTATAATTTCTAATATATAATTCACATTGTGTAATTTTATATATATATATATATATATTCCCAGTGAGTGAAGTATTTGATTATGTCATTAAGCAATCCAGAGAGTTTTATAGGAATAGGATCCTTGGAATATGTGTTAGGATCTGATGTTGTTCATTGTGGTTGGTTACACGTCCTGCGTAACCAAGGTGTGTCCTGAAGTTGCCAGCTCTCTGGCTGATTACCTTTTCCACCACCTATCCACTCCAGCAGCAGGATCGGATAATCTCTCTCCTGCTTATAAAGAGTGATTCCCCAGTCACTCCTTGCCTGAGTGTTTAAAAATAATTGATAATAATTTAACTTTATGGAACTGACATTGGTTTATATAGGAATAATAACAATAAAACATTTTGTACTTTCATTTCACTGTCTTCCGAGAGTCCTTTCCTATTCTGAGACTTGATAGAACAGTACGACCTTTACATTGGGAACACTGCTGATTTGATCCTTTTTATATGATAGTTTTTAATACAGAGACTGTGAGCTATAAAAGGATCTCTGATAACAGAGTATTGCATCCAAGCATAAAAACTGAAAAATAAGATAAGAAATACACCCTTTTATTGTGTCACAGTGGTTGCAGCTGTTCTGAGTCAGGAAGTTCTTTTCTACCTGTTAACTGAGAAAGATCTTGTTGAAAAGGGTTAACAGAATGTGCTTTTTAGTGGATAAGTAGAGTCTCCTTTTAAGTGTTTACTATTTATTACTATTACTAATACTATTTATTTATTTTTGTGGTAATGACAGTTTGAAACATTAATATATCTTAATGATATTGGCAAGATTTGACAATACTTTTTTATCTATTTAGGGGAAATTAGTCTTGGCTTCCAAGTTCTAAAAGAAAACATATGAAACTGCTTCCATGAAAAAAAAAATGACATTACATCTATGTAATTCCCATTGAACCACATAAAATAAGCAAGCCCACTTTTATTCCAACAAACAATAAACAAATCAAACCAAAACATAAAAAAGCCTTCATACATTCACATGCTATATGCTGTTCTTTATCTATTTATCTGATGGAGGTAGATAAAAATTCATATTTTAACCTTTTAGGTTCAGTCTCTGCTTATAAAGCACCTTTTCCAGTCAGAGAACTCCAAAGCGTTTTATTCAGCATTCACACACTAATGTCAGTAAGTTAGCCATAGCTGCCCTGGGGCACACTAACAGAAGCGAGGCTTCCATACAAAGTCAACACTGGTTCTTCTGCCCACCATCCATAGGCAATGCCGGCAGTGGCACGGGAAGGGGGGTGCTGCGGGGGCTGCAGCCTCCCTCGTCATAGCATCAGCCCCCATGGTGGGGGGCTGTGGAGTAACATAATATTGTACTTAGAAACATGAAACTATTTATGTATTTATTTTTTAAAAGACTGTGTTTGATATGGGATTATAATAATGGGCTGTGTATAAGATTATACTAATGATTCATTATTTTAATATTTCATAAAAACTAGGCTACTCCCCCAAGCTTCCGCCACCTCACATTCGTTTAGGCATGGTTAGCAATAGGCAAGTAGAAATGTATTTTCTGACTATTTCGAGGTAAGAAATGGTTTTAATTCCCCTATACTGCCGCCGAGCATTTATTTAGCGTTATTTATTTCTTATTTATTTATATATGCTGTGCCTATTCGTCCAGTAGTCCTGTGGCTGAAGAAGTCTACGCTAGAATAAGGCTGCACATCACTAAATATTATGTCTGTATTAAGCTAATTAGTGATAAAATTTGAAATTAGTCAATTTTTTTTTTTTTTGTGTGTGTTTTTGTTTCAGAAATGAAATCATTCCCCATATCCATAGTCGAATGGACTTTCAAGACGTTCAATGCTCAGTTTAGGCTATATTTAGGCCATGTTTTATTCAAGTATTCCTGATCCTGTTGATTGGGAGCTGTTGTTTGTTTTGAATGATTAAAAGAGAAGAAATAAAGTTTAAAAATGTTCATGCTTTGTTCTGATGCATTTTAAATGGCAGTTTTTAGCGACAAATGTAGGCCTACAATATTATGTTAAAAACGTCAGCAACAGCCCTCAACATAATGACGTCATGTGTTTTCCAACCCAGCCATCAGCCCCCCTCGCTTGAAACAGCTTCCAGCGCGCCTGAATGCCGGTAGAGTGTGGTGCCGAAGTTCAGAGCTGGAGTTTGAAGCGAATTCATCCCTGCCACTGTCACCCCAAGTTTGCCACTGGGCTCTCTGTACTATAGGTCAGAATGTAGCATATTTTACATATTTTGAAAAGAGGATGTGAGGAGTATCAGACTGTACTTGCTATGTGGGTCTAACAACAGACTCCTAGACTGCAGGAAGGAATAATCATGTTCCTTAAGACCCTTATTGCAGTCTTGATAATGCTTACCACAGAGATATTACATCCCTTATCTGATAATGCTTTCCTTTACATCTGAATAAACAGAAACCTTATCTTTGAGTTGTATTCTTTAAGTACAATATCAAAACCAGCTCCTTTATCTTAATTGAAAATATTGCTGCTCTTGTAGCACCATTGGCTTTCTAATAGTACTCAAAAAATTTTCTCATTACCAGTGACTGATATATTTCAAACATTGATTTCTACTAATTTTGGGTTAGTTTTTCTTATGGCTAATGGAAATATTTTATTATAGGAACAGAACAAATGGGTGATGACTTTCACATGAATGCTGTTGATTTCATAGTACACAGTTCTCGACAATGCCACAGATTGGTTGACCTAAAGAAGGTGTCTGATAACAGAGTTGAACGTCAGCTAAAAGATAAGAAATGGAGTCCAGGTTTTTTTTCAGTCTGAAAGACTCTACTAAGCCTTACCTGCACATCCAGACTGCCACGTCATCTGGATCTAGCTCTAGGAATCTTTTCCTGCTCTCGAAGCCTCCTCAGCAACCAATAGCATCCAAGTCTCTTGCACAATCATCTTTATTAGGGACACTTTCCTGTCTTTAACTAGCTGCAACTACACCCACCCCAGACACAGGACAAAAATAAGTTACCATGATGGTGAGATTGTGAAAAGAACAATAAGATCAAATTAATTGAGTCTGTACCGTAGTAGAAAACAGAACACCTTGCAGAGAGAAAAAAATTATGTGGAGTTAATAATACAAATCATTCATTTCAAAGAATTATTTTTTTGTGCGTGTTTTTACAGCAGTGGCTTGTTTTTAATGGACAGTAGGCTGACCGGAAAGTGGGTATGAAAAGGGGAGAGAGATGCAGGAAAGGACCACAGGTTGAATTTGAACACTGGTCGCATGCTTCAAGGACTAAGAAGGTATCCATGCATGGGTTGTGTGCGCTAACCACTGCGCTACCAAAGCACGCCCCAAAAATAAATTTTCACTCCCAAAAAATATTAAATATCATTGCAGAAATGACCTTCTGTAGTGGTCTGTCTTGCACCGAATCTGGAGAAGCTTTTGACAGAAGACACTTTGTTGTTTAAAAATCCCTTCAAGAGGATATTCAGTGTTGTCCATGATCTTCTTCACTTTATGAAGAATTCTTCTTTGTGAAATCATCTCTAGCGGTTCTAGAGGAGTTCCTAGAACAGAGACTGCCTCTTTTATCAGCTTGTTGAGCTTTTTTTTTAGGTCATTTGCCCTGATGCTGTTACCCCAGCGGATGATGGCAGAAGAGATTACAGTCTCCACAAATAATAGAAGATATGTAGCATCATGCTATATGACCTACCAAGATATCTATACTCCCATACCACCTCCACTTCTTTTCCCATGATGCTAACAGGATTCAGCTTTTTCCAGTTTCTTCTAAAATCTACAAACATCTCTCTTGCTTTGTTGACATTCAGAATCAGATGATTGTTTCCACGCCATGCCACAAATTGTTTCACCAGCTCCCAGTACTCAGCTTCTTGTCCATCTCGAATGTGCCCAACTTACTGCAGTCATTTCAGGGCAACAGTGTCGTCTCGTGCAGGAGTTTGCCCTTCAATCGGAGAGTTGTCGATTCGAGCCCTGGCTCCGGCTTTCAGTGTCGTTGTGTCATTGGGCAAGACACTTCAAGTGCATTGCCTACTGATGGTGGTCAGGGGGCCTGTTGGCGCCAGTGTACAGCAGCCTCGCTTCTGTCAATGAGTCCCAGGGAATGACTGAATGTAGTGTAAAGCGCTTTGGTCAAGTCTTCTGACTTCAAAAAGTGCTATACAAGTACATGCCATTTACCATTTTAATATTTCTGCAATTGACCTGACCCTGTCTGGTACTGGAAGTCAGGGGCATATGAAAAAGAAATGGTAAGAATATAGTCCCCTGTGATTCACCTACTGACTACTAGACAGCTGACCCTTCAGTCTACCAAACTGTGGTCTGTTTGTCAGGTAGTCTTTGATCCTACCGATTGTTGATACCTCAATCTGGGTCTTCTGGGTTATAATTTGCCCTAAGATCACAAGAAACATTAGTTCAACCCAACCTAATCCTAAAACGAAGCTCCATACCCTTAATCATCCTTTTATCCTATTCCTATTGTATACCTCCTGCCTGAACCCTTTTAACCACAGGGCACCATACTTTCACTTTACACAGTGCCCTAACCCTAAACCTCTTTAAAAATTCCCTGTACACCAACTCCCATGATCTAGCACCTACCCTGACCTCTTTAACCGTGCTACTGTCACACCATAAGGTCACATAACACATTATTTCCTCCCTAACTTAGCTTAAACCTAAACCACTCCCCTTTAAATTTTCCTTTTTTGTATACCTTTTACCCTGATCCATTTTAAATTACCCTAATGCCCTAAACCTTAAATCTTTTAAAACTCCCTGTAGACCAACTCCCACTATTTAGCACCTACCCTAACCCCTTTAACTTACCCTAAGATCACAGAATACCCCACATATTCCCATATAGAGCTCTAACCCTAAAACCATATTCCCACAACATTGCCAAACCTTAACCCTCCCCTCCATCTAACACACACTTCGAGATGTAACCAACAGCCAGACACCTAGAACTAAAACCTAATCCACCCCAAAGCCTTTAAACGGCAAGAGAATGGTACTAATGATTGGTGGTGATCTCGAGTTGAGTGTGTATTCCTTTTATCTTCATCCTACTCTGGGGAAGCCATTGGGTGGCAGGGGTAGGTCATTGTGTTAACTCTAACCTAGCCTCTATTCACACATTTGTCCTAAACCTAAACCCCACCACAAGAGAAGAACCTTTCCTCATGGGGACAGTCACGGGTCCCCCCAAGTACCTATGAGTCCCCAAAATGTAGCATATTCCTGCACATGAGGACCAGCCTTTGCCCCCCCCTAGGGCCTGTTGGTCCTCCTAGGTTAGTAAATATATCAACAATGATCCAAAATAGTTAGCATTAACAACAAATACACACAAGCACAAACACTCAGAAGATAGAAAAAAATATTGCTCAGGTTGTCTCTGCTAATCAGTGATTTCTTTATAGAACATACCCTTTTCCCTCACATGCAACCTGTCAGAATAATGATATTAAAGAATTAAATGATCCCCGAAATGGATACCTCCAAAAAAGACACTAGGGGAGGGCTGTCTAGTTTTGCCATTTTCATTCAGAAAATACGGGGCAGTCGTTACAACTAAAATAGGACAACAGCTCTATCTGCTGTTGGGTCTGTACCTGCAGTCAATTATTTTCAAAGGGAAATCACTGTATTGTTAAATCAATGTATGTGTTTAAATGTTTTTCAATAAAATATAGCCCATACTGGTAAATATAAGAGGGTATGATAGAGAATATGGAAATTATGGTCTGTATGAATAGAAAATGGTCTATTGTGTTAAAGAGATTGATTGAAACACAAGTGATCATAATTCTCAGGTTCTGATTGGAAAAAAAGCGCCTGACTGAGACAATAAATTTTTTTAAATGATATTGAAAATGCCCCCATAGTAGCATCAGTAGAAATTGAAATGAAGCTGGGAGCCAGCATTGGAGCCACAGTGAATGCCAATGTTAGATCTCCATTTAGGCCAGATCCACCATGGTGAAGTTAGTTTGGATTAATGATGATTTTCAGATACTCAAAAGCAGACAACAGAAACATTTCAATCATCATCCTAAATGCTATAAAAGGTTTATGTTATTTGAACAAATGACAATAATAAGAAGAACACATTTTCTCCAGGACAATGTCAAATCAATTTAATCGCTGAATATATGTATTTGTATCTGTCTGTCTCTTGGGGACTTTGGAAACTTGTCTCAAAATGTCTAAAATTGTAACTGTAGCAGCCTCGGTTAGGTTGAAATTGCATTCAATTTCCTATTACATGGGCATGCAATCTTTCTGCATTACACCATCTCTTATTCGCCCTCAAGTGTGAATGTGCCGTACGCTTGGCCTCAAGACTACAGAACAGCCTGACCCCCCTGCAATTCTGATGGACAAGCATAGAAATACAAAATAGTGTAGAGAAAGAAAATAGATGATTGGATGTTCATTCCACATTTTTAAATGATATAAGGACATTTTTGCTGTTTAAACTTTTTTTTAATTAAGATTAAATAGATGATACACAGAAAGATTTTTTTAAATAATTTTATTTAGAAAGACCAAACTTAATATTTCTAATAATTACCTAAAGGGAGGGTAATAGATTTGTCAAATGAATTAAGCTTTTTGGTGAAAAGGAAAACTTGGCAGCAATGACACTGTTTCTGTAAGTTAAAATGAGATGGAAGACAACAGTGGCACCAACAAGAGCAGCATGATGGGACTTCCACTGTTGGCCCTGTTGCAGAAGTCCCCCTGACAGCAGCTAATCTTTAATCCTGTTAACTGTTCTACCAGTAAAATTGATTTATCAGAGCACAGCACCTTGGACACACAGCCCTTCAGTGTCGAACTTGGTCCACTATCACCTACTGAAAAAAAGAATATGCATTGATCACGTGAGGAATATGCTTGAGTCTGTTTGCAGCAATCTGCTGAAGATAATTATGAAGTAAAAACCTGTTTGCCTCTTACCTTTTGATTCAGCACAGTAGTCTTCATCCCCATTACAAGTAATTGTTTTATTGCAAGTGTGTGCATCACAGGTAAAGCACTTTTTGCCATTTGGAATGGCGTTGTAAACAGCATCTAAGACACATATTCAAACAAGAATTACAGAATTACAACATATAGAAATATAATTTCTGTGACATTAACTTGGTCTTACACATATCTACATACATTACCTAAAGTGATCTAAATTTAATTATTAAAAGCTTGCAATTTGTATTCACAGTACTGCAAATATTTAAAAATAGATAAAAATGACCATTGTGAAATAACTTACCAGGATATTGGTTGTTACAGAGCTCTGTAGAGCAGCATGTGCTGTTTAGCACACCTTTGGTATGTCCAAAGTTGAGGGTCCCCTCAAAACATTCTTCAGGCAGAGAGCAACCTCTGTATGGGATATTAGCAAGTACCCCAAAATCTACAAAAAATAACAAATATTTCAAGCAATGTGGTGCCAAATGAGGAACCCAAAACAACAAAAACTATAAAATGATGTACCATAGAATGTGTATACTCTGCCTGCTGTACAGCGATGGTTCTGTGTGGAACATGCTGCTGTTCCCTGTTCAGTACAGCCGTCAGAGAAACCGTCCCGTACACACTCATGACATGTCAGGGTGTCAGCTAATTCAGGCAAGGAGGAAATGCACTTTAACTGATCAAAATGGTTGAAGTAAACAACAAAACTGCACTAAATAAAACAAAATAGGATTAATGTTAATATAAGAAATGTAAAGAACTTGCCTTTTGGGATAAACAACAGCCCAAGAGCCAATGTAAAGAGAAACATTTTGCTGCTGGTACAGAGGCAAATTATACTTTGGTCAGTAAAGAACACATCTGTACATGACGCTTATCTAGGAAGGGCTTGCTCTTAGTCTTAGACCACTCCTTTTGTTCACAATTCCAGTCTGTGATTAATGTCAAATCCCTACACTTATTCCATTTCCATTTATTCACAAATCAAAACACAAATAAGGGGGCATTACTCTAAAGGACATCACTAATACATATGTGAACAAAACCCAGTTTGTCAATACATACTAATTGTGGAATAAATACATATATATATATATATAAACTGTTTTCTCACCCCTCGTGGGGTGGTATGTGTCATCCTCAAGCTCGGGTCCTCTACCAGAGGCCTGGGAGTTTGAGGGTTCTGCGCAAGTATCTTAGCTGTTCCTAGGACTGCGCTCTTCTGGACAGAGACCTCTGATGTTTTACCTGGAATCTGCTGTAGCCACTCTCCCAGTTTGGGGGTCACAGCCCCCAGTGCTCCAGTTACCACTGGCACCACTGCTGCTCTTACTTTCCACATCTTTTCTAGCTCCTCCTTCAGTCCTTGGTATTTCTCAAGCTTCTGCGTGTTCTTTCTTCTTGATGTTGCTATAAGCTTGGGATTGCCACATCTATCACTACTGCAAGCTTCTTCTGCTGTTTGTCCATCAATATTTATGTCTGGTTGGTTAGCCATCAGTATATATATATATATATATATATATATATATATATATATATATATATATATATATATATATATATATATATATATATATATATATATATATATATATATGTATATATATATATATTCAGTCGTGTGTTTATTCACTAGCCAGTGGTGAGAGTGTTTCAATGTTTCCTTAGTGGTTTCTCATTACCTGATTCTGTTCCCTCTCAACCACTGAGCCTTTCTGTCCCCATCTGATCTGTTCGCCTGAACGATCTCTGTACTGCTGCTGGATTAAGCCTGTCTGCATCTGTGCGTTTCTGTCTGAGCTGGTTGCTCGATGCACGGAACTCTGACCCTGCCTTCACAATCTTTGGATTCCTGGAACCCTGGATCTGTGTGTTCCTGTGTGGATCGGAACCCCTGATCGGGTTGGGGACTCCTGGATTCCAGAACTGTTCCTGTCTGATCTGCATGGGCGGTTCTAGCCAAGGGGCCAACTGGGGTCAGCACCCCTGTAGATCATGTCCTGGCCCCTGTCATGGCCCCTGTACTGAAAACATGATATTCAAAGAAATTCTAATGATGATACGCGCTTCCTAAAAGCTTGCGCATGCGAGTTCACAACACTACGGAAACCGCGGCAGACCAAACCAGATGAAAGTGCGCATTCAGCTCGGCAAAGAACTCATGCTCTTCCTCAACACTGAAGTCCTCAGACATTTTTCTTTCATTGTTTCTTTCTTTGCACAGGTAAACAGCACATTTCTTCTTCTACGCTAGCTTCGTGAAGCGTGCTTTCAGGAAATCCTATACACTCCTGTTTATGCTCTAAAAACATTCTAAATGACTTCGTTTCGAGTAAATTCTGGACGCTACCCACTCAGGACACTTGGAATACATTGGGCGAGCAGTATGGAGGAATATTGACACGTTTTTTTGTGGACTTTTATGGACCTTTTCTGCCTCGGGCGCCATAGACCTCCATTATTTGAATGTCAGCAGACAGCAAGAAGCCTCCCAGATCTCCAGATGCATTTGAGATATCAAAAAAGTACTCCAGAGTGTTGTTCAGCATGGGGGTGAGTAGAAAATGAAGGCTAATCATGTTTTGGGTGTACTATTCCTTTAACCTCACAAACCAGATGATCATAATTTGTTGATACTATTGTTTTAATAGTTGGGGTAATTTTAACACCAAGATACACAAATCCCTTCCTAGCATTGATAAATGGGTTTGTATAACTGGGTTTAGTCTTTCATCCCTATTCAAAAATAGAACAGAAGATTTTGAATCATTTACTCTATAGCCAGAGAATCGACCAAATAAGTAAACTTTTGCATGAAATTTGGGATACTGATAGACAGCCTAGTCAAAAAGACTATCAGATCATCAGCGTATAGGGCCAATCTATACTCTTGGCAGCCCAATTGAATGCCAAATAAACCAGCTTGCATTCTTATCATCATTGCCAAGGGTTCTATAGCAAAGATGTATAACATTGGCAATAACGGGCAACCCTGGCGAGTAGAATGTTCTAATGTGAAAGGTTTGGAGGCTACGTTGTTTATCCAAACACTGCTTCGGGAGTTGTATATAGAAGCTTAACCCATTTAAGGAAATTACAGCCAAATCCCTATCTTGGTAGAACGTTAAATAGATATGAACATACTATTCTATCAAAGGCCTGGTATGCATCAAGTGATAACTAAGTTGTATCTTTAGCATAAAATTTCATGTTTAAGACTGGGACTATAAGTTTTGTATAATTCAATCGAAAAAGCCGTCTGGCCCAACGGCTTGACTACTATTAATACTCTGAATGGCTGAGGAAATGTCTTCAATAGTTGAATTTATAACCAGCTCTTGTTTTGTGTCCTTTGTGAGAGTCTGGAGCTGAAGTTGGTCTTTTCTTCTTCTGAGATGTAGCAAAATTCTGACTTGTATAGTTTTACATACAATTGCCTAAAACAATCATTAATTTCAGATGGATCTACTGTTATCCTTCCCGAGGAGGACTTTAACCTATTAATTGCTCCGTCAGTCTATATTTTCTTAATTCTCCATACCAAGGAGCCTTCTCTCCTTGGTCATAAGAAGATTGCTTTAATCCCATTATGTGTTTTGCTGCTACTTCAGAAGATAATTTATTATATTCAGTCCTCAAACAACATTTAAGTCTAATTCCAATTTTTTTTTCTAGTTTTTTTCCAAGATAATTACTTTTGTTTTTCCGAATTCCGAATATATGTTTAAAATACATGCATCTAACTGAGGCACAAGTTTGATCCGTATTTAATTCAAAGTAAGTATCTATCTTTTCCTATACAAATTTAACAAAATTTGGAATTTGTAACCACCTTGCCGGAAACCGCCAGTGAAAAGGACTATGGACAAAATTATCTATATGAATACTAGTTGAGATAGCTGCATGATCACTGATTACTATGCTGTCATACTTACATTGTGTAACCCTTGATAGAAATTCTCTTTAAACAAGAAAATCCTCTATTTGTGAACGGGACTTAAGTATACTAGAATGGCAAGAAAATTCTATTTTATCAGGATTTTGTTCTCTCCATACTTCAACCAAATTGATATGCGATATATATATATATATTTATAATTTTTTCTGGTTTGAGCTTTATTGACATTTAATTTAAAATTATAATCTCCTCTAATTTTATAATATTCTTGCAAAGTGGATACGGTAAGAAATAAATCCTGAAAAAAATGTGGTATTTTCATTTGGGCCATATAGACTCACTAAATTTAAATTAATTGAGAGCATGTTACTGTGAATGATTACATACCTACCGGATGGGTCTTTTACCATTTTTAGGGTTTGAAATGGTATGCTTTTGTAGATCAAAATGATTACCACTCTTGCATAGTTGTTGTATGACGCATGTATCAGCTAGCCTGACCATCTATTTTTTAAACATTTTAATTCACACTCTATTAGATGCGTTTCTAACAAAAATATTTTCGATTTAAGTTGTTTAATCCTGTCCATAACCTGTCCTAGCTTAACTCGTTTCCTGAGTCCCCTTACATTCCAACTTGTAATTTTTATGCTACTGAGGCCCTGAGAATTAACTTGTTCCATAGTTTGTTTTCCAGTTAAGTATCAATACAAACAGACATTGTGTTGACTTAACACAAAATATACATACATTTTGGATAAAATAAAATGAGTAACTAACTAAAAAAGAAAACCTTGAAACTAAGAGCGTAACTTTGTTATGAAAGTTGGTGGGGGACACTCTAAGGGATGGACCTGATGGACCTACAGTTACTCCACCCGAACGATTTCATAAGGTTTTTGTATTTTCCAAAAATGAGCTCAAACATATATTTATTGAATGCTTTCCTATTTTTGAAAACACAAGAGAACAACAATACACTGATATTTATATTTATAGATAGTCAGAAAGATGCCTTATAGTGCATTACATGTATGGGGCCCAAAAACATCAATGTATGTATAAAAAAAAAAAAAAAAAGAATAACAGCCGTTTCCGATGCCAAAATCAATGAAGCATGCATCCCTAGAATTTACAATTTAATTTCCATCCATTCAGAAAAATATGGATATGCTGGATTTTAAATATAGCATAGCATATTTATTTCTGGTAAACTTTCTGGTAAACCTGGAGATATATTTTATTGCATGTTGCATATCCTAGTAAATCTGTTTCACCTTTAAATCTGCAGCTCGCCCTACTTCTCTCTGAGCTCAAAATATGTATGAACCTCTTTACTAATATATAATGATGCCAGAAACAAAATTTTAAGATATGTAAAAGCTCTGCAGTCTTATTCTGTCTGTACAATAAAAGTGACTACAGAAAACGTGTTAATTTCAAGCTGTAACTGTGAGTCATGGTCCTCTTAGAAGCCCAGCGTTTTTAACAAGTAAAGAAGAACACAATAATAAAAAATGATATCTCAAATTTCTTGCATTATATAACTAACTTGTATAAACTTGCAATCTGTTGCCATTTTTAACTGTTTTTTTTTATTTGTATCTATCTAAATCTGTATCTACAAACAGATTTTTCTGTGGCATCTCTAATTTTTTTAAACTCCCCGTCTCTTAACTTTTACTTAAACATATATCGAAGTAGCTGCTGGTGAAATTCACTGAGTGCTGTTGTGTGCCTCCAACCACGTAGCTACTCTGTACGCAGTGAAATGCGACCGCAAATCAGATGTCTCAAAGCAACAGATCCGATGATGTTACATCAAGAGGCGGAACACGGGAGCAGAGGGAGAGAGGAAAAAAACACTGACTCACAATGTTCTGAACACAGTTAGCTGCACCCAACCTCTGTTATCTTTGGCTAAAGTAAATGAGTAAAAAGGGGAAATTCTTGGTGGGGACTGTCCCCACCAGGCCAAAGTTAGTGGGGATATGTCCACACCAGTCCTTCAGAAAGTTACACCTGTGCTTGAAAATGACAATTAAAACTTAAAATCCACCCCTCCTTTACTCAGACTAATAAATTGGGGTTTATGTTAATCCACTAATAAGGGGAAAAGCTGAACTCTCAAACCAAACTGCAAAAGCTACAGTGGTGTGATTCAACGGTGCATACACCATACTGAAACACAAACATAACAAAACCATATACAGCCATAAATTCTGGCTTTAGCAAGCGAATGCTTAACCAAGGTAATCCATATCAATGTGACGCATGATACATCCTGTGTGTACTCAAATCTTTATAGCAGCGTTTTACGAGCATATGGAGATATTTTATATAACAGGAGCAAAGAGAAAAAGAGACTCTCCCCAGCTGCTTGTCTCATAAAATAATAAGTCAGAGATAAACTGACTATTATGTTAGCTAAAGCATAGAAGAGTAACTATGAATAATTGGCAGTTGATCATGTAGCTCAGGAACTGAACGGCTCATCAATACAATCAGTCCTGTCCGGACATTCCATCAAGGAAATCCTCTGCTTCCTCTGGCGATGAAAACAGTAGTATCTTACCACTGTAAAGGACCTTAATTTTGCATGGATTACATTGAAACCCATGAAAAGTTCCTTTTTTGGCGAACACTTTCCTGATATTGTCAAACTCTGCTCACTGTCGGATGATCTCCACCGAGAGATCCTGTGTGAAAGGCAGATTGTTTCCGGCGTGGTCAACGTTGCACTGTTTTGTAGAATGGAAAACAAATTCCCAATCTTGGAAATGCAGGGAACAAATCCGGACGGCTCTGTGCTTGTTCGATTTTGGAGGTGCCAGAGCACGGTGAGCTCTTTCAGTGGTGAAGAATCTATCGGTCCCCAGCCAGCGCAGCAGTATCTCTCGTATAAACTCCAGCAACGAATGCTGTCCCTAGGCGCCCTCCCGGCGGACAAATAGGCGCAGGTGTTTCATTCGGCCTAAGTTCTCTAGTCGTCGGTCTTGGCTTCCAAGTTAGAGATTCATTTCGTGCTGTTGTTAAAGGGTCATACAGTAGAATGCAAAACCAATTTTACTTTGTCATAGATGAATAACGAAAGTTCAGTGGGTGAAATGGACGTACAGAGAAGTTCAAACCCCATCGATACCTCCTTTTTCTGCAAATCTCAGAATTCTAAACTTCCACCATAAAACGGGTGAATCCAAACGAAGCCCTGAATTGACGTCAATTCAGGGATGTTGCCTTATTTGGTTCTAGTCTGTACTTTTTTCATGCCCCAAAATTGACAAACAGACCAGCCTACTGGTTCACTGGCCTAAGAACATGAATAGAGGTTGCGAAGATTTAAGAGACCAGCTAAGCTGTTTAGCCTACCGTTGGGTTTAGAATTAAAAAGCAGGCAGTTTCTCTATTGAAAATGAGCCAGAACCACAGGCATAAATGCAGTGTTCCAGGCTGCATGGAGGAAGGGGACCCTTTTCACAGTCTTCCCAAGGATCAGAAGACTCAACAGGCATGGATTATTTTTGTCTATCAGAAGATCCCTGCAAAGTTTGATGCTCGGCTGCTCAATTGCCCTAAGCATTTTACCGAAGACAGCTTTCAAAATCTGTGACAGTTCAAAGCAGGATTTGCTAAACTTCTTTTACTGAAACGAGGGGGTGTTCCGACCGTAAGACCATCACAACTTCAAGCGGTAAGTATTATTCTGTTGCTTAGCTGTTGATAGCAATGCTACCATATCTATGGGTTGACTTGACCGGACCGGGCATTTGAACCGAGCCGTCCGGTAACCTCGGCGGACGGGGGGCAGGGAGCCAGCCAGGGATGGAGTGACTGAAACCGACCCGGGTGATGGTATGCTTCCCATGCAGGGAAGCACGGTACGGTCACTCCGTCCCCGCCGGCTCCCTGCCCATGTCCGCCGGTCTTTGCTCAGCAGCTTTGCTCGTTGTAAACCAACCAATCCATCCACAGCTCATCTAAATATTCATGATCGTACCATAAAAGGAAGAAAACCTGTCGTTTCACTCTAGGGTTTTTAACCAGGCTTGCATTAGGGCTCATAGAACAGCAAATATGACATTTTCAGCCCAACCAATGTTATACACCCTATTGATTCTACTAAGACCTTAAGGACTAGCATCAAATACCCTTTATAATCATTCTATGACCCCTTTAAGTTCAGCGATACTGGTTTCTAGCAGTTCCTCCGCCAACATGATTCTGTTATTTAGCTTCATGAAGTCATGTAGTATTGGCTCCAAAATTTTGCTTCACTTCCATCATATTTTTTTCCAAAGCATCAATGGACCTTGTCATTCCAGCTATACGGTTATCTATGCTGTCCAGTTTGTTTCCAAATCCACCAAACTCTGAATGCAACGACCGTTCAGCTAGCACCACGCTAAGACCACACATGCTATCAGTGCTAGCGGTTGGCTTTTTGTCCTGATCTGTTGGAGTATCAGTTTAAACTGGTTTTCTAGAATGTTTTTTGGGGAAAATACCAGTCCTTGAGAGTGGTCGGTTTAGACGTTTTCCGAAAGACTTACTTCTGATCCTGGGCTTTTGATGTTTTTGAAGTTTTGATGCAGGCTGCACGGAGCATCTACTTTAAGCTGCCATCTTGGTTCACGGTTCCACAGCGCCCCAACTATCAGACCAGGTTAGTGACTAACATGTTTGTTTTTATCCACTTCCAGAAAGACGTCGTCACTAACCTGCTGTCTCCACCCGCAGAGGTTCCTGCCTTAGGTGTGAATACAAAAGTACAATAAAGTTGTTTAAGTCTGAAGGCCAACTTATGCTTCTGATCCATAGGCTCTGCAACCTTCAAATCTGTCTCTGCCTCAAAAAAATCCTGACTACACGTCGGACAGTCGCAAACCCACACAGACTTGAAGGCTGGTTAAATAGAAGCTGGTGTAGGTGAACCAGATAAGCAGTGATGAGAAACC
Organism: Cyprinodon brontotheroides; assembly: GCA_018398635.1. Taxonomy (NCBI): domain Eukaryota; kingdom Metazoa; phylum Chordata; class Actinopteri; order Cyprinodontiformes; family Cyprinodontidae; genus Cyprinodon; species Cyprinodon brontotheroides. The sequence continues at coordinate 27,419,667 of JAGKQL010000004.1, read as the reverse complement.
AACCAACCACCCAGCCATCAGCGCCAAGATCATGACAGAATCTCTGTCATAACACATGTCATCCCAAGGCACTTTACAGTTCACCAGTACTGTAGACTGTACAGTAAATTATAAACAATACTTGGTTATAATCTAAACCTTTTGTCCCTTTCCTTTGCAGCTTTGTAGGTCATGGCCCTGTGCACTTTTGGATTGTTATAGAATGGAGCAGGAGCACAGGTGGTAGAGAAGCATTTGTAAGAGTTGAGCACGCCTGACATGTTTTTACTGAGCACATTAAATGCTGCAGAGGGGTCTGACTGCATGCTCAGATTGGTACCAATATGTTCAGTTCTGTGGTACAAAAAAAACAAAAAACTCTATAGATGGTTCCCAATATTCTAAACACATCACTTTGCTGTCAGACTTTATAGCTTTCACTTAGAGTGACACTGACATGGTGCTAGTCTCCTAACTTGAATAAAGGCGCTATATAAGTACATGCCATTTACCATTTACCATTTAGACCAGACTTTTAAGCAAGCGACAACTGCGGACACAGAGGCAGATTTAACTGTTTATTTCCTGGTTAAACGGAGAACAGTTCAGTCATCTTAGACAGATTTCAGGGAGAGGGAGTCTGAGTTTGGATCCTTTTCCAGAGGATGGTCTTGTGTTGGATTGAGGGTGGACAGGCAGGCTGATTGTTCATGTAAGGACTCAGCGAAGAAGAGACGGTTCCAGAGCAGCGAGGAGATGGAGGAAACAGACCTGATCCTGGTGAGCATCCGATCTGGTTCTGTGGATGACGAGAACAAGGAGAGGTTAGAGGAGATGCTGAGAGCTTAGTTCACTAACAGAGCTTGACCTGTTTTACCCCTGAGAGACCAGAACCAACTGGAAGCTTGCTCCAGAAAACTAGTCCAATATAAATCCTGATGGCGCCGCAGACGGCAGCCACTGTGTGTTGGTGCACACTTTTTAGTTTTGTTTTACTACTTAACTCTGGTTTTTGTGATGCTACCCAGAGGTCTTTCACCAAAGAAGAGCTCATGAACATCAGGGCAACATCACCAGAGGATTTATTCCCCACTTTTCTTCTCCCTACGCTGGAAATTTTGGACATTCTGGTCAAAGGTGCGCTCACCTTTGCTCACGCAGCGAAACGCCGGAGGAGAGGAAAACGCGCTGGGGCGCTCGTGCGGCACCGCAAGCGCGGTCTCCGCTCAGCGCTACCGGGCATGATCCTGTCTAACGTGCATTCCCTGCCCAACAAACTGCACGAACTTCAACTGATGCTGGGATATAACAGGGACTTCTCCTCATCTGCTGTTTTGTGCTTTACGGAAACATGGCTGTGTGGATTGATCCCAGACTCTGCGCTGCAGCTGGCAGGCTTCCAACTCCACAGAGCGGACAGAGACGCACAGCTCTCCGGCAAAGCGAAAGGTGGAGGGATCTGTTTTTACATCAATAGCGGCTGGTGCAACGATGTGACAGTGATCCAGCAGCACTGTTCAACAGACCTGGAATATTTCATCATAAACTGTAAGCCTTTTTATTCACCCCGCAAGTTTGCTTCATTCATTCTGATCAGTGTTTACATCGCGCCGCATGCAAACATGCAGGTCGCACAGCGCACGCTTGCAGACCAGATACTGAGTGTGGAGCGGAGCAGCCTGGACTCCTTAGTTATTGTCCTTGGTGACTTTAATAAAGGTAACCTCAGTCATGATCCTCCTAAATACAGACAGTTTATTAAATGCCCGACCAGAGAGGATAACATTCTGGATCACTGTTACACCACCATCAGGGATGCTTAAATCAAAGAATTGGACCAGTGAGGCTGTGGAGGATCTTCAGGCATGTTTGGGTTCTACTGACTGGGACGTCTTCAGGCCTGCTACCAACAGTCTGGATGAGTTCACAGAGGCTGTGACATCATACATCAGCTTCTGTGAGGACTGCTGTATTCCATCACGAACCAGGGTGAATTACAATAATGACAAACCCTGGTTCACTGGCAAACTCAGAAGACTTAGGTTAGACAAGGAAGAGGCCTTCAGGAGCGGAGATAAATGCAGCTTCAAAGATGCAAAATACAAGTTTAGCAAGGCAGTGAAAGAGGCTAAACGACTGTATTCTGAGAAGCTGCAAAACCATCTTTCTGCCAAAGACTCTGCTTCTGTCTGGAAAGGGCTTAGGCAGATAACAAACTACAAGCCTAAAGCCCCCAACAGACATGAGCAATGTGGAGTCAACAAGTCATCTCCATGTCATGTATTTGTTCTGCAGCCACTGAAGCAGGTGAGGTCAATCTTCACCGTGAATTAACCTGTGCAGTTTGGACTCACCTGGTTGGATTGGCTGGGTACATTAAAATACATGACATGGAGATGACTTGTTGACTCCACATTGCCCATGTCTGGCCCCCGACTCCATGAACGACCGACAGTTAACCAACAGATCACCTCCTCAGCTCCTCCTCCTCAGTGACAACTCTTTCCATAAAAGAGAGAGATGTAAACAAACTTCAAAAACAGAACCACCGGGAGCTGCTGGACCAGATTCTGTCACTCCATCCACTTTGAAGCTCTGTGCCAACCAGCTGTCTCCAGTGTTCACAGACATTTTAACACCTCACTGGCGACATGTCCGCGTGCCAGCCTGCTTTAAATCCTCCACCATCATCCTCTGTCCCCAAGAAGCCAAGGACCACAGGACTTAATGACTTTAGACCCGTGGCCTCCCCGACCTCTGTGGTCATGAAGTCCCTTTTGAGTGCCTTGTGCTGTCACACCTGAAAGAAATCACGGACGCCCTCCTGGACCCCTTCCAGTTTGCCTACAGAGCCCCCAACAGGTCTGTAGATGACCACTGCTACCCCCGCATCACCCTTTGTGACTCCAGCACCATTGACACTGTGGAGTCTTTCTGCTTCCTGGGAACTATCATCTCCCAGGACCAGGCCCTAAAGTGGGAGCTGAACATCGACTCCCTCACCAAAAAAGCCCAGCAGAGGATGTACTTCCTGCGGCAGCTGAAGAAATTCAACCTGCCCAGGACAATGATGGTGCAGTTCTACTCCTCCATCATTGAGTCCATCCTCACAACCTCCTCCATCACCATCTGGTACGCTGGTGCCACCGCTGGGGACAAGAGCAGCAGACTGCAGCGTGTCATCCGGTCTGCAGAGAAGGTGATTGGCTGCAACCTCCCATCACATGCCAGGAGCTGCACGCCTCCAGGACTCTGGTGCGTGCGAGGGGAATACCAATGTGCCTGATCCCTCGCACCCCAGTCACAGGGAGCTATTTCAGTCGCACTTCCCTCTGGCAGGAGGCTGCGGTCCATTTAGGACCAGAACCTCCCGTCAGAAAAACTGTTTTTTCCCATCTGCTGCCGGCCTTATTAACAAGGCCAAGAGCCGCCCGTGACACTGGACAATGTTTCTCTCTCCCCATTCAGGATTTCTGCGTTACATTAGCGCACAGTCTACTGTTTGTATATATAGCTTCTGTGTATATATATTATATTATATTATATATTCTCTCTTTGTTTTGTTTTTGTCTGCACCAACAACACCAAGTCAAATTCCTTGTAAGTGCAAACCTACTTGGCAATAAACTTGATTCTGATTCTGATTCTGATAGTGGCCCCCACTGATTGTCATCAAGGAGTAACAGCTGGAACCCATCAAGCACAAAGACCTAACAGACACATGGCGAAACCAAACAGGTCAAGCCTTCAGCATTGTTCATTTTGATGATTGACACATTAATGTTTTGAAAAAAAAATATAAGAAAAACTCCTCACATATAAGCTTAGTGGCAACATAAAAAATGCATTTGTGTAAAAAGTATTTGGCAAGAACAATCAGCTTTAAGACTGTGTTGGAATCCACAGTACTGAGGACAACATTTTTATTTAAACCAAAACCTTTCAAATGACAAGAGAATAATACTACAACAACCTCCTTCCTATAAACTTAAGAAGGCCCTATTGGCCCTATAGGCATCTAGTGAATGGACAAAAAAGTAAACCCTTAAAAATTATTGGAGGTAATGACTTTCTCTTACGTGTTTGTGGGTTTCTTTAGAAAAGGGCATGTGTTGCTCTTTCAACATGTTTTACAACGTTACAGCCTGTCTTCTATAAGTTAGGCATTAATGATATATGGATGTGGTAAACTTAAGATAAAGTTTATGCCTTGCCTGTTGACCAGACATTTTAATGCTTTAGAATTTGGATGTGAAAACAAGGGCCTTAATGTTAAAATAATTGGCCTGGACTAATCATTAACTTAGACCTAAAGATGATTCCTACTACTCCCTTCCACTCTGTTTCTGTGAATGTGAAATTTTGATTAACAATGATTAAATAATTTATACAAGCACAATACTCTTGCTGCAGCCAGGTGTCTGCGAGGAAAATCAATGTAATAATTGTCAGAAATTAGGTTGGTTTGCTCTTAACCAACAAAGTATTTAAAGACAGACTTGAGATAGTGTCTTATTATAAGGAGGGAATGGTTGCACAATGACCTACATAATTGGGAGCACTACAGATTTCACAGTATCAGCAGGCAGTAACAGACAACCCATTAGTGCGGGTGAGCTACCAATGGAAGGTTTCTTCAAGGTTAACAGATAAGATAAAAAAAAATGCCTTTACTCTCCCACAGCATGTAATACAGGTGTGTCTGTGGCAAAACAAGTAGAGCGAACACATAAAAACGTACACGCTGACTGACTGAATAATAAAAGAAAAAAAAAATTAAACAAAAGACTACATATAAAAATTTAACTGTACAGTTGAAGAAACAAAGACTCCATAGAGCGTTGCTCTCAGATCTTAGTGGTGAACTGGGTCCAGAGCTGGAGAGGCAAACCTGTCGGACTGGACCCACTCCATCCCTGTTCATCACATTTTAAACATGAGTAGGTCAATATTCATAACACCAATATAAGCTCAAAAAAAAAAAGATAAAGGCAGCCAGGATTAAAATGTATTTATGAATTATCCATGGGGCTCCTCATCTCCAAGGCCCCTTTGTGGGTGCTTCACATCTCCAAGGCCCCTCCGTGGGGGCTTCTCGTCTCCCTGGGAGCTCCTTGTCTCCAACGCCCCTCCGTGGGCGCTCCTCATCTCTAAGGGCACTCTATGGGAATTTGCCTTTGCTCACCTTTGGTATTTGCTTCAGACCGTTTGGTTTTTGTTTTTGTTTTTTGCCCTTGCTGCCCCCCCCGGGTGTTTTTTTTGTTTTTGTTTGTTTGTTTGTTTGTTGGACTCTGGTTTTGGTTTTGTTCTTACCCTCCTTACTCGGCCCCCATCCGCCCATCCCAGTTGTTTTGTGTTTTTTGGACTTTGTTTTATGCATTTGGACTCTGAAAAGCATCTGGTATCCACCCTTGAGGGGGATACTATCATGATCTGCCTTTTTGGACTTTTTGTTTCTCTGTAGGTTTTCATTTCGGGCTCTCCGTTATGCTTTATTTTTATGTTATTCTGAGTTGTCAAGATTTATTTCATTTTTGAATTCTTAGTTTTACTCTTGCTTATTATCTCTTTTCAGCATTTTTTCTCTTATTTATTCCTTGGTCTAGTTTTAGTTAGTTATTCTTTCTCTTCTTGGGTTATGTTTTCCATGGCTTCATTTATTTCCAGTCCCTTTTCTTAACCTTTAGTTTTGCCCTTGGTTATTTCTTATTTTTTAGTAATTTGTTTGATTCCCCTTCAGCCTTATTTTAATTCTTTTCTAGTTACAGTTAAACCTTGTTTTCACTGGTTACTCTTTGTTGCCCCCTAGTGCTCCTTTCCCTTAGCTCCTTTGTAGCTGCTTCTGTGCACAACTGATTACTCTACTCTTCGTTGTGTCTCCCATATATACTCCTTCTCTACAGTTACCCAGTGGCTGGATTATCTTCATTTCTTCTTGTATGTTTCTCCTGAACTTTTCTAGTTTTTGGTTCTTGAGTTCCCAGCCTTTTTTTCTGGATTTATGTTTTTGTACCATCTACTGCAAGAACTACATCTGCCTCCTCTACTCTGCATATGGGTCCACAACAACATCCACCTACCCTCATACAGCCTTCTTCTAATGTACTATTCCGTGGTCATAGCCGCTATCTTTACGAACTCTGACTGGTTGTCATGGTTGAGGCTTATGGGGGCGCAGCATGCAGCAGGACAGGGGCAAGGAAAGCCAAAAAAGGTTGTCCAGAGGAGGGTAAAATAAGGAGATTTTTGGTTCGTGCTGCCCACCTAATCTGAGAGGAATTTTCCAGCACAAAAATATGCTCTTGGGGCCTCATTGTTAATATTTTTTATTTTCAAATATAGAATAATATGGGTCCTTTAAACTATGACAGGCAGTTACAAATGATACAGTGCTTTAAAATAATAACCAATGTAAATTCCCCCATACAAATTTTGCGTCTTTTTGATTGTTTTTGTTAATGTATGCACCCATTCAGATCCTTGCAGTGAAATTATCTCCACATGTGCAACGTCAGTGTGACGTTATTCGGATAGACAGTTTCTGTCGTGCTTAAATAATTTAATCTCATAGAACACGTAGTAAATGTAAACAAATATCATGATCTGATCATTTTATTTAGTGTCCATGTAAACAGATTTCTCATTTCTGATCAACCAAGGTTTAGAACTGATCATGGAAATTTTGTGCATGTAAATGTAGCTAAAGATGAAGATTCTGGTCTGTTTTCTAGCAGAAGATGGAAACTAATGTTTATCTTTAGGCGTAGCAAACTAATCATAACTCTTCTGGGTTTTCCTCCTTCCACCTACCTTCCCAATCTTTGGACATTCTCAATTTAAATGCCTTTAGGATCAAAACCAAGATTATTGGAAGAAAGTTTCTTAAGTTTTCATCTTTTTCATTCAAGATGCCATCAACACTGCAAAAAATGGAAATCTAAATAAGTAATTCTTGCTCAAATTAAGTGCATTTTTTCTTGAATTGAGGAGGTAAGTGAGACACTTTGCCTAATGAACAAAATAATTTACATTTAAAATAAGAAAAACAACTGCTTTGTCTTTATTCAAGTGTTTATTATTTAATTATCTTATTTTAGGAGTAAAAATACTCATTGCATTGGCAAATAATCTTATTTAATTAAGGGTAAATACACTTAATTTAAGAAATGTTTTACTTATGTCTAGATGTTTTTTGCAGTAAATGATAATGTTCTTCCTCCTGAGCTTATTCTTAGTATGGTCCAGTTTTGTGGACACATGTCCTTCACTTCCTGTTTGTAACCAGTTTATTCTCCCAATGTTTTCATTTAGCTTCAGATTTTGTGTGTGTTGAATTCATCTCCTCCATTTCCTCCTATGTGAACTTCAGGCTTTGTACTTCTTTAATCACAATACAGAAGAAGAAGACGTTCTCCTGCTGCTGGGTCAGCATATGTTTAAATATTTATTTTTATCATTTCCAACATCTTGTGAGGAAGGAAGTAGAGACAAAATGAATCAAATGAATCCACTTTTCAGTCGAGGCCTATCACGCCTTGCCGTCTGGGTGTTTCCTATATCAGATTCCTGGTTTGGCTCTGATGTAGTTCATAAAATATGAACAAAAAAATAGAGACCAATGTCACTTTGTTACAAAGTGTGCATAATCTGAAAAAGGTGTGACTGGATCAATGTGATGTTTGGTAGATTCAGACCAGCAACTCACTCAGAGGTATAGTATGGCAGCCATTTTCAGCTGTCCTACCATTAGGGATGGAAGCGATTTATGAAAACGGGCGTCCAGAATCGCTCGGGTTCATACTGTCTCGGTTCGATTTGCGTGTGTTTCGTTTGGTTCATGCGCTGCTCCTTTCTCATAGGAGAAGTTTATTACACTCCGAGCAGAAGTTGGCGGTACCAAGCGACCAAAGCCACCACCAGTAGTAAACAAGAAGAAGAAGAAGCGAAGCAACGTAGCCGGGTGTAGCAGAAAAAAATCTGTTGTTGTGGAGAATTGTGAATGGGAAAGAACAGAAGTGAGAAGTAGGGTGGCCAGATGTCCGGCTTTAGGTCGGATACAGTCCGGATTTTCATTGCACTGTCCGGCGTAGCATCGCAGCGTGTATTTGCCCTCCTTTACCCCCAGATTCCACATACTCCGTCAGCGCTCCATTCCGCTCGACGTACGTCGAGCGGAGTACTTGTCTGTCATGTAAATCAATGAGATTTGTTCCACATCCTCCGCTACTCCTCCACACATCTCTGTCCACGTACGTCTTCTCCGCCCTAACCTCTTACACCCCTCAGGGGTATAAATAAATTTCTGCCTGACAAAAACACACAAAAGTAAATAACTTATAGCCTCACAGCTATTAGATTTAAGAAGAAACTTTTGGTACCTCTGTAAAGGTAAGATGTCATAGAATGGTTTTCTGGTGTCAGCAATTCATTGTAGCTTTGACCCTGCCTGAACTATTAGGGACAAAAATACAAAATATTTTGCATTTTTTTAACCTCGCCAAAATTTTCTTTGAAATAAACATTGCAAAAACACTACCAAAATATTATTTATAGCACAAAAAAGTAGAACAGACCTTTTAAATCTAAATGTTATGTAAAAATATACCAAATTTTGGGACTCAATCAGATGAATCATATTTATTTTAGAATGGTATTAGTGAGAAATTTCTTAGGCAGAGAGCACATTTTGGCACATTTATCCAAAAATGTCACCAAACTGTGCGCCAAATGTGTTTTTACATCAATACTGGGGGTTTGTTAAAATTACTATGTCATGTAGCAGCTGGACCCACCGTGGGTCCGTAGGTTTTGCTCCGCCCGTCAGTCCAGATCAAGACCCGCAATTGTACCCACTCAAACAGGAAAAAGAATGTAGAGAAGACCCGTTTGTCAAATTGAATTATAGTAAAACAGATCGGTTACTAGAAAATTAGAGCATAGTTCGTATATATTCCCAAAACTAAGAGCAATTAATTAAACAATGGATGCAAGTAAGACTATTGGTGCTTCAACATACTAGGAAGAAGTTGTGAGATTCTAGAGCGACAAACAACTTTAAAAGAAAATTCTTATTGCAGGAATGGATGAAGAGATGATGAGTTTGGGTACAGAGAATAAACAGAGTTCATACAAACTATGGATGGTTAATCCCAGTCCCTGTTACAAAAATCCACAACAGAAAGAAAATATTTGGGCAGAAACCGGAACATCTAGCTGGATGATGATGGGGGATTTTTAATGTCATAATAAATTAAACGCTCACAAGGTTTATATATTGTGAATGAGTGAACCAGTTTGATGCTCTTTTAATGCTATTAGAAATAATTTTACACATCAACAAGTATCATAAAAATAATAAAGGTAATAGTTTACATGGTAAATAAGGAGCCGTGTAAGCACAGTTCCATGACTCAAGTTTATATATATATATATATATATATAGATAGATAGATAGATAGATAGATAGATAGATAGATAGATAGATAGATATAGATAGATAGATAGATAGATAGATAGTATAGATAGATAGATAGAGTTGTGATAGATAGATAGATAGATGGATGATAGATAGATAGATAGATAGATAGATAGATAGATAGATAGATAAAAGAACATGGTGAAATCATTCTACTCTTGACAGAAAGCCGCAGCCATGTCACGCAATTCCTCTTTCCAAGCCACTTTTTTGAAATGTGCATCCTCCTATTCTCTAGCTCTTTCTCGAGCTTCTTTTTTCCAAAAACTTCTTTTATAGATCAATTGCAGCAGTTCTGTGCAAATTAATCGTGTTAAAAAATGGTCACTGTTTAAACACCACAATGTATTGGGGCCAAATACAAATGCTGGGAACCAATTTTTTTTTTCTCTTTTTAACATTTTTTTCTATTCAGCTGGCTACACAAGCATCATCTTTAACCCACTGCCGTCCTGTTGACTTACCCATTCTTATGTACACCTTTAGTAATTTCTATTGATATGCCGCAATAATGTCCCTTCCTTTTTGGTGCTAGTGAAATGGCCACCCTAACGGAAGACGCGCCACAGTAGCACTTTTACAGGCCTACTGCTAAATGTGGGGACCACTTTCAGCATTTAGGAGTGACCTACGATGACTAAGCGGAAAGAAAAGTTGTGGATAAAAAAAAAAAAAAAAAAAAACAGTGTGCAAGCATTGTGCATGCAACACGCGTTGTACAAGACATAATAGATTTTCCTAACAATCAACATAGACTGAACTGAAAACGAAAACCGTGGCCACGAACCGTGAACCGAACCGAACCGTGGATTTTGTGAACCATTCCACCCCTACCTACCATACCTGCTAAGTTTGAATTCAACAAGAAACAAACAGAATAATCAGAGTCTAAAATAAAGTGACTGATCAAATCTGTGCCTCCATCCAATCACAGAAGTAGATCTGTTCAGACAGCAGAGTCCGAGACATGATACAGATGTGAGAACTTCTGTCTGGAAAGAAGTCAAACTGAGAAGGTTCCTCACCTCTACACTCTATTAATCACCTGTCTCTATGAAGATATGCTGATGTTTGAAACATAGATGTTCATAATAATCGGTCCTATTTATTAGGACTGTTTGAATTCATTGTTTTGCTTCATTTTGGATCATTTCCAAAGAGAAAACAGCAGTTCTGTTGTTTTACTTTAATGAACAGCTGATTGGAGCATCTACAATCAGAGATTGAACATTTTCCTCTTCAGCTTTGATTTATGATTTATTGTGCATTTACCAACATAAACAGATCCATGTGACGATCAATATTCTGGATTATAGAATCTATTTGTATCATTATAAAACTTTCAAAGTTTTCAGTGAGATGAGTTTAACTAAAGTGAAAACATAGAAATATAAAAAATAGAATTAAACAACCTGAGATTTTCCAAGATCAATAATAGCACAAACTATTTATATTTATCTATTTTTTAAGTAGAAACTAAATAGTAGAAACAATTCAAAAAACATTGGATGAGACGAAAATATTTTTTTAAATAAATCAAATTATAAAATCCATTTCCATGTATTTCAGGAATAGATCTTATAATAGAAATGTATATTGTGACAAACTTGAAAGATTCACACTGAACTGAAATAATCAACAGAATAAAATAAAAAAAATACCTTGAAATGAGTTTAACATTGTAATATATAAAATTAATAAAGAAGTCAAGAAAATAAAAAAACTAAACAATCTCATTGCTCAGAGGTTGCGGACAAAACGAAAGATGACTTTACATTTTGGTTTATAATCAAATAAATTTAAATTTAAGTTGAACAATAATTTCCTGACATGGAAAAAAAAAGTATTTACCAAATAACTTTCATCACTTTAAAGTTAACTTGTCGGCTTTTAGGGCTTCCCAGAAATAGCATCGCAGGCTACGCATTTCAAATTCGCTTGTTATTTCGGATTAAGATAATGATCCACCTTTAGATGGCATGGAAAAAAAAAAAAGCCACCCAGGCCCACAGTGGGGCCCAGCCACCCTCCCCGTCATAGTCCAGCTGGACTCCTGGATCCTCTCGGAGACTCTTCTTCACCGTGAGAGTCTGACCAGCCCCCATTAGTGTAATTTCCATCACCGTGCCACAAACACCAGATTCCATATTTTGGTGAAGTCTTTATCTCTCCCTTCCTGTCAACAAACTCTTTGACCAAACCAACACTCCACATAGGATGATCTCCAACCTCCACCTCCCAGCTGTGTTTCCCTGAGCTGAAGCCCTCAGAACCAATAGCAGATGTGTAATAAGTGTTTCTCTCTGGATTATCAGGAAGCTTTCAAGCTGCTTTGTGTTCCATGTCTCACACCGGCTAGATCATCAGACAGATACAACCATCCACTAGCAGTGTTTGGGTCCAGAATGACAGATCTGAAGTGGACCCTTGTCCTTCATCTTTCCCAGACTCTGAAGGACAGGTTGCTCCAGATGCTTGGTTACATTCATCAGAGCTCCTGAGACCAGCTGTGATCTGACAGTGAGCTCTGGCTCTGGCCCTGCTCTGAGTGGCTTTATAACTGCCTGAGGAACGACACCTGGTCTTTCTGCAGGTCTTCTTCAACAGCAGAGATACTGTCTGACAGAGAGGAGATCTGATCCTGAATCCTCTTCATCTCTCTGCTGATAGTCTTCCCCTTCTGCTC
>JAGKQL010000004.1:27312123-27397527 GCA_018398635.1 Cyprinodon brontotheroides | reverse complement strand
GTATTCCAAGTGTCCTGAGTGGGTAGCGTCCAGAATTTACTCGAAACGAAGTCATTTAGAATGTTTTTAGAGCATAAACAGTAGTGTATAGGATTTCCTAAAAGCGCGTTCACGAGTCTACGGAAACCGCGGCAGACCAAACCAGATGAAAGTGCGCATTCAGCTCGACAAAGAACTCATGCTCTTCCTCAACACTGAAGTCCTCAGACATTTTTCTTTCGTTGTTTCTTTCTTTGCACAGGTAAACAGCACATTTCTTCTTCTACGCTTGCATTATCGGCAGAGCAGACGTAGCGTCGTGAACGCGCTTTTAGGAAATCCTATACACTACTGTTTATGCTCTAAAAACATTCTAAATGACTTCGTTTCGAGTAAATTCTGGATGCTACCCACTCAGGACACTTGGAATACATTGGACGAGCAGTATGGAGGAATATTGACACGTTTTTTGTGGACTTTTATGGACCTTTCTGTCTCGGGCGCCATAGACCTCCATTATTTGAATGTCAGCAGACAGCAAGAAGCCTCCCAGATCTCCAGATGCATTTGAGATATCAAAAAAGTACTCCAGAGTGTTGTTCAGCATGTTGGGTGAGAAAAATGAAGGCTAATCATGTTCTGTACTACGTTTTAATATTCCCAACGAGGCTAAAGGAATTTTGAAGACTTGATCTCCTATCAGGTCTTTCTAATCATAATTTCTCCCAAAGCTAGATCTTACCTTTTCATCCCTAAACACCTGCAACAGCATCTGTAGACTGAACTTGAACAGATAAATTGATCAATTGTAATAGAAATGGTAGATAGTTTTAATCAAACTATCAATATCTTAACTCGGTTCTCCATAATGTTTAGAAAGCATAAAGATAATAATCTTATATTAACACTGCCAGCCCACACCAGGAGCTGTGACACCTACATAAGTTGTAAAACCTCCTTGAAACGTTGGTGAACACATGGTGAAATGATCCGTTTCCTTGAGCCTGTTCACCTAATCTTATTGTGATTTTACGTTATTTTCGTCTTATCTGTATGTAATTACTATGTTCTCTCCTGTAGCATCTTGTTTATTATTTACTGTTTTTACCTGCTTTAGGACAGCAAATGCAAATTAGCTGTTGTGCTAATTGCTGCATATTTACACTGATGCTTAACTCATGTTGATGAGTGCGCGTTGTCCTTATTGAAATAGATAAACAGAAATCTTAGAAATGCACACGCTTTGATGCTAAGCAGTGACTTACCAGTTAAACACTTTTTACTTGTTTTCTACCTCTGTTTAGGTCCATTTTCTCTGTGCTGGACCTGATGAAGGTGGACATGGCTAACTTTGCAGTGAAGAGCATCAAGCCACATCTCATGCAGCAGTCGGTTGAGTATGAGAGGAACAAGTTCCAGGAGTTTCTGGAGAAACAACCAAGTAAAGAATGGCCCCTTTGCAAAAACCCTTTGTGTTATACTACATGGTGGTGTCAAGTCAGGGGTAACGTTTAGTTTTTTCTTGCCGAAGGATGAAAAAAAAAGCAGTTCTTTGTTTTATTTTCAAACTAAAACTAAAAACAGAAAGTAAATTGGCTGAATGTGCACTGACCCTTTCCACTCCAGTTTAACCAGTTCTATTCACTGGGCATGATACGCCCAAAATGTTTCACCTTCATTTGGTTTGGTTTATGTTCACACTATGCTTTTAAAAAAAGGACCAAACAACTGGAAACAAGTCATGCAGTTGTATCAATTCCTGACTGATGAGCAAGTGAGCGTAACGTTAATAATAAATCAATGAATGCAGCTTTCTCTATTTACCATTTGATTTATAGATACCTGAAATAAGAGTTTATATTCCTTAAATCCAGAATTAACTCTAGGTAGCAGGAATCTATTTCCTGTTTTGGATGTTATTTCAATAGGAGCTTGATCTCACATGGACTCCCTGACTGACCAGTGTCCCCTGAACACCAACATGCCAGCTGCAGGTGTAGTGACTGATAGTTCTGTCATCACTCAATACAAATGAAATTTAATTACAGTGGAGTTACATAATATATAATGATGTAGCCTAATAAAATGGACAATTTCCTCTAAGAAGAACCAATGTGGTCACTTAGCGAAGGAATAGATTCGGATTTCAGCTGACTGATTGAGCAAGACTCCTTGAGCAAGTCTGGTGCGCTCGTAAAATTTGGACCTGATAGATTAGAAATGGGAGAAAAATGGTGAATGTGACATTTTCTCTTAAATTTCTTGTAAAAACGATTTAAGAACAAATCTTTTCATGTGAATGGTTCTTGCATAATGTTCACTTTTGATAGGAGGAGGAAATCCCCTGGGAATCTCAAACATATTTTGTGCACCACTCCTACTGAATAATAAAAGACGAATAAAATATGTGAAACCCTTCTGATTTCCTATAAAAAGAGATTTGAAACTATGGTTAATAGTCAGGGTATGTTGCTCTGACATACTGTCCGACTATTTGCCCCTTCATTCCAATGGCATTACTTTTCTTGTGTATAACAGAGCGGCTCTGCTTAAGAATTGACATCAGTGCCCTCTAGTGGATTATAACATTACAACACTTAAAGAAAATTCTTCTAATCAGACCAGACCAGATCAATAATTTGGATAGCATAAATATTAATCTAATAAACATTTAATTATCATTTATAATTTGTTTCCATGTCTACTTTTAACCGAAGTGTTTGCTGGATAGTTGTGTTTAGTTGATCATCACTAGAATCCACTTTCGGTTCAGTTAGACCCACATTTCCAGTGTTTGATCATCTGTTCTGCACCATGGTTCTGATTTTTTTAAAAGCTTGCCCAAATTAACTGAACTATCCAGAACAGTGTTATCTTTTTTGTTTAAAGCCGACCAATTGTGCAAATTAACACTGACATTTACTAACAAAATGAATAAAACCTGTTGAGGATTTAATTCTTTACAATATGCATGTTTGTGAGTTTTTCCTTCTGTCTTTTTGGGTTGTCACGATACTAAACTTTTCAACTCGATACCGATACTAAGGAAAATATTACGATAGCAATTTCGATACCATTTTCGATACCACAAGGATAAAACAAAGACTCCAAAATTCTACAGAAATATTTTCATTATTAAATAAAATACAATTAATAAATACATTGAGTTTGTTTGCTGTGCACAATATTAAGCAAGCATGATAAAACTTGCCATAAAATTAAAATGAGTGTTCCTTCCTTGGCTGCTTTGCACACATAACAATGACGCTAGCCAAACCCCGGTTAGAAAACAAAAATAATAATTCTCAGCAGCTGCAGCTGTTACAGAAAAACAGTCTGAAACTGAAAAGTGCAGAATTATTCAATCACACAGTGTTCTGAAAGTGCAATTTTCCTCTATTCTGCACTTTAGATGAATGATCAAGCTTAGGTTACTACTGGTGGTGACTTTGTATCGATACTTTTAAAAACTAGTATTGTATCGGATACAGCGCGTTTTCAGTATCGATACTTTATTGAGTATCGATACTTTTGGCACGGCCTACTCTACCCTGATCGACTCCCTGCCGCTGCTGTGAAGAATAAACATGTCCATTTCTTTCAGATGCCTTAGACTACACAGAGAAGTGGCTGGAGGAAACGGTGAAATCTCTGAGAGAAACAGACGGTTCTGCTGCTGCCTCCAGTGACCCCCCTTCCCTCCTCCCATTAAATGTTCACAATCACGCTTATCTTCGCCTGCTCAGGTGGGATCATGCTTCAGACCCTTTCCCAGAGGTAAATACTCAGTCCTCGTCCTTCATTTTTTTTGGTTTATTTATTTCCTGCTCATAAGACGGAACATTTTTTTTCTCCCTTCTCCCAGACGGTGCTGATGGATCAAGTTCGGTTCTTAGAGATGCAGCAGGAGGTGGAGCGGTTAGTTCTGCTCTCCTCTGTGCTCCTTGTTGTCTACACCACCACAGGAGACGCCATCTCTGGCCTCCCAGGACTGATGGAGTCGCTTAAAAACACTGTCAGTGTCATGCTCACAGAAATGCACGTTCCGTGAGTACAAATATATAAGTCTAGAGCTACTCTGATGCTCAAAATGTATTCAGTTGGTTTTAATGTTTTAGCAGTTATGCAGCCATGAACTCCACTGTAACCAAACATATTAGAAGCCATGGATTCCACTGGGACTGATATCTGACGTAATTAACACTTATTCTGAAAATCAAGCTGATACAGTAGCCGCCTTTACATTTACCATCAAATTACTGAATTACTAAGACAAATTTTTTCTAAATGACAAAATTGCAGTTTTGAAAAACTCATCTTAGAAATCAGTAGAAATTCTTATAGTTCGCAAAAGCTGCAACGGAAACACTTTTTTTCGCATCATATGAGTCACGTGATCTCAAACGCACCCCTACTGCCTTGGAAAAAGACAAAGAAGACTGGAAGTTGTTGGAGGATGAGAGTGTGGCAGATTTGGATAAAGGATGAGACCATTTTTTCCCATTTATTATACAACGATGAGGGTCATCACTCTTGAGCCTCGGCTGACATTAGGGGTGTGCAAATAATACCATTGATGATGGTAAGCATTATTGATTTAATTTTAAGGTCTACTGCGCTCGATTCTTGATGCCAAGAATAGAAATAGTAATTAAAATGAATAAAATAAAGTACATGAATGGTTGGGTGAACATCAGCCAAAACAAGTGTAACATTCCAGTTCAGTAGATGTCGCTGCAAATTTGTTGACGCAGACGCCCGCTGGCTTGTGTCACAAGCATTTCGGGCCGTGGGATACTGTGCAGGTCATTCAAAAAATAAACATGGAGGAGAAAATATTGCAATACATACGCGTAATTCAGAAATATCGTGATGCATAAACGGTAGAATGCGCGCTCGTGTGCCAATGAATCATTGATTGAGGTCGAGATAAAGTGACTTCTTTGGCAATACCCACCCCTAGTTGACGCCAGCATGGATATATATCTTATGTGTTGACGTCTGCTGCTGCCATGTTGTTTTCAAGTGTTTTCAAGAATTATCACATGAACAGATACTGTTTATTACCTGCAATTTATTTTATGGAAATACCACAACTTTAATCTGAAGATTTCCCTTTTCAGAATTAGCTGAATATCGTCATAGTTTTATGGACATTTGTAATGAAAACAAAACTAGTACCTCTCAAAAGTATTAAACCTTTTTGACATTTGAAATGCTATGGCAAACTTGGAGCAACGCAGTTTATCATATTTTATGACAACAGAGCAGAGTGTTATAGTCTTAGACCACTCCGACCGAGACAAAGGAGTACAGAGACTGAGACAAGACTTTAGAGGCCGAGACCAAGACCGTACAAAGTCTTGATCTCTAGAGGTCTTGGCCTTGTCTCTGTCTCAGCACTCATTGGTCTTGGTGGGTGTGGTCTTGACTGCAAGGCAAGTAGAGCAGGAAAAAACTGAGGGAAATGGAGGGAATATTTCCTAAATAACTAACAATTGCATGTACCTACCAGCTTTATACATCTAAGACCTGATCTTCACAGATTACAGATAAGAGATTGGTAATCTCTTCACCAGTATACCACATATATATGATATGTCATGTCAAACCCTGATACCACAGCCATGAATGGTCAGATTCCCTAAGTTTAGTAGTGCAATAAGTGGGTGTGCAGGTGATCTACAAAGAATGCTGCACAAGACCTGTAAACTGGTTCGGTCCCACCCATTAAAATAAACAGTGAACCATTAAAATGAAAAGTGAACATATTAAAATGAACACTGCTGTGGCCATAAAAGAAAGAGCAGTTTCTAAACCATGTAGAAAGAGGTAATAACATTGGCAATACTAAATCATTTTCAATGCACACCTCAAATGGGAAGCCTGTGCTAAAAACAAAAGGGAAAAATAAAACATAATTTTGTCTAAAGCTGTGTTTTACTGAAAGAAATCCATTTTTTCCCCAGGTCATTCAACATGCAGGAGGCCTTAGCGACCATTGGGGAGAAACTGTGTGTGGAGCTGAGCCAGTGTTTAAGCCAACATGGCTTCCCTTCCCTCACAGCTGAGCGTAAGAGCACTCTGAAGGGGCAGATCTCTGCCATCATCCATCCAGACAACACAGTCCGAAAGCTGATGGGTAAGACTCCT
This sequence comes from Cyprinodon brontotheroides, assembly GCA_018398635.1. Classification (NCBI taxonomy): domain Eukaryota; kingdom Metazoa; phylum Chordata; class Actinopteri; order Cyprinodontiformes; family Cyprinodontidae; genus Cyprinodon; species Cyprinodon brontotheroides. Next base: position 27,391,395 of record JAGKQL010000004.1, on the reverse strand, counting down.
TCCCCCTCCTTACATCCCTTCATTTTGCAGCGACTAAAGAAAAACCTTCCTCGTCTTCCTCTTTAGACTCTCGGATTCAAAGCTATCTCCTGGCTGCCCTGGAATCCAGTCAGCACAAGACACCTCCTCCTCTCCCAGGAGGTCTGGCTCCGGTCAGCAGGGAACTTGGAGAGCTCTCGGTCCGCTTCAGCCGCCTGGTCAACTACAACAAGCTGGTTTTCTCTCCGTTCTACCAGAAGATCCTCCAGAATGCACCAACTCCTGAAGAGGGCCCTAGCATAGAGACATAAAGCCCCCCCCTACTGGGGTCGGGAGTTCCTCTGCTCTCCCTTATTGGCAACAGTTTGGATGCAGAAAGTTAAAGAGGCTGATCTTTAATCTAAGAGGGAAGCCAGTCCTGCAGAGCTAGCACCTTCAAATATTACAATTCCACTCACATTTACTGATGCAGTGTTGTTTCTTCATTAAAATGACAATTTCAATGATTGCATTAACTTCCCGAGTATCGTGCATGGCTAACCAAACTGTTGGTACTGTAGTTTTATTATAACCAGGCACAGTGTGAAATTACAGAGGTATTCATATCACTTGAACCTTTACAGACTTTGTCAAATCATTGCCACCAAAACTTTGATGTTATATATTTGGACGGAGAGACGTAGGGAAGTCTGTGCCTGTTTATGAAGCGAAAAAGAAAGGATACTTGGTGTCACGTTTTTAGGCAAAAAGATATATTAAATCTATGGCATGCAGATGTAGTCAAAGCACTTGGACCAGAACTATGAGGAACCATCTTTCTGGCTTGCTAAAGGAAATCTATAAAATATAACAAATTTCATGGTTTTAACAGAACAAAGTGTAAATGAGGATCACACATAGTTTTTAAAAGCACTGTAATTAAGTCCACTTCGCATCATCAGCTAAGCTGGCGATCACAGTAAGTCACCTTACACTGGTTATGTGTCCAGTTCTGCTTTAGTGTTTAATTGTATTTTAAATCCCTAAATTGACTTGAATGTTTTCAGCTTCGAAACTGTTTTAAGCAATAGAAGATTTGTTAGCTTCTTCTGTAGAAAAATCCTCTGGTCATAAAGTATAGACCAGTTGGTCTGTTCCACTGGTCATAAAGGGTGTTTTAGGGATGTAAGGGGTTAATTTTGGAGATATTTGCAATCAATGTAAGTAAACAAGCAAAACCCCTGAAAAAAAAAGGTCTTACATATGCGTTATCGGATGGAAAGCATATAAATTCAAGTAAGACATTTCCTGCATGTGTTATGTCGACCACTGGGAATAATGCCTCACTTTAGAGTTTTGGAGGAGAAATGAAATTTGATGACCTTTAGATTACTGGTTTTGAGCCGACACAAATGAACAGAACTGTGAGCCGTTCGATCCATCGTAAGAAAAGAAACCTTTAAAAAAAATCTATCGGTCGTCTAAACTAGTTTTCTGGCTTCTCTGAAAATCTCCAGTTGCAGAAAATACAACCTTAAACATTTTTGGTCGGTACGAGTCTTTTGTTTTCTCAATTCATTCAGAACACAAAGGAAAGGAAATTATGAACCAAAGGATACTGACCCAAAATACTGTCCTGTAGATGTTTTCAGTGTAACTTTTACTTCTTATTTGCTCATTGTAAACTTATTGTTAGATATTCTGTAGTTTTATTCTGATATTTATGTTTACATTAGATTCTTCTTTATAAACATTAATTTCTTCCTTATGTCAGTTGACTACCTTTTGTTGGCCCTGTTTGCTGTTATTCACAAAAATTGCACAGTTTATATTTGTTTTCACTGTTATTTGTCTTTAGGTGTTCATTTGACATGCAAATAAAGCTTGTCCAAAAATAAAGCTAAAGTTTGCTCCCACATAAAGAGGTCTGTTTTTTTTTTTTTTTAGATTGTAACATAAGTGTAACCTGTTGTATCCATACTAGTTATATTATACAATTGAAGATAATTGTTTCTAAAACGCCATTTAATGTAAAATGATAATAAATCACTTACCGGTAGGTCTTATGCATGTAGTGCACATGTGTGACAGCAGATGGAGCTATAGCTCTCATATTTTTTATTTTTTTTTGTCAACTTGTAGGTTTTCATTTTTCCATTAAATGAATCAAAACACTTTTTCCGTATAATCCTTTGTCAGTTTCACATAAGAAACTTTGCTTTAAATTTAGACTAAGTAAATACCACCTAATGTTCCCGCATGCACTGTATTTTTCCCCCATTTTGTCTCAGAAATCCTTTTTTTGACCAGAAGGATTAATCCAGACATAATTGGTGTTGGTGCTCCATTTGGTTTGATTTTGGGTGTCAGATCTGTCTGTGTTTCAAGTCATGGAAGCTAACTGGAATAACCTTTGTAGTCCTGCAAAGCTGTTATTGATTGATTGACTTTACTCAGATTTACTCATTACATAGCTCAATAGTCAAAAAGAAGAAGAAAGTGCCAAAAGGAGGAACAGGTGGAAAAAAATTAGGTATATGCATGGGTATATATATATATATAAATTTTTCTATGAAGCCCACTGAAATTTGTTTTCCCCCCAGTTTAAAAATGTTTTGCTTTTTTTTCATTACTTTTTTGGAATGACAAAGCCCCTAACATCTCCCCAAGTTTTGGTTTGGACCTAACGCCAGCCTGAAAGCTGAAGCAGGCTAGAAAAAAAGACACCCAATGACTCCCCATTAGGTCCACCATAAGGACCTATTTTTTTCTTTTTTTTCTTTACTTTTTTGGAATGACTATCATATGAGATATATATGATATATTATGTCAAACCCTGACACCACAGCCATGAGTTTGGAATGGTTTGGACCTAACGCCAGCCTGAAAGCTGACGAAGCCACCTTTTGGTATCAACCTCCCAGATCATCACTCAGGTCTACAAGAGTGGATCTAGTTCCAGCCAACTCTGTACACCCAGACAGCCAGAAGCTGCTCTTGCTCTGGGTTAAAGAGAACAGGACTGACTGCTGGTGAGTGGTCCAAAGTCATGTTCTCTGATGAAAGTAAATTTTGCATTTCCCTTGGAAATCAAGGTCGGTCCCAGAGTCTGGAGGAAAAGAAGAGAGGCAGTTCATCCACGTTGCTTGAAGTCCAGTGAAAAGTTTCCACAGTCAGTGATGGCTCTGGGGGTGCCATGTCATCTGCTGGTGTTAGTCCATTGTGTTTTCTGAGTCCATATCAACGCAGCCACATACCAGGAAGTGCTCTAAAACCTTCATGTTTCCTGCAGCTGACCAACTTTTTGAGATGCAGATTTCATTTTCCACCAGGATTTTGCACCTGCACACAGTGCCAAAGCTACCAGTACCTGGTTGAAGGACCATGGTATCCCTGTTCTTAATTGGCCAGCAAACTCTTCCTGGATCTTTAACCCATAGAAAAACCTTCTCGCATTAAACACTGTAAATAATAATACACCAGACCCAACAATTCAGAAGCAGCTAAAAGCCACTATTAGAGCAACCTGGGCTACTTATAACACCTGAGCAGTGCCACAGACTGATCGACTCCATACACGCCGCATTGCTGCAGGTAATAATATTAGGCTAAAGGAGGCCCAACTAAATACTGAGCGCTGCACATGCTCATACTTTTCATGTTCATACTTTTCAGTTGGCCAACATTTCTATAAATCCTTGTTTTTATTGGTCTTCAGTAATATTCTAATTTTCTGATATGATGAATTTGAGATTTTCATTTGTTGTCATTTGTAATCATCAAAATTAAAACAAAATAAACATCTGAAATATATGAGTTTGTATGTACTGTATGAATATAATATACAAGTTTCAATTTTTTAAAATGGAATTACTCGAAATCAATCTACTTTTTCATGATATTCTAATTTTATGACCAGCACCTGTAGTTCCAATGCTCCACTGATCTGGAACAAACTTTCAGAAGACTGGAAAAGTGCTGAAAGCCTGAGTTCTCTTAAGTCAAAGTTAAAAGCCCATTTGCTTAGAGCTGCCTTTGACTGTTGAAGATAAAATTAAGTGGGGTATTAGTTTAAGGTTGGGATCCAACTGTTTTACTTACTTTATCATGTTTTCACTTGCTTTTATTCTGCTTTTTTGTGGTCCAATTTCTTTTTTAGTGTCAAAGTTTTTCCTTTTTTTTCTCTTCTATTTTATTATCTAATTCATGTTAATTTATTGATTTACTCAGGCAATTTGAATTGCCCATGTACTGAATTGTTCTACTGCGATGGACTGGTGACCATTGACTGCTGGAGATAGGCACCAACACCCCTCGTGACCCCAATTGGGACAAGCGTGTCAGAAAATGGATGGATGGATGGATGAATTGTTCTTTACTAATAAAATTAATTGCCTTGTTTGTTTTTCTGAGATTCATCTCAGAATTCCAACTTTAATCTCAGATTTCCATGTTTTCTTATTCAGAATTCTGAGGGGAAAAAAAAAATTCTGACTTTTTTTCTCAAGATTCTGAGATTAATCTCAGAATTCCGAATTTAATCTCAGAATTCCAACTTTTCTTATTCAGAATTCCAACTTTAATCTCAGAATTCTGACTTCTTTTCTCAGAATTCTGACTTTAATCCAGGATTCCGACTTTAATTCTGACTGAGAAAAGTCAGAATTCTGAGAAAGAAAGTCACAATTTAGATTTTTTTCCCTCAGAATTCTGAATAAGAAAAGTTGGAATTCTGAGGGAAAAAAAATCAGAATTCTGACTTTTTCTCAGAATTCTGACTTTACTTATTCAGAATTCCAACTTTAATCTCAGGATTCCGACTTTAATTCTGACTAAGAAAAGCCAGAATTCTGAGAAAGAAAGACAGAATTCTAATTTTTTTCCCCTCAGAATTCTGAATAAGAAAAGTTGGAATTCTGAGGGGAAAAAAATCAGAATTCTGACTTTTTCTCAGAATTCTGACTTTAATTTCAGAATTCCGACTTTAATCTCAGAATTCCAACTTTTCTTATTCAGAATTCCAACCTTAATCCCAGAATTCCTACATGTTTTATTCAGAATTCCAACTTTAATCTCAGAATTCTGACTTTTTTTCCTCAGAATTCCAACTTTAATCTCAGGATTCCGACTTTAATTCTGACTAAGAAAAGTCAGAATTCTGAGAAAGAAAGACAGAATTCTAATTTTTTTCCCCTCAGAATTCTGAATAAGAAAAGTTGGAATTCTGAGGGGAAAAAAACAGAATTCTGACTTTTTCTCAGAATTCCAACTTTTCTTATTCAGAATTCCAACTTTAATCTCAGAATTCTGACTTTAATCTCAGGATTCCGACTTTAATTCTGACTAAGAAAAGTCAGAATTCTGAGAAAGAAAGACAGAATTCTATTTTTTCCCTCTCAGAATTCTGAATAAGAAAAGTTGGAATTCTGAGGGGAAAAAAACAGAATTCTGACTTTTTCTCAGAATTCCAACTTTTCTTATTCAGAATTCCAACTTTAATCTCAGGATTCCGACTTTAATTCTGACTAAGAAAAGTCAGAATTCTGAGAAAGAAAGACAGAATTCTAATTTTTTCCCCCCTCAGAATTCTGAATAAGAAAAGTAGGAATTCTGAGGGGGGAAAAAAACAGAATTCCGACTTTAATCTCAGAATTCCAACTTTTCTTATTCAGAATTCCAACCTTAATCCCAGAATTCCTACTTGTTTTATTAAGAATTCCAACTTTAATCTCAGGATTCCGACTGAGAAAGACAGAACTTTTTTCTATTTCTCAGTGACCTTTATCTTCTTCAGTTCCATGACATGTATGTCTGCATTGTTGTAGTGTTTGAGCGCTGGTGACCGCAGCTGGATCATGGAAGTTTTGAATGTTTTGAGTCGCGTCAGTCTGACTCACAGCTCCTCCTCCCTCCCCTCCCCAACATTCCACACATGCGGAGAAGCAACAAGCTACCGAAGCAGCAGCAGCAGCAACAAGCTAACCTCCAGCAGCTAACTCGGTCGGGGGGGGGACGAGGCGTGTTAACATGCAAAAGTTTAGAAACCCCGAACTTCGCCTCGACTAGTCACCATACTAACGTTTAACGAGACTCCATAAGACCCTCTAAAACATGGACCATAGCTCGTTTTTGTAAATAGTTGTTTTTTTGTAGTTAGAAGCTTTGAATGTGTGAAAAGTCGCTCCGTGTCCTCCTCGTCGTTGAACAAGATGGCAGCAGCAACAGTAGCCCCGTTGCAGAGTTTAACGGTGGTTCGGCTGTTTGTTGCTAGTCTGCTCTTCCACACTCTGAGGGATGCGTTTCACTCTTCCTACTGAAGGTAGGTGACATTATCTCTTTGAAACATGCAGCCAAACACACTCAGCCTTTTCACATTTGTTCATATGTGTTGTTATTTTTAACGTCCGCAGTACTTCGCTCGCCGTTAGCTTGTTTGCTAACTTCAGTGTTATCTTTTTATAGGCAGCGCTAACATTAGTTCTAGAAGTTTCTTTTAATTTAAAATAAATGCTTATCTTTTTGGGGTTATTTTAGGGTGTCGTTTTGACATAGACCGTGTATATTTTTGTTGTTTTGAAGTAAAGTAAAAGACGTTGACAGTTATATCTAAAGGAGCGTAAAGTGAGGTTAAAGTATTTATTGGGACGAAGTCGCAGTAAGCTTCCCACTCACACCATCAAACAGCTGTTATTGATGGTAGGGTGATAAAAACACTTTCAACAGGTGTCTTGGTGGAGGGGGGGAGGTTTGCCCATCCCCCAAACTTGCACGTACTCTGATACATAAACACACAGAGCTCTGCTGCTGCCATATGCAGGCTGTCACTTGGATTGATCAGCAGCAAACTGTGAGACGTTTTCCCGAACTACCAAAACAACCAGAACACCTGCTGAACCCATAGACGTGTTTCCACCGCCCTGTGTGTTTAGATTGATTTAGTTATTTGACAGAGACAGTGTGCATTAATAAGCATTCCTGTTAATGCACCAGAATTAGCCAAAAGGCTATTTTTCATCTATGCTCCCTGGACAGATCTAAACATTTTCTTCCTAAAAACACAACAGTAAGAATTTTACAATGAAAAATATAAAAATAAATACAAACAGCTATGTCTCTTCTAGACTTGTTTAAAAATACAGAATAAGTCTTCGCTGGACTACAGATTATAGGTTAATAAAAAATTAAATTAAACTACAGAATATATATATATATACAGGGTTTCTGTCAGGGTCATTAATAAAAAAAAGTAAAAAGTAAGGCCTTAATTGGCATTAAAATTGTTTAAAAAGTGATTATCACAGCATTTAAAATCCTTTTTTTCTCATTTATTTAAGTGTGTTTTGATAAAAACAATTTCATCAGATGTATTATATGGGAATATATTTACATGGAATTACTTCCATGGTTTGATCGGATATTCATTGCATTTGCAAAAGAAGCTTGGGGCGGAGAAAAAGCTAGAGAATGGGGAAAATGCAAATGTCAACAAAAGTAGCTGGAAAACGAGGAATTTGGAACATGGCTGCAGCCTGTCGACGTAAAGATGACGAATGTTTATATAGATGTTTATATATATGAGTCAAAGGTACTAGTTGATGGCATTAGAATTATTTCTAAGAGCATTAAAAAGCATTAAATTAGAGTTAATCATTCCTGGATAAACCCTGATATACATACATATACACCCTTATACATACATGCACACAGTCAACTAATGCTGACATGACTGATGTGTTATAAGTCTGTTTTTGAGATGCTTTTTTAAAAGAGTGAATGTTTTAAGATCTTTTATGTTCTGAGGCACAGATTCTGTGACTGCAAAGGCTCTTTGACTAAAAGCACCTTTACGCAGGGGAACAACAGTCTCCTCTAGCTTACTGCCAGTGGGTTCCTGATCTTTACAAACTGACTGAGTGACCATGGATTATTTTGTAAAACAGAGGTTTGCATACTTGATGCCATTTTCCCAGCTTAAAAGCTTATGTTTTAGTAAAATGGCACAATGGTGATATTGTGATATATATATTTTTTTATTTAAAATCTTCATTGTCTGTTTTTAAAGAGATTCTAAAGGGTTGCTTCTTGTGTATGTTTGCTTCTCTGAAGCTGGATCTCTATTTCAGCTGAATCCCCTCAGATATCAGGTTACACAGTTTGGCACCTGGTGTAACAGACAAAACTGTCCCTCAAAGGACTTGGAGCTAGCATGGCATGGATGACATGTACACCAAACCAGCACCCCTTCCTCCGGCTGGCCTTTCTGCTGCAGTGGCTGAAATTCTCTATCAATTGCATCATAGAGTTATTATCAGTTTGCTTGACTTGCTGTTGTGGGTGGCGATTGGGTGAAGCAGTTACCAACTGTGCTTAATTTAATCTGTGTTTACCCTCTGAGGAGTGGGGGGCTATATGTGTAGATCGGCGTTCTTCAACATTTTCCAGGCTTAGGACCCCAAAACTGATGGTGAGATGGAGTGGGGACCCCTTACTATACACATATATTGTAGAAAATTAAAGTGTTCTATCAAACTGGTCCTATAGTCACTATTACAGCTGGAGTAATATATCCAAAGTAATTCCTCCCTGGGATTATTAAAGTATTTCTAATTGAGATTCCTGGTTGATGGGACAGGTGTTGTGAATGAAACGGTTCCCAGCTTGAAAGAGCTCCTGTGTGTCGCTGAATGTGTGCATTGATGATGAAAGACATCTTCTGCCTCCATTTATCTGTTTACTACAGTCTGTTGAATTCATCTTAATGTGGATTTAAAGACATTTCAATTGGCGGAAAAAATCGCGGGGGGAATATAAAACAAAGTCTAACCAACCAAAACTTCAGTGACCCCTATGTAGTACTTCTGTGGAGCCCCTATGGGTTGTGGACCCCTGTTGAAGACCTCCGGTGTGGATGATGACGGTAACTGGATGCATAATTAGTTCAGTCTTTTGTGTCTTAAATGACTTTAGTTCCAGATTTGAGACGTCGCCATTTGTTTTTAAAAAGCTCGCTGCTTTGTCAGAAGAACTGAAGAAGCCCTCTTCTTGTAAAGTTGACTAAGAGACACACCCCACTGCCTGTCTGAGCCTGTGCACAAGCCTTGTTCGTTGGGAGTCTACCCTCTCACCGTTAAACTGATTATTTTGCTGCCTTTAAATGAAGGAGTGCTCATGGGACATATGATTGAGCCTAAACCCTCAAGTCTTTTGAGTTTTGTGTCCAGACAGGCACGGTCTGTCTCTCTGTTGGGGAAACTATCAGGAAGTTTGCCTGATGAGCTTGTTGATGTGGTTGAACAACCTGGAATGTCCCTACATATATACTTTGCAAAGTAGTTTTAAGTATGTTTTTTTTTTTTGTGGCTTTTTTCCCCCATGTTCCAAAAGTTTGCCCGACAGAGTTGGCCGTTTGCACCGTGTAATCAGTGGTCATATACTTGAAAATCAGCTGTTCTTTGCTTATTGAAAGATTTAGAGATTTCTTGTGCTTCTTTTCTTCTGTGCTTCTAACTTGGAGTGTTGTTTAGTCAAGAGCCCCATACACGGAGCAGTGTCCTTGTAGCTCTTTCCCTTGTCAGATTTTGGCCTCTATCAGGCTGAATATCAGCTCAGTCACCAGGCGGTTTCTCAGTTTATCAGATCAGTAGCAAGTCAAACATAGGACTGAGCTGTTTGTTTCCATAGAGTTGAGAAAAAACACCCAGACATAACTATTAACAGTTTGAAATGAAGTCACCGCTTTAATGAGATGATTGGAAAACTTTCTCTGGTGTGAAAAGATAATTCAAAAAGAGCTGAGCCTGCTCGGAGGATGGGCAGCCAATCAATTGACTCATGCAGCATGAGCAGGTCACAAGTTGTGGTCATGCTGAAGGACTGTCTGAGCGGCGCAGTGAGAGTTTACAGATTAAACATTGGGAAAAGTTTCATGTGTTCATGTTTAACCTGGCTAACGTTTCTATTAGAAGAAAACTAGTTCAGTCTAAAAAAATAATCTCTTCAAGCTTCTTCCTAAAAATGTACATACTGAAATTAGAGATAGTATTTTTTTCTTATATTGGTTGATAACATGCGTTGACAGATTCAATAGAGCGTTGAACAGGGATTCCTTGAGGTCACGTGAAGCCCATGCATTGCTGCTTCCTCTGTTTGCTGTCCATTGCTGCTCTGATTGGGTAATGTTTGTTTAAACTTAGACTAGAGTAGCACTGATATCATTGGGTCATACTATGTTAAAATCAGCTTTAAGAAAAAAAATCTGCAAATAGGTGGGATTGGTTAGCCCGACATTTGATAATGGGCACTGGCCTTAAAATAAAACACTTTCTATTGTTTTTGATTTAGATTTTTTACCCAGTTTCTATTCCTCGCTTAAACTTTTATTTTATTTTCATTTTAGATCCATAAATGGCAGTGCTGTATTAACTATATGTAATGCAAAGAGTCATTTAGATAACACCTTCACTTGTTTTGGCTCTAAAAAAAATTTCTCGGGGAAAATACAAAACTAATTTTCCTATTTTGTTGCTATATATGCGCTGAAAGAGGTCTATTTCTGATCTTTCTTACAAACTATAATTTAAAATCATTTATTTTCTTATAGTAATATGAGAGAATCAGAATTTAAACATTTCCAAAAATGTTATCTCTGAGGGTTTTCAGCATATTTTCACTGAGTCTGCCTATTATCTGCTAAAAGTTTAGCCATCTCAATGCCAGAATGAGCAGAAAACTTGCCCCAACAAGTCCTAGAAAATAAAGCTTCTTTAATATTACCCTCCTATAATACCATGCCTCCCCTTACCTCTTCTATTTTTTCACTCGGATACTGATGATAACTTTCAGTTTTCTTCACTGAGTGAGATCATCCACATCAAAGAACGTTGTTGTCGTTTTAACCTTGGTCTGTTGAATCTTTCTGTCAGTTCTTCTGGTCGGGTTTTTTTTTAACCAACCATGGTGAAAATCAGCCACTCGGTCTCCAGCCAGGTTCTCTGTTCAATTGTAATTTTTCCCAAATAATGTTTCTCAAGTTTACTTTGATCAGATTTCATGCAATGATAGTTATGATAGTAAGATCATTTGGATTTAGGGGAACATTATTTCCTTCTTGAGGAAAATGTTATTTTATTGAGCTGATTCTGACTGATGTGTGGTTCTAGAGCTGAAAAAAAAAAAGCAGCGTTTTGTTACAGGACGTATCCCTGCAGGATTTATGTCCTCACTAGGGCTGCAACTAACGATTATTTTTACAATTTGATTAACTTTTCATTTAATTTTTTTTTCAGATTAGCTAATTAGAAAGGTTCCTTAAAGAAGAATTTTTGCTAACCTTCAAAAAGATTTTTTTTATCTTTAAATGCCAAATGTTTACAATTTTGGTATAATTGCTACTGGGTAAATGGGTTTGTCTGTCAGCTAAAGGCACACATTAGAGTAGGGATGCACGATATTGGGATTTTGGGCGATATCCGATATTTTAAAACTCATGTAGCCGATATCCGATATTTTAAAACTCATGTAGCCGATAACCGATACAGATGTTAAAGCTGGACAAAAATAAGTAGTCATTGAAAATAGCAGTTTTGTTATCCATTTCTGACACTTTGAAAAATAATATACTCAAATATATTTTCATATGCTGATATCAAATAGATTTTTAAAAACGCGGTATCGATCTATTTTACTTTCAAAATCTCGTGAAATTTCATCGTTCTGTTACAAACTCTCGTGATATTTTGCAAATTCTTGTGAGATTTTGTTAGTAAAATAGATCGATACCGCGTCAATATATCAACATATAAAAATATGGCAAAATTTCGTGAATTTCGTAGCATTTCCATGACATATAGCAATATTTCATTAGTAAAAGAGATTGATATGGTGTTTTTAAATGGCAATATATCAGCATATGAAGATATTGGGATATTTTAATGGATCAATATTTTTTCCCTCGTCTTTAGAAGTTTTTAAGTCTGTAAAAAAGAAGTTTTTGAGGAACAAGAAGAAGTAGTAGTAGTTTTTTTTTTAGACTTTAGAAACTCAGAAGCTGATCAAATATCGGGTTAAATATTGGTGGGGGGGCCGATGTCCGATATTCAGTTTTAAGGCCGATACCGATAGGGGGCCGATTATATCGCGCATCCTTTAGCCAGTATGCTTGATTGTTTCACTGTTTTGTTCTTCCTAATCTCTCTCACCAGCACTGTGCCATGTTTATCGAATCTATGCGGGGTTGTTTCGGCTTGTTGGATCAGATGTGAGTGGTGCAGTGTTTTAACGTCCATTTGTAGCGATCAATGATAGCATGTAAAATAGCGGGTCGACCCAGGATTGATGTTCCCACTGAATGCTGATCGTAGACGAGCCATGTGAAAGCAATCTTAACATGGATCGCTCGCTTAGTCGTTTGATCCGGGTCGACTGGCGAGCCACTTCCCAATGCAACTTAAGTCGGTTGTTCGCAGGTTAAACGGGTTTTTCAGCCAGTGTAAAAATAGAAAGTTTTCATCTAAAAAAGAAAAAAAAAAAAAAAAGAAAAATCTAAGTATGTGGTAAAAATTATCCAGAAGTACTAAGTTACGGTTGTATTAAAACATCTTATTTAATGCTTAGAACGCTTTAGAGCATGTAAAACAGTAGTGTATAGGATTTCCTAATAGCCCCATGCGCGCTCACGATTCACGGAAGCCGCAGACCAAACCGGAAGCAAAAGCGATTCAGCCGCCTGCTCGCGTCGAGATAATGGTAAGCTGTGAAGAAGAAATGTGCTGTTTACCTGTGCAAAGAAAGAAACAATCTAAAGAAAAAATGTCTGATGGATTTCAGTAAGCTGGGAGGAAGAGCATGAGTTCTTGCCGAGCTGAATGCGACTTTCATCTGGTTTGGTCTGCCACGGGTTTCCGTAGCGTCGTGGAACGCTGCTTAGGAAAACCTATATACACTACTGTTTATGCTCTAAAACATTCTAAATGACTCTCGCTTCAGTAAATTCTGGACGCTACCCACCTGTGACACTTGGAATACATTGGACGAGCAGTATGGAGTATCATTGACACGCTTTTGTGGACTTTTATGGACCTTTTCTGTCTCTCGGGCCATAGACCTCCATTATTTGAATGTCAGCAGACAGCAAGAAGCCTCCCAGATCTCCCAGATGCATTTGAGATATCAAAAAGCAATTCAGTGTTGTTCAGCATGGGGTGAGTAGAAAATGAAGGCTAATCATGTTTTGGGTGTACTATTCCTTTAAGACGAGATAAAGAGCTTCTGACAGTATTGAGTGTTTCCTGTATTCTCACCTGATCTCTGCATGGCTTAGGTTACTCAGAGTGGACAGAGCAGCCAGAAATGTAACCCCAGTGGGAGTGGAAATGCTTCACGAGAATATAAACTCGGGTAAAAATAAGAAATACAGTACAATAAAAGTAATTCAAAATCACATTTGTTTTTTGTTTTTTTATATGCAATTGGCTACAGTCCAAAAAACCCTCCATGGTTTAACTCGGCTGTAATGTGAGTTATTGCTTAGCTTAGACAAGGAAAGTAAAGGTTAAGTTCTGCTGATTCAAACAAACAGTAATACTTTTAAAATTAAAGATGCGTCTTAAATGTGGGTGTTACTGTCTAGCTACACATTAATGGGTTCTGCTTCTTGCTGACCGGTTTTCTCTAGAAACCAAACTTTTCTTAGGTCTGGAAAACTATGACTCAAATCTTTATTCTCTTATGCCACATAAAAGAAGCTGTCGTATACTTTGGACCTCTTCCTGGCCTAATATTTTTTTTACTTAATCCAATGTGCTCCTATCATCCTCTTTTATTCCCAAAATTGTTTATTTTCTCAAGTTCTGGTGCTTAAAGTGCAGAACAAAAAGGCCTGTTTAATAGTGGCATATGGCAGTAATTAATAGGTTTAGACTAGAAACCATGAGTGGTTTAATTTTTTGTTTAATTAACAAAAATATCTCACAAAATATGGTCTGTTTTGTTTTTTGTTTTTCTGCCAACTGCTGTTGATAAAAAATTTTTTTACATATGTTTACCAAAAATAAAGAGGGAGAAAGTTGACTGAAACCATTACATTCTTGTCTCGTTCAGCCCTAAAAAAAGAACGACATTAAACAAGAGAAAAAGGGGAATATTTTCACCTGCTGCCATGTTTTGAACCTTCCATTGCTTATTTGCCGAACCCCGCACTGATGCATGCGCAGATCAGTCAGGCATGAGAGCATGCAAACAGTCAATAAAACACTTTTCCTCCGATAAACAAGGCCACTAATCAGAGTAAGAATAACACAAGGACTTTAAAGTTCATCATCAATTCAAATTTGAGCCTAAACCAGTCAACATGGAATCTGACTGGGTTTAAACGTTTCTGTAGTATTTTTTTATGCGACATACTGACAAAGGAAACGCGCGCTCCAATGAAATATTCTACCTTTGGCTGCAATTAACGATCATTTTAACAATTGTTTGTTTGGTCCTTCGAGGGAAAAAAACCAAGTCCGACATTTTGAACAGCTCATTTATTGGTGAAACTACAAATCAATCTAACGGCTGGCACTGTACGTCCAAAAACCACGTCGGACTCGGCGCAGAGAGATGGCGCTGGTCGGACCCGTCAATCTGGAAGAACTAATACATGTGCAGTGCATGAGGTTAAGGTAAATCGGCTTGTAGACGCTCGTAGCTCTGCTTCAACAGCAGGATTTCCTCACAAACACCTTACGATGGCCGACTGGATTTCATACATGTTTGATTTTCTTCTGACATTACAACTCCTGATCTGGAGATGGCCGTAAGAGGCTAATCGGCCCTTGCAGGGCGCATGATGAGACTGAAACTCGGCCCCAACCAAAAAATAATAATTCTCGCACGACTGAATCGGCCCCAAAAGGGCAAAAATTCATACAATGTTTGCCCAGCTTTACACAGGAAAGTTTCTAGGTGAGTCGTATCCAGACGTAATTTGCCACCATGACAAATGACAGCATGGCTCTGGTAACCACATCGCACTAATGTTCACTACGCACGATCTGCTGATCTAATCTTTCATTTGTCCCTCGTAAAGTCAGCCTTTATAGAACGGGAAAATAAAAGCATGTTGCAAAGAAATCAAGCAATAGTAATAAAGAAAAGCATCTTGAGATATTTATAATGTTGCTGGACATTCCTAACGCTTCAGTGTTTCTCATTTTTCCTTTGAGTTTGCTTCCAGTAGTTGTGGATGCTTGTTTCTGCTTGTGTTTGTCTTCACTCCATTTACTCGTGTAATTCCTCAGCAAATAAAGCTCCTCCCCCAACATGCCTCCACCACCTCATAAACACATTTCTGCAAACCGTGTGTAGAACATTTTTCTGCACAAACTCTTTCCTCTTCTCATAGCTGAGATGTCAGAGGAGACGTTTGGAACGGCCGGTTTTGGGTGCGTCCTTAATCGATCCAGTTTAAACTTGCAGGCACATGCATCAAAACTCAAAAGTAGAATTTTTCAGTTTAATCAGGTTAAATTCTGCTGCAGAGGAAATTCATGATGTTAAAGGAGAAATGCACGACGCGGCTCAATCATCACACATTTTAAACATCCGGCTCTGCTTCTTCTTTATCTGAAAAGTTTTATCCTAATTTGTTTTGCTATTTTTCCTCCTCTGCTTTTTGCTTAAAGTCGTCTTTTCCATTAGATCATAGCTGAGGTTTTATCCCATTAACAGCGATGCAGAAGCGCGATGCCGTCTCTTTGCTGCACTTGCAGGCTCGGTCTTGTGCAGCTTCACAAACGCGGCTTCAGTAATGCTGTTAAACCTGTTTGTTGTGCAGTAATCATGAATCACTTTTGTTTGCAGGTGTGAAAGAACAGGCTTGAATATCCTTTACTAAGCTCTCTCATGTTTAGCATCAGTAACTTTAATGTGCTGTCTAATGGTTTGACTGCGTCTGCAGCTAAATGCACCATAGTGTGTGAACTGTTCTTGTTCTGCTGTGTAGAGTGACTCGTTGGTTCTGGAACCTGGTCTGCCTGTCAAACATTGAGTTGTAAGTTATGTAATATCTCTGGAAAGTTGAGGCCATTGTAGTAGCAGCTTGTCTGAATGTACTACAGAAAGCAGGACACAAGAACAACATATTCTTAAAACCACTGAGGTTTTTAAATGCTTTTGTTTTCTTGCCGCTTGATTTTTGCAGTTTGTACTTTTAACACCACTTCCTCCTTTTTAATCAGAAATGGAGATCAGTGTATTTTGTTTTTAGAAAAAAGCACTTGCCTGTTCTGTCCTCAGTTGATGCATGTGGTGCTTTGGGGGAATTTGTGCAGCAGGGGGTTTTGAAGTTATAGCATTCTTCAGTTTGCTCTGTTTACTTTTTATTTTATCAGGTACTTTCATACACTGAAAAAACTGATCCAAAAATCTCTTTAAAATTGTAACTGCCCTTAATTTGAGCAGGTTATGATGATCTGCCTAAACAATGATAATCAAATAAGTATTTGATAATTATTATTATTATTTTGATATAATAATATGGAGTTTATTTAAACATAAATAATCTTAATCTTTTGCCAAAGTGTCTTACTTGCTTAAATTAAGGAAAAATGAATTAATTTTAAAACAAATGGGGTAATTCCACAACCACCAAAAACAAACAACCTTAGCCCAGTAAGACTCCAGTGAATATCCAAGGACTTTGTCCTAATGTCTTAAGCCCCTCCCCCCTGTGCTTTTCTAGGTGTTTCTTAACTGATCTTGTTCCTCTTGCAACTGCAAGAAATGAGGAAAGTTCAATTTCCTGCAGGCCACAGAGGGTTGTGTAAAATAATACGGCCTGAGGTCTGCAGCTGTCTCTGCACGCATATCTAGAGTCATCCAGAGAGCGATGACTGACGCGCTGCATTTAACCCTGTGTTACTGTTGGGACTGCTTGGCGTCCAGTTCGGTTGTTGCTGAGAAACGAGTGTTTCCCCCTGTGGTCACCACAGCAGAGGTTGCTATTTGTGGCATTGTTGCTCGGCTGCTGAGTCCCAGCCTAAAAGTCTATTGTTTACACGACACCCACACTGCTGGACTAGTCTGACGGATTTGGGTTAGATCTGATGTAAACGGTGATTGTGTCTTCTTGGAAGTGATGTGGCATGGGTTTTATTGTTGAGTGCTGCTGTTTTAACAGTAAATTGTTTAAAGTGGAAATCAGTAGGAACTTTTAATGATGCGACCCATATAAATGTCCAAAGATGTCTCTCTTTATGAAAAGGTACATATCCACTTGGCTTAAAGCATAAAACATGTTGGATTTTTCTGATATTCGATATTTAATTAAGTTTTATATTTTCACACTTAAGAAGAAAGCACAAAAAACAACCTAAAATAGAGTGACGGACAGGAATGCATATATAAATTGGCAAACCATTTCAGTCCACAAAGTAAATCACACATTTATAACATTGTAGACGTATAAGAGTGAAGACTGCCCCAGTGTTTTGCCACAACCTAATTTCTGCCGTGCATCTTCTCACATGCCACTTTCTTAATCTTTGTCTCCACGTTTTAAGGTTTTCAGTCCGAGGTCTTTTCTGTGGCGTTAAAATTAAACAACCTTGGGTCACAAATCTAGTATCAAAAATTATGAAATCTGTTTAATCAAACTGTGGCCCCTAACTTCTGTCCCCCAACAGGCACAGTCTTAGGCTACGTTCACACTGCAGCCTGAGGTGATCCAAATCCGATTTTTTTTTTTTTTGCCCACATGCGACCTGGATCTGATCTTTTCATGGCTGTCTGAACAACACAGTTCCAATTTATTGCAATGCAACCCAGGCCACTTGGCTATGTTGCCTTGAATCCGATACGAATCTGATCTTTTCACATGCTGACCTGTGTCTGAACGGCCAGGTCGCATTCATCCAACCTGAACGCCATGAGAAGCCGACATAGGTCACTGTTCTGCGTCTTGCTACACAGAACCGCAAGAAAAACAAACACCGTGGCGGACGATGATGCGGAGAGCAGTAAATATGTTTAACCATCTTGAAAGGGTTGAGGTTTTTAAAGTTGGGAAAGATCGCTAGATGCGCTCCAGCTCTACCATCCATGTTTACTTCCGTAAACACAGAGCACGCTGGCTTGTGACGTCTTTGCGTACTCTACTGCGCATGTGGGACACTTAAGCTGTATGACTGCAGTTCACACATGAGATCACCAACAAGTCGCATATATTTGGAAATGTATACGGCAACGCCAAAAAATCGGATGTCACAAAAAAATCAAGCCTTGCAGTGTGAACATAGCCTAAGTCATTCAGGTGACTTGGCTTGGTCAACCTCCCAGAAAAATATCCCCCCCGCCCACCAGTCCATTTAGGAGAGTAGCTACCCTTAGCTTCTTGAGGCTAGAGAAAGACAGATGGTATCTCTTACGAATTTTTGGTGGATAAATTTCCTTTTATCCCCCCTGATTTATAGCCCTTAGTCAGATAGACCAGGGTTCCTTTGTTAAGCTGATTTGCCACATCTTTATGGTCTAAATAAAAAAATCATAAAAAAATGAAACTAAAGGTGCTTGGATTTAGTTTTTAAACCTCAAAAGAAATTAAATGTGAACATTTTTCCGTATCTGGGTAAATATTGGAAAAGGAAATGAGGGGGGAACCGATTTTTGATCTGGTCTCTGTCACCATCTGTACAAAAGTTTTTCATCCTTCCTTTACTTCTTGCTAACTCTTCTTTCCTTTTGAATTCATCCCTTCTTTTTTGACTTTTTTTTTATTGTTCTCCTTATCTTCCTTCCATTCTTATTTGCCTTCTGTCATATTTTATTGCTTCCTTCTGCTCTTGCTTCCTTTCCCATCGGCCTTGCTTCCTTGGCTTCCTTCCTTTCTTGTTAGTTTTCTTTCCTCCTTGTTGCTTCTTATGGCTTCCTCTCAGATTTAAGCTGAAGGGCCTGTCGTAATTTACAAAACAAATTCATGTTAAGCTGAAACAATAATGGTCAAAAAAAGGTTTAGGAACTCTGAACCAGGGAGTCTGGAAAAATGAGAAGTTGAGAGATGAGACTCTTTTCCACATCTTGCTTTTATTGGCTTTACTTTGCATTCTGTTGTCAAACATTTAGTGCTGTAATGATGATGGAAAATCCCAAACTTTTAACAATTTAAGAGAGAAACTAAGGAATCTGTGGCCAATTTTTTGCTTCTTTCCTCCTGCAGGGCTCCAGAGATCATTTTGGGTCTGCCGTTTTGTGAGGCCATTGACATGTGGTCGCTTGGCTGCGTGATCGCCGAACTCTTCTTGGGCTGGCCCCTTTACCCTGGAGCACTGGAATATGACCAGGTAACAAGCTTTTTACACATAATGAAGGGAAGAAAGACTCCTACTGTCTTTATCGTTCGCTCAAGGTCTTTTTCTGTATGACTGGAGTTTAGCAAACTAAACAGAAAACCCATCTGCAGCTCAAACAGGCAAGAAAAATAGTACTTGCAATGTGTGATTATCTTCCCATGGAGGGGTAATGTGTGGTCTGAACTGCACAACTGGGACTGGAATCCCCAGGCAAGGAAGAGGGAGCATGGGAACCGGCCCCGGCTCCATTCACAGAGGAGAACTGCGTCGTCCTGTGTTTAGCCATGCACAACTCAGGGGATTAGAGAGGGTTAATTAAAAAGTGTTATAAACAAACTTGGACACTCATAAATCTAGAAAATAAACAGTTTTGCAGTAAACAGGTGGGTAGAGTATCCAATATTTGTAAGATCAGTCCACTCAAGATTAAGGCCACTAAAAGTTAAATGTTGTAAACAAGCAATGGTTTTAAAAGCATGTAGTAAAAAGGCTTCAAAAGTACAGAATAATGTTGGATCATAATGTCTAATTTAGTATTTGAAATGAATACAAACACACTTAATTTGCAAAATGTATTTTATTTTTCAAAGACTGAAAAATTACATGATCACTGGAAAAAATAAAAATCTAAAGTCATTTTTTTCTTAATAAAATAAATGCATTTGTTCTTAAAAGATAAAAGAGATATTTTGCCAAAGGAACAAGAATTGCATTGTCTTATTTCAAGTGCATTTTATATAAATATCTTATTTTAAGAGTAGAAATAGTAATTCCAATGACAAATTGTCCCATTTACCTACTGAAATTAAATACTAGCCTGGTAAACCAGACTAAACGTGAGATTAAATGTGTAATTTGGCCCCGATGTCTGATGAATGAGACATCGGAAGATTGTTGATGAGAACAACCCTTTTTTTCAAACCATGTCTGTGCCTATTGGCCAACGCTCTGACCAATGAGAACTGTTCAATAGTTGGTGCCATCTTCCTTTTTGTGCTTTCTCCAACGTCGTGTAGCTTTGTCGTCACGCCCTCCAAACCCCGCCTGCCTTGCATCCAAAAAATTCAAAACACATCTCTGTGTTGTTATTGGCCCGCCAAATCTTGGGAACTGATTGAAGCTGGACCACTTGCAGGCCAAAATGATTTTGGCCGCTGGTGGGTGGGGCTAGTTTACTAGACTAGGTAAATATACTTGATTTAATAATTTTTTTTAATTATTTTTAGATTGTTTTTGCAGTGATGGTCAGAAGCCTGACGCATCTAGGATTAGCAATACTTTGAAGTACAGTCTATGAAAATAACTTTTTTTTTTTATATTTCTCCTTTACATGTATCGAGTTGGTACCCACATCTGGCGGTAACCCTACCATTCTGTGACAGATTGATATTAGTTTTGTTTTCTTAAGTTGGACTGGTCCTCAAACATGGTGGGCTTGAAAAGGTTTTACATTAACGGGCCGTGTCAGGACGCACACGAGCACATTGAGACCCCCCCCCAAAAAAGCACGCCGTTGTAAGCCAAGGCCCGCTGCAGTTCCACTCTACACAGCAAAATGTATTTATAAACGGAGGGTAGACGGGCGCATATCCGTGCACACACACCGAGTTTGGTTCCCGTTCAGTGCCTCATCAGCAGGTTCTCAGTCCAGTGCTCTCTGGCTGCTCGGTGTGTTTGTCCTAGGCTGCAGACACGTGCATGCCCACTCACACTCACAGACAGATAGGGAAACCTCATTGCATCTATTCATAGCAGCAACGCACCGGTATCATGTTATTGTTGGGGGGGTTTATAAACCGATGAAATCCACAAAGGTTAATGAAGGCTGGAAGCTGCAGAAGCTTTCGTTTTCATGTTTGGGTTCAAGTACTGCTTATCAGAAAAGTTTCTTTAACAGCTATTCTAACGTTATGCCTGTTCTCAAACTGATGTGTTTTAATCTTCTGAACAGAATATTCAGCCTCATTTCCATCTTATCCATAACTTTCAGTCTTTGCCATGAGGGGACATGTTACAAAAGAACAAAGAGGCCATATTTGTCCAAAGGGTTTCATACCATATTAGTTAGGTGGTTAAAACATTATTGAGGATTTGGTATAAAATGAGCAAAAAAGGCAGAAAATATGACAATTTTTTGCGTAGGTATTGAATTTATTTCCTAGTGGATCTCTCAATAGATATTTTTTATTTTATTTTATTTTTACATTTGTTGATAATTATAAATACAAAAAAGAAAAACACTAGAAAACTTAGCCTAGTAATTCACTTACTTTGACTCAGCTTTAGGTTATGAATCAATAATATTTAAGACTTCACCTATTGGTTATTTTAGAAATTCATGAATCTGTCATTTTGTTTTTTTCATTTAATATAAAAAGATGCATTAAGTACTTAAAAATGAAAAGGAAAAAAGCTGTGTTGGAAAAACCATATCTCAGTATCATGTTTACATTTGATCACTTCTGCACTTCAAGAAATAGAAAAATCTTGAGAGCTGTACTGATTGAAATTTGTTTTTTTTATATACACTATGTGTACAAAATGACAAAGTTTGTCGTAATTTAAGTAAGTTAATCTTTCTAAATAAACATTTGGAATACAGAAAAAAACGTTATTGCACTTTTTTAAAGGAATTGCAGTGACAAAACGTAAAAAAAAAATATGTAAGATACATTATCAATGGTTACAAATCGATTATGATTAAACAAGTACTGAATTAGTTAGATTAATCGCGATTAATCCAATTAATTGTTTCCGCCATACGAATAACATAACTTAACAGTCAAATATGAGAGCATTTGACTAATAATTGCAGAAGGGATAGAAATGAGGAATTTCCCCATGTTCAGTCTATAAAAGCATCAAGTCATTTGATGCACTTTATTTTTGAATTGACTGTAAATGCTGTTATCCGTTCTGATGTATGAATAGAGCAACCGTTTTGAACTGAATAACTTATGATGGTTATAAAATTACATCTTTTAAAAAAACAGTAATAGATTTTATTCAGTTTTTTGGTTCATTCCAGTCATTAAACCTCAAAGGAAAATGGATCCATATTAGAGAGGAAAAGCTTCTGTTTTTTCCTTCTTTCACTGAATTAAATATCAGAAAACATGCAGCCATCTAATGTGATGCTGAATTATTTCATTTATTTGTAAAAAAAAATGTAAAACAATCTATGATATTTAGGGTTATTTCTACCAAAGCTTCAATGATCTCAAACGTCCATCAGAGTTGACCAGGTTTGCTCTTTCAGATATGACCGTTTCCAGGGCTGCAATAATAGAAACAATAAGTGGAAGTAATCGGATTCACTGAATGAAATTCAGGTTATTAACTGAAGGGGTTCCGACATTTTCTACTCCCTTTCTCAGCATCTCCTGGTTTTCTTCCGTTTCCTTAGATCCGGTACATCTCCCAGACGCAGGGCCTGCCTGCAATGCAGCTGCTCAACAAGGGGACGAAGACCACACGTTTCTTCACCAAAGAGTCAGACTCTCCCTACGCCTCCTGGAGACTAAAAGTATGCAGCTCACATCATGCACCATCACAACATTATGGGGATGTCATATTTTACTCTTTATCTGGTTCTTGGTGGGTAAAGTGAGCTGTGGTTAATGAGTCATGGGGGAGAGTAAGAACTGAGGGGAAATAGCTGAGAATATTTTATGGAGATTCTTGGGTCTACCGGTAGGAAACAGCTGCTTGTCAAAACAGGACAGAGCCAGAACAGCCTGCGGAAAGCTCAGGGAAGCACAAAGCTGTGTTGAGACAATGTTCTGAGGTTCCTGTGTACAAAGTTTAGATGAATTTAAGCTTATCTTTTTCTCACCATAGAGAAAAAAACAAGTTTAAACCCTGTCATAAAGGAGATCGACATTCTGGCAGCCTACCACTCTCTGATATTCTGACGGTTTTGACCTTCCCCTGCTTATCAGTCAAACTTATCCTAAAGCAGAATGTCTTTTAACACGTGAAGCTTTCCATGTGCTCGTAATCTTTACTCTACCATCCTAGGGTGTAAGAAAAAGTTTACAGGCGTAAGACAAACCAGGCAGCTTATCTTAGTAAAAGTTGTCACATGTGTGACCTCTGTGATCGCTGACCTTTATTTCCTGTTTGTTTTTGTTTTTTTCTACAGACGACAGAGGAGCACGAGAAAGAGACGGGACTTAAATCCAAAGAGGCCAGAAAGTACATATTCAGCTGTCTGGATGACATAGCACACGTAGGTCCAACAAGAACGGACCTGAAATGATCCAAACAAAAAACATCCATATATAAATCGAATATGTTGCCTTTAAACAAATGTTTCTTTGTGCTTTGACCGTAAAGTTTCCTGTCTTCATGCCTCAGGTGAACCTGGTGTTGAGTCCTGATACTAGCGACATGCAGGCAGAGAAGGCAGACCGGCGCGAGTTTGTCTCTCTCCTGAAGACCATGCTGTTGATCGATGCCGAGGACAGGACCGTCCCCTCCAGTGTCCTTAATCACCCCTTCCTCACCATGACTCATCTGTTGGACTACCTCCGGCTGGAAACTGCATGCTGCGCCACACGCATCGGGCGCGACAACTTTTCAACAAACTCTTTGCCTTTCTGTACTCAACTTTCAAAGCTTCCGAAAACTTCAAAGCTAATACGTGGGGATTTTTCACTCGGGCATTAGCTTTTGAGAAACAAAGGCGTGCATGAATTCAAGGAACATAAAGGAGAAGATAGATATTTAGGAGGATAAAGTTTAAAAGGTAAACAAAACATGATTAGCCTTACCATTTTCTACTCACCCCCATGCTGAGAACAACACTCCTGAATTACGCATTTTACGTGCTCTCAAATGCATGCCTTGGAGATCTGGGAGGCTTCTTGCTGTCTCACTTTGACATTCAAATAATGGAGGTCTATAGCGCGCCCGAGGCAGAAAAGGTCCATAAAAGTCCACAAAAGCGTGTCAATATTCCTCCATACTGCTGGTCCAATGTCATTTCCAAGTGTCACAATGAGTGTTAAGGTAGCGTCAAGAATTTACTCGAAACGAGAGTCATTAAGGGCATGTTTTAGAGCATAAACAGTGGTGTATAGGATTTCCTAAAGCGGCGTTCTGCGAGTCCTCACGGAAACGCGGCAGACCAAACTCAGATGAAAGTGCGCATTCAGCTCGGCAAAAGGCTCTCTGTACTTTCTCTTCTCTTCCTCAACACGGAAGTCCTCAGACATTCTTCTTTTCGTTGTTTCTTTCTCTTTGCACGGTAAACAGCACATTTCTTCTTCTACGCTTTGCATTATCGGTAAGTATAGACGCTTGAATGCGACTTCATCTTGGTTTGGTCTGCTTCGCAATTTCCGTAGACTTGTGAACGCGCTTTGAAAAATCCTATACACTACTGTTTATGCTCTAAAAAACATGTCAAATGACTTTTGTTTCGAGTAAATTCTGGATGCTACCCACTCAGGACACTTGAATTACATTGTACGAGCAGTATGAGTGAATATTGACACGCTTTTTGTGGAACTTTTATGGACCTTTTCTGCCTCGGGCGCCATGACCTCCATTATTTGAATGTCAGCAGACAGCAAGAAGCCTCCCAGATTCCAGATGCATTTGAGATATCAAAAAAGTACTCCAGAGTGTTGTTTAGCATGGGGGCAGTAGAATGAAGGCTAATCATGTTTTTGGGTGTACTATTCCTTTAACGATATGTTACGGTCTGAATGGAACTCGGAGCTCTGTTCTATATATTATTTACGGAAAAGTCCGGTCACCCAGGAATAATCAATGGATCATTATTTATACCTAAAACTAATATATTCGCAGTGGTTTAATAAATTTAGCATTAATCAGTAAAAAAATAAAATAATTTTCGTCACGGTGCGGTAAGCATAGCGCAATTCTCCCCACTGTACAACCAAAATCAATGGGAACTAATAGGCACATCTGCAAACAACAATTATTTAAGATTTCCAGAGGACTTCACCACTGAAATTCACCAGAGCTATAAGTTAAACTGACAATGCCCACGGCATCGCGGCAGTTGGATATTGTAAGGAGGATTTGCCAATCCAACTTCTGGTCAGAGAAAAACCCTGGCATATGTAGCCAACATTTGGAAGAAGAATGTTTTCTAAGATGACTTGATAATAGCGCGTTGACAAAACACCAGATACAGCACTGGGACTTGATCAACAGCCGATACCGCCTTGTGACGTTACAAACCGATAGGTGGCAGTAGTGATCTTTAACAAACATGGATGCCTCCAGTAAAGCACGTTCAAATGAAAATTGCTCTTAATTTAAAGCACCTTTTTATTGAACAGTATGTAATCATTTCATATTTAAAGTACTATCAGAAGTTTATATTCTGAATATGAGCGGACTTCTCCTTTTTAAAAACGAGTGTAACTGTACGTATGTAAACCGCATGTGAAAACCTGGAAGAGACAGAGCATCACACCGCACTTCTCAGATCTTTATTTTTAAAGAAATATAAAAAACAACTTTGTTTTCATTTCATATCTTTTATAAACTATATAGAGTTAGAATAATTAAAGGAGTAGGACACGTTTCAGTCATGTAAGAGAGGATCCATCTCGAAGGCGAGCAGCATTCAAGACGGCGTTAGTGAATGTGCAATGAGCAGAA
Source organism: Cyprinodon brontotheroides (assembly GCA_018398635.1). Taxonomy (NCBI): domain Eukaryota; kingdom Metazoa; phylum Chordata; class Actinopteri; order Cyprinodontiformes; family Cyprinodontidae; genus Cyprinodon; species Cyprinodon brontotheroides. The sequence continues at coordinate 27,365,467 of JAGKQL010000004.1, read as the reverse complement.
AGTGATCACATCGATTTATACACGTCGCTGCACATGGCAGAACATTCCTGAGGAACACACGTGGGAGGCAGAAAGCAAAGAACCTTGGGAGACCTTTTCTCACAGGAACCAGGCAGGAAAAACGACTATTTATCTTTAACCAAAGAGATAACAGTTCACACTCCTAATCTGTACCAGTGGCGTTGCATTTTGAATGAAGAGGAAGCTTCCAGGTTCATCTGGGCTACATCAAAGTCTGTGTTGACAAAATGAAAGATTTTGTTTATGGATGGGATTTTCTCATAACGCCACCCTTCTCTCTCAGTGTTCAATCATCGTTCCGCATCATGGACATGTGTCACACCCGGCCCAGCAGCGCCGTCTTTGATGCATTGAACCAGAACACCATTCATCTGCCCAGAGCCCCCTTAGCTCCAGCTGGGTCCTCTGGCCTTCCAATGAGCTACGGCAACATGCAGGTCCATACCCAGGTAGGAAGTGGCGGTTGTTTCAGACACATCATCTTCTGCATATAGTGTTGCTGTAGATTAAAGGCTTCATGGTTGGTTGTCATTAATTCTGCTTTTCTTTCTCTGAAACGTTTCCAATCCAGTCGATATCCCAGTCTGCCACATCCTTGTTGCATCCTGGGATAGCGCTAACAGGAAGCGGGCAGTTCGGGTGCAATGACTCCTTCCCGCCTGCCCTCCTCCTCTGTCCTCCCACAATGCAAGGTATGAAGATCCAGCTACACCCCTCCTATAATGATGGTTTATTGTTTTAAAATGTGATTCCACTGAAAAAGGCTAGAAATGTTGAATGTCTATATTCTTTCTAAAGGTAATCTTAATCAGCCGGCAACCTATCCTGTCCCCATGGTAACTCAGGCCCCTCCCATACAACCTCTACCTGTGAGGCCTGGAGTAATAGCTCAGGTAAGATGCAGACTCATTCAGACGGTGTTGCTGTTTCCATTTTAATGTTCATGCATTCAATTCAAGAGTCGGACCCTGACTGTCTTTACAGTTAATTTCTGATCACTGATCTGAAATCATCAGTTATATCACTGATAGTAGAGATGAACTGAATAGATAACCCATTTTAAAGTTTTTTTAGAATTAATTAGTTTATTGATTTTTCTGGACTGTGACGATAAACATTGCTTTAATGGGACCAGAATGAACCAATAAGCCATGTCTCATCTGATTTCTCTGGAAACATGAACATTGTAAATCAAAGTAGAGCCCAGTAAGAAAAGTGTAGAAACCGTAACTTTAACGGCACTCTGTTGCTTTTAAAAGAAAGGCTAACTTAATCTGAGATTGGATGTATTAAATGGTTGTTCAGGTCAATATGCAGGACTTGGTGTGTATCAATTCTCCATGTGGACCTCTATTCTCAGAACTCGCTAAAGCCAGACTTACACTGTGCGATTTTTTTTTTTTTTTTGCCCTTTTCAGGCAGACTTTCTAGCTGTACGAGAATTTTTCGATCGGGCCGACTTTCAGCCTGATCGTGTGTCGTGTACACGGGGTAACGAGTGGCGATCAGCCTCTCACGACCACCTCCGGATCAGGAGTTGTGAGGCTGGGAGAAAATCAAACATGTTTGATATAGTCGGACGCACAGTGGACAAACAATGAATCTTCTTCTTCTTCCTCTCAGATGTAAACACAGAAGCATGGCGGGGGTGCGAGTGAAAATAAGTTCTTTCTGTTAAATTGACAGACCGCAGTAGCCACGTTTGCTCAGCCATGTCTTTGTCCAAATACCTTGTTGCCTTTTCTATTTAGTGCTTTCAGCACAAAATTGCACAAATTGCCAAGGCAGCGCGTTTCACTCTAGTGGCTTCCGGAGAGACGAGTCCGAGTAGCACCATCTCACTGTGAAACTGAGTCCGACGTAGTTTTTAGACGTACAGTGTGAGCAGGTAGATCGCATGAGAGCGTCGGGTTGCACTGTGTGGGAACATACACCGTGTAAACAGCTGTTAACTTTTAAACACTGCAGATTCGTCGAACAGTGACTTGTATCTGCGTGCAACAATTGAAAAAAATGCCTGGCTGTATCTCAGATCTTCTTAAACACCAGAGCTAACTTAGCTCAAAGTTGTTAGCCACCAAAACAGATCTGACTGTTAGCTGATGAGACATACTCTGGTTGTCTGATATGGGATTTAATCTAGAGGGTGAATGTTTCCTAGTCTTTATGAGGGACTCTGTGGTCTGCTGTTGGAACCAGAACCATGGAGGGAGATGGTTTGATTGTCGAGCACAGTGCGGTGGTGCCAGTCGCTTTCAGCAGCACTAACCCTAGAAGTTGCGGGTGTAGCCCCATAGTGGCTAACAGTTGCAGTGTTGCTTTAATGCATTTTAAATTGTTTTTTTTTCTTATTTCTTGCAGCAGGCCTGGTCTGGCCGAGGCCAGCAGCTGCTGGTGCCAGCAGCGTGGCAGCAGATGACTCCTGTGGGGCCCCCACCCTCTCACCCACCTCAACCACCCCCTCCTGCCCTTACCGGTGAAACCACGGCTGGACCACAAAGGATAGGTGACTGGGGGTGAGTCTTAGTCATTCCAAACGTTTGGGAAAGTGTACACCTGTAAAACTTGGACTCAATGGAAATATGTTGTAATTTTAACTTTATTATTTAAAAATCAGATTTGAATTATTTTGCTTACTCAAATTAAGACTTTATTTACTTATTCAGTGCATTTGTATAAAACTTCATTATTTTTTTTATTTCAGAAAAGCGTGCCCACACAACAGCCACTACAGCGCAGTGATGCAGCAGCCTCTCCTGACCAATCAGATGCCAGCCCTTTCTGCACATCAGCCAATCAACATCGGCATAGCTCATGTTGTGTGGCCGCAACCAGCCAATAAACGGAACAGACAAGGGCACAACCGGTGAGCTTCTGCCTCATATATTTAAACTGCTCCAACATCTGGTTTGATCTGACCTTTTGATCGTTTTCCATGAAAGGAACCTGTCCCACCCTAGCAACGTTCAGGTATCAGCATGTCGGTCTCCCAAAATGGCCGACGTCGTCGGGCATGCAGTGGCAGGAAGAGGGCAGCCGCAGAGGGAGGCGCCCCTGGTGGAATCCCGACGACCAGATATCCAAAAAACAAATGTGGAAAAAGATGGCCCAGAGCTGAAAGAAAACTGCTTTAAAGAGACAACGGCAAGTGGAAACAGACAGTTAGACGCGTCCAGGCAGCCGCAACGCGACGTGGCGGTCCTGATGGCCGACACGCCGAGTCCGGCTCCCAGCGTGATCAGCATCCGTAGCGATCTGAGTGAAGAAGAGGACCAGGTGGGAAACGAAGGTGGTCAGGGATGCCATCTGAATCAGTGAGTAAAGATAAAACAGCTGCTGTGACATTGCCGTGGTGACAGTTGATCCTCTGCATTGATGTAAAATAAATCTACTAAATCACCAACAGATGTAAAGGAAAATGTGGATGTGAGGCTTGCAGAAACACCAGTGTGTCGATGGAGAGGGTGTGTTCCCTCAGCAGCCCTGACAGCAGCCTCAGCACCAGTTCCTTCGCCTCCAACTCTCTGCAGTCCAGCCCTTCCGTCTCACCGTGCAAAAGGCCAAACAGGTAGCCCCCTGACGCAAACAAAGAGCTGCCCGTCTGTTCCCATCAGCGCAGATGAGGCGCAGAGGGTCACCTTTAGCTTTAGCACCATTTTGTTTGACATTTTCTGTACTGTGCATGAAACAAGCTGCAGGGATTTTAGATGAGCTGTGTGAACTTTGGGGTCTTATCAATATGCTCTTTCTTTTTTAAATAAGTAGCAATATAAATGACATGAATAATCCCAAACTAAGTCCTATCTATTTTTACCTTTAAGGAATAAACTAGCAGCGCCTTTTAGTGGATTGAAGGCAACATTAAAACAATGACAGAAATAACTTTTATACTGAATGTGCATCAATTAATTTAATCAAACATATTTTTAATCTAATCTAAAAATATGGACAGTTCATTTACAAAGCAAAATGTTTGTTTACATCCCCACAGATCAGCCCTACCATCAACCTTGCTTTTAGTTTGGCTGTTCAGGTTCAGGGGCTAAAATTCGCTTCTGCTACATGCAGTGCCATGTGGATGGGTTAAAATGGGGATTGGTGACATTTTATAATGCCGCTACCGTGATCAGTTTTGTTCGCCAGGCTAAGGAATTTAAATGTCTGGTATTCAGATTTTAATTTTTAAGAAAACTGGAAATAATATTCTGTTTCTCGATCAAGAATTCAACATTTCATATCACTTCCTCGGTTACAAAGTTTGCTAATCCACCTTATTGTGACTCTAGGAAGAATTAATGTTCACTGTTCTTCAGTAATATGGTTGTCATATTCTAACAGTTTATTTTATTGTTGGGAGGCATCAAAGTGAGCCGTCGATCCACAGCCTGCATTGTCAGTCGGTGTAGCTGCTGTGAAACGCAGAATTTATTTATTTTAAGACACTTGTAATCCAGTGGATGTTACTAGTTTGAGTTTTGGTAAAAATGTTAAAATCAACCTAGAACAAATGGATCCGCATGACTAGCTGGAATCGTTGCGCACAAACTCTTGGTGAGATGACATCTAAAAGAAAGAAAGATTAAGCCATCCTGGGTTCACTTCAGTTCTGGGTCATTGATCATCCCCTCTTCTCTGCTGCTCCTCTTGTTGATCTAATGAGAAAAGGATTTCAGGGCTGCATAACCTTAAAAAAAAAGATGACCATGAAATGTTGTTTTATTATTATTCAGAAGAACCCATCTGAGCACCCAGTAGCTGGTTAACTGCATTAATGGCCTCCTCCAACCTTTTTGTTCAGCATGTCTGAGGATGACGGCCATGAAAGCGGCTGTGACACGGTGGAAGGCTCGCCCTCATCGGACACGTCAACATCCCAGCACAGCAACAGCGCCTACCGTTACCTTGACAACAACCGCTCTCCTTTAGCTGCCGTGTTGGCTCCGCTAACCCCCCCCTGTGAGCAGGACCGGAGCCCCAGAGGCATCAGGACCATGATAGTTCCACCGATGAGGGTGCAGACCAACAGCAGAACCCACAAGCTGCAGGAGCGAGTCCAGAGAACAGGTCAGAGGAAAATAGATCTTCATTTTTTTTTTATTTTATTCGCTACCAGTGAAAAATTGTGCATTAATCCACCAAGAAACATGTTTTCTTTTTAACCACAAACGTTTCTTCATCTACCACCTGCCATGCGGTGTCAACTGTGCTTTGGCTGCATCTGCTTTGTAGGTCAAATGGAAGAAGTAGGGCCTTACAGCCCCCTAGTGGGTCGTAGCGGCCATAACAGGTGATCCAGAGACACCAGCAGAGATTTTATTCAGCTGTAGCCTTTACTCCTCATAGATGCATCTATAATAAGCAAGATGCTGGCTTTGCTTATCTCTAATAACTTTCCTTTTAGTATATCAAGCTCTGATCAGAAAAAGACTAAGAGTTTTTGGGAACTTTAAGTCACTATTTCTCCTTTTAAGTTTCTCTGTTCTTCTAAGATAAAGAGGAGAAGAGGAAGAGCTTGTTCTGAGATCATGAATCATTTCTCAACATTTATGTTCCTATAGAGGGAACAATGGATGCATTTTATCTGGAGAGAGGCCATGCTGTTTTTTATTTAATTTTCTCTGCTGGTTCTCGCTTTACAACAGCAAAAGTTGCCCAAGGTCACCGATGAGAGATCAGTTTCCAACTTTCTGTCCTCCGTGATTGTTGGTTAAAATCCTGATATTTTGAAACATGACTTTTATCATAAAGCGTCCTAATGGGGATCCATTTGAATTTTGCTCACTTTCATTTTCTGAGTGCCTGGAATTTCTTCTTCCTTCAGAGTTCTCTTCCACTGCTTTTCATTTCACTTTTGCGAAATGCTGTGTTTCTCTGTTTTAAATCCGTCAGTGATAAAACGCCTGAAGTCAGATATCAAGAGACTGAATTCACGCGCCCGACAAAGTTTTCCCGTCGAGGACATTTTCATTTAAAAGAATCTTCCTAAATTATTTATCAAGTGCATCTACTTCCATACGCTTTGATTTGGTTTATGTTACTTTATTGGTTTATCCAAATACAAATTCTTGTGTGATTTTTTTTTTTTTTTTTTTAACATTGGGAAAATTGATTATGACAGATTTTCAGATTCTGATATCTGGTTGATTGATTGATTGCTTCTTTTTTCCTTACCTTTTTAGCTTGTTTTGGATTTTTTCAATTTTAGATTTTACTTGATTAACTTCTGCTCTTCTTTCTTCAGTCTCAGAATCCTGGTCCCGATCCAAAGGGCGCTGCAGCCTGCTAGGACAGCAGAGTACTGCCTCCTCCGTCCCCCTCCTGCCATCCGCCCCCATCCTGACGCGGCAGCAGAACCACCTGGTCTTTGGTCAGGTTAGTTCAGTGATTACTGACCCTTTCAGAGTTTTAACTGCTGTGGAATAATTGCTGTTTAAAGGTGGGAATGGTAAAATAAGGAAAGGCAGGAGAATTCTTAAGTGAAGAAAACGTTTTTGCTGAAACCACTGAATGTTGCCTTCGCACACGCACAGTTCAAGTAATTATACCATCCAGGGTGTCCCACCTGTGACACCCTCTGAGGCTATATATGCTGCCGTCATCCAGGGCTCTGTTCCTACAGAATCTTCTTGCGGAAGCAAGTATTCAGACTGACAGAGAATCTCAGGCGGTTTCTCAGGCCCCTTCTCAGTGGAACCAGACTGAAATCGGACCTGAACAGCAGGCTGCAATGCGAATGGGGCAACACATTGGGGACAAATGCAGTGTTTAGCCACAAGCTAACACCAGAACCATTTGGATCCCATCAGAGACATGAGGGATCCATAGAAAGGACATGCGGCTCACCAACCCTCTTACCTGAAACAATGGCTAACACAGAGGCAGCCTTATGAAACCCACTCAGGGGCTCTAAAGGGGAACAGCACAAAGCTTTGACCAAAAGAAGATCCCAATCAGGCACTCGAGGAGCAAGAAAGACCAGACTATGGTCCCCACCGGACGGTCAATAATAGAATCCTAATAACTTGAGATTGCTGTTACGTACAATGTGTTAGCGACGATGGATACCGAAAATAGGTACTTAAGTGGATTCCAGAAGAGAAAAAGGAAAGAAGAGCTGCTGGAGCTGTTGGTGGAGGGGGGTGTATCTTGGCTGATTTATTAAACTGGCACCGTATGGGACCCACCCAGATAATGTTGCCTATTGGTGTGTCATTACGCCATTGGTCAGTAGGGATCAAATTGAACTAGAAGTTACTGAGAGCTACGTCTCACATTTTGTACAATCTAAACTAAATTGACTTTTGATCCTGAAGTTTGGATTGCTACCAAAGTCCAACAACAAGGAAGATAGGAAAATGATGTTATGAGCATTTGTTAAGAAGCATACAACACAGGAAAAATTGAAATCTAGATAAGTCATTTTTTTCTTAAAAATAAGTGCATTTGTTCTTGAATTGAGAGGAGGTAAAAATACATTGTTTTGCCAATGGAACAAGACAATTTACATTTAAAATAAAAATAACACAATTACATTGTCTTATTTCAAGTGCATATTATCTAATTATCTTATTTTAAGAGTAAAAATACTCATTCCATTGGCCAATTATCTCATTTACCTACTACTCAAATTAAGGGTCGAGTTAATACACTTAACGTAAGGATTTTTTTTCTCGGTGAACTTTGATCGTTGGGCTACTCTATAATGCTTGGAACTCAACGCTAATTCAGCCATTTTGAATTGAAAAAGCTTCCTGGAATGGAAGCGAAGCGTCTTCAAACTTGAGAAAATAAACTCCGGTTGTTTGTTTTTTAACTTTTCTGAAACTTTTTTGATCCTGTCGTGTTTTTCGCCTGAAAGTTTCTCACCTGCTTCGTGTTTCTGTTGCAGCCATTCGCCTCCAACCTCGGCAGCAAAGAGTGGAACGGAAACTACGCGCCGCTGCGGCCGCACGCCTACATCCCCCCCACTGTCCACACACACACCTTCACACACCTGCACCACAGCAGCCCCACGCACACCTCCACCGCCCCCCACACCCTGCTCTCCTACCCCTCCAGCGGGCCCCTCGCCGCCGCCCATCACCCCATCCTGCCCTCTCGCCCTCCCCCTCTCCTCCAGCATGGCTTTGGGCTCTCTCACCCCCAAGGCGGAGCGCTGCTCCACCAGGTCACCCTGGGCATCAGCGCACACCCCCACCACCGGCTCCTTCCCTCCCCGACTGTAAACCCCCACCATCAACCCAGCTACACCCACCACCCCCACCAGTTCAAGCCGCCCTTTCCTCCCCCGCCCCCACCTCACCCATACTTGGCCTCCCCCGCCGCCTTCACAGGCTTCCACCTGAGCCCCACCAAGCTCAGCCACCACCCCCAGTTCTCCTACATCTGAGGAGCGGCACGGAGGAGCGGCGCCTCCTGCTGACCAGGAGGCTGAAGGAGAAATGGGGCGGGGCTGCAACCTGGGCAGGGAGACCCCCCCCCAGCAGAGCACAACACGAACACTTCTGTTGAGGAAGAGGAGTGTTTTTATTACCTGGATGAATTAAAGAAGTGATTTAAAGAACGTTTTCTGTAATTGACGGGTTTGTCTGTTCAAGCAGAGACTTCCTGTTGGGAGACTTTCCTCTAAACGCGTCTGTTCGTTACCTCCTGTCAACGATCCGATCTTAATAAAGGCTGGAAATGATTTTTTTCCCCTTGTTGGTTGGTTGGGGTCGTTCAGCCTCCGTTCGCTTTATCTGTGTTGCCTTGCAGCTCGGATCTGCTGGTTCGGCAGCGCAGACCCAGATCCAAGTCTCCTGTTAGTGTGACCAGTTCCTACTAGTGCCTTAACCTTCTTCTCCAGTCTTTGTCACTTCAGGACGGTTTAGATTGTAGGTTTGAATTGAAATGGGCTTGCAGCACTTAACCTCCAGGCTCTGTGAGCGACGGGCTTTGAACAGCGGATGAGGATCAGATGTTGGGCTTGTTTTACTTTCCGCTTTTTAACTCGGCGTGGGTTTAATCGGACTAGAGGCTGCACATACAGGGCTCTGACTGAATTAGCTTTTAATGTACATAAAGAGTGATTTGATATTTTGATAATCGATTTCTATTCACTATAGTACTTAATTCATAACAGTATTGTCACTGTTTACTGTAACTGCAATACAATCTAGATCCTCTGGGTTGCTGTGTTTTTATTATCTTGCATTTAGGCTTGATTTGCATCCATGCGTTTTAGTTTTTGGGAGTGGCGTGAACTTTAAATGTTTTTAGCTTCTACCATTCTTCTCAGTGTTGGAAGTAACCTATCGATTTAACAGTATCACTGCTGGGCTTTGGAGTATTAGTCGTATCAGTAATTATTGTCGACGGAGCTTTTATCCCCCTCTCCCCCCCGCGAGTGTCGAAACCCGTCGTCGGTTTTCATACATTCCTTCAGGGTGGAAGCGAAGCCGTGATTATTATTATTATTTTTGTTTTGTGTGCGTTTTTTTTTTTCCCGGTGTGTCGTTATCTTTAGCCGACGTTTCACTCCAATCAACACCAAAGACTTTTCTCGTTAATCATTTCGGAAGCACGGTCGATCATATTTCTGTCACCTCCGGTGTATATCGTTGCAGTCGTGGATTTAATATTTTCTGGAATATATTGTAAAATCTCTATTTTAAAGATGATTAGAGGTTGAGGTTTTATTTTTCTGAGCTGTTTGCTAATTGTATTTGGAATGTATAGATAATAAGCTGCTATGTACTGATTATCCGCCACTTGGTAGCTGTGAATTTAGAGGATTAATCTCTTTCTGGCCTGCAGTCTCTGCTTAGTGTTGTAGTTTGGACAGCTAGATGAAGCATCCGTGGATCTTCTTCTGATCATAGAGTGTATTGAATGCTACTCCTTTATGCTAGTGCCTCTGTATATTGACTTTGTTGTTTTTGAAGTGTTTGTAAACTGCTGTATTGGAAGTTCAGTTTTCCTTTTTTTTATTATTCTGTTTCTTTTGGGTGTGTGTGTGTATTTAGCGTCAGTATTTCAAACGTAGGCTGGGTTCGCTCTTTGATTCTGTAACCGTTGTGATGTATTACCGTCTTTCCTTTCCACGCGCGGCTTTTTATTTCCGTTATAGGACTGTATTTTGCAACTCTCCGTACTGTATAACGTAGTGCCTTTTCCTCCGCCGGTGGCCGATGGACGATGTGTGCGATATCAAAGCGGTCGGTCAGATGTAGGCTGAGCTCCTTTCTGGGGTCGGATCCTGTATTCGCGTGATGAAACCCCCCAAAGTTTGGTTCACAAGACGAAGGTGAAAACAATCTTGCGTTCGATTTTATTTAACATTTTTACAGAATCCTAAGAAAATCCTAAATCAGGGAATGTTTTACTCACCAAGAACACCGTGCAGCACTAAAATCCATGGGGCCTGAGTGACGTTCACAAATGCAAAGCTTTATCTCTCATTGTGAATGTATTTGTGGAAGTCAAGAAATCAATATTTGGTTTGAAAGTAAAGTGTTTTTCAGAGTTTTGGGTGTTGATAGTACTTGTATGCAGCTATTACCATTGGTAGACATTGTTTTGTAAGGGGTCTGTTTTTTTTTTCCCTTTTTTTTAATGCTTTATCCATCTCTCATAATCAAAGTTTAGGTCCAAAGGTTTCCCTCCCTGATCTCATTATTACAGAACAGTGGAATGGTTTTATGTTTTTAGGTATTTGGGTGTATTTTTTTGTTTGCTATTCTACTGTTTGCTCATGTTTAAGGTTTAGTGTTTGTGCTCACCCAATGGTTTCTGGTTTATTATTTTGTGGTGTGCATCCCTGCCACCCCCTGGGGACTGGTGGCGCCCCATGCTGTAATCCCAGCCGCCACCACTTTGGACTGATTGCTTTGGGCGGGTAAATCCCCAGCACATGGAGCCCTGTAGCCTTTAGCATCACAACAGGCCTAAAAACGTTTAAATCTAAAGTTAATGCTTCTAAAAGCTTGTGGTGAGCTTTTTTTTTTATCAGGTGATGCAATCCACAGCATCCTGATCACTGGGAACCAACATGAAATAAAAAAACTCATATCAATCAACATGTTCATGCTGCAGGATATGTAGATGAACTTCTGCTTAATTTGAATCCATATGAAATTAAACTTGATTAATCATGTTTAGGCACAAACATGTCGACACAATTGCAAAATTGAAGCTGTTACTGTTGGAAATGTGTGTAAAATTTTGTGGCTTTATGATTTTTATTCCTTGATTTTTTGTTTGTTAATCCTAAATGCTACTCTAGTGTGACTTGTAGCCACTGCACTGTGCAATATACAACCATATATGAGGACTGGGAAAATAATTGTTTGGATGTATTGATGTGTGTCTTAACAGTTTGCGGTCACCCCCCCTCCCTCCCTCTCTAGTTCTCAGTGAGTTTCAATGTGACCAAGCCTTATGTACTTTGTCACAAAAAGCGGGTTCCTTCTTGGTGACTCTTATTGGTGAGTGTCAAATTATGAATTTATTGTATAATATGTTGAGATTCACTTTGAATTAAAAAAAATCTTTTGCTTCAGTGGCTGTTGTTCTTTTTGGGTAATTTCTTCATTGTAAAGCATTGAAAAAGCACAGATTAATGGCATCAATAGCTCAGTTTGAACCAGGAGTACTTTCTATTGTAAAGCAACTTTAAAAAGAAGCGGAAAATTCAAAAACAAAAAAACTCCAACAATTTATAAAGGCTGGAGCCCTCAAGCAGGAACACATCTCTACAGCTTTGTCCCTAATGTTTATTTCTTAACCCTTTATAGGGCAAATGATCGTTTTTGATCACCTGCATACCTCTTACAGGTGGAATCCCACTCCGTCCCTCACTGAGGTCTAGAAGTGAAAGATATATATCCAGCCATTCAGCAAACATACTGCTACATGGCTGTACGTGTTATTTTTGGCATTTGACCAATTAGATGAGACCTTGAATAACATACTACCTACCATAAATTACCTTGAGAAAAAGTTTAAGTTGAGCTTAAGTTAAAGTTTTAAAAACAAAATGAAAATGTCAAAAAGCCAAGTTAAAATGTAAGCTCTAAGGTTATGCTGTAAAAAAAAAAATTTATTTCGCTCTGTATTTTTCATTGATTTCTTATAGAATAACTTTTATTTTTCTTAATATTTTAGGGTAAGTTGGACTTTCTTATTACATTGACCTTAATGTTTGCCATCAAAATATACATATTTTTTAAATGTTACAATACTAATTGAGGTCCTCCAATAGCCCTATTAGCCTGAAATTTTGATTTCCAAAGTATATTGCCCTATAAACAGTTAAAGGCTGCCAAGTAACTGTTAGATTCCTCCCTGATTTAACTTTCCTGATTTAAATGGATTATCGATCTCTTCTGAGTTAACTAAGTATTAGAACGAGGTTTGCAGGAGAAAGACATCTCTGCAGGTTTCAGGGCATCAGCTGCTGAGGTCCAGAGTTGGAGATGGTGGTTGACCAGGAGGAAAAGAGCCAGAGTGTATATTCAATTCAGTTTATTTATATAGTGCCAATTCACAACACATATCATGCCAAGGTGCACTTTACAGTTCAACCAGATCATCCAGCTGATTCAAAGCTAGGCTCCCTCTACCAGAGGCCTGGGAGCTTAAAGGAAAATTCCGGCTTTTAACACTTTTAGCCCCTTTTCTGTAAGTGTCCAGGATGAAATCAATGATCGACACCAAAATTTTGACGCATTGGTCCTGTCTCTGCTATTTGGCCATGCAGAATCCCCCCTGGTTGCTTCCAGAATGGTATTTCCATAGTGCATGTCTTTAGTAATGTCCTTAAAACAACCTTAAACGCTTTTTTTAAAATATGCCGCCCTCATCGGGTCGCCAGCGCTTGTTCAATGGCGCTCAAAAAAAAACAAGCTCGTAAAGAAAAAACATTCCTGTCTTGTTTTTATTTTTAGTGTTTGTGCTTATTTTATATATATATATATAAAGTTTATTTAACATTGTTGTTGTTGTTACATATAATTTCAAGATTTTACATGAAGCGGATGCACATATACTGGCGTATGGAAGTTTGGGGTCACATTGAAATGTCCTTATTTTTGAAGGAAAAGCGCTGTACTTTTTCAATGAAGACACTAAACGGCAGTAAGCGGCTGGCACCTTTGGTATACGCTTCGCTCCCGGTGACTGGCGGACAATGCCGAAGTTGAAGCGGTGCGATATAATGTTGCGCGGCACGGTTTGGGCAGGCTTTATTGTAAACAGTTTAGCTCGTTACAAGCTTCACAAAACTGACCTTCCTTTGAGCAGGTGAGTTTCTGGAGCATCACATTTGTGGGTCAATTAAATTGCCAGAAAAAGAAACTTTCATCTGAAACTTCGACAGTTCTATTGTTTGTTCTTAGAGATGAGAAGGCGATTCCATGCAGAAATTGCTAGAAATTGAAGATTTCCTACAAAGGGTCATGTACTACTCCTTCTTGAGGGACAGCACAAAAACAGGCTCTAACCAGGGTAGAAAAAGAAGGGAGGCGGCGTTGCACAACTGAGCAAGAGATAAGTACTTTAGAGTCTCTAGTTTGAGAAACAGGGGAGGCGGCCTCCACAGGTCCCCAACTGGCATCTTCATTAAATAAGTACCCACAAGGCTCAGGTGTCAGCGAAGCATCTTTCCCAGGTGAAGGGCTGAGAAACTTGCTTCAGGGAGGGCAGGTGGCAAAGAAAAGAAGCCATATCTGAGACTGGCCAAGAAAAAAGATTGAGATGGGCAAAAGAACACACACAGACATTGGACAGAGGAAGACTGGAAAAAAGTGTTGAGGACAGATGAATCCAAGTTTGAGGTGTTTTTGGATGCACAAAGAAGAACGTTTGTGAGACGCAGAGACAAATGAAAAGATGCTGGAAGAATGCCTGGCGCCATCTGTTAAGCATGGTGGAGGGAGGTAATGTATGTGATAGTCTGGGGTTGCTGGCTTGGTGCTTTAAGCATTTGGAGATTTGTACAGGGTAAAAGAGATTCTGAATAAGGAAGGCTCGCTATCACTGCATTTTGCAACGCCATGCCATACCCAGTGGACAGCTTGATTGGAGCCAATTTCATCCTGCAACAGGACAGGCAATGACCCTACACACACACCTCCAAAATTGTGCCAGGAGGAACTGGCTTTAGAGGCAGAAGTAGGCAGCTGGTATTCTACTGGGTAATGGGTGGCCAGAAGCAGTCACGCCCGATCCTAGAACCCCATTGAAGGCTGTTGTGCGGAGCAGCTTGTGGCATGTCGCAATCTGCCAAGGTGCGCCCATCCAACCAATCCAACTTGTGGGAGCTGCTTCTGGAAGCACATGGTGCAATTTCTCAAGATTACCTCAACAAATTAACAGCTAGAATGCGGAAGGTCTGCATTGCTGGAATTGCTGCAAATGGAGGATTCTTTGACAAAAGCAAAGTTTGATGTAAAAGAAAATCCTTGTTCAGAGGAAGCCTCATTATTTCTAACTTTGTCAGTAATGCTTGACTCTATTTTTCTATTCAGAACTTCCCATCTGTATAATTGTGGTGAATACAGTAGACTTTTCAGGGAAAACACAAAATTGTTTGGGTGACCCCAAACTTTTGAGCAGTGTTTATATATATATATATATATATATATATATAATATATATATATATATATATGCCGCTATATATATATATATATGGATATATGGATTACGGCAGAATTAGATGACTCTAAAGATTGGGCAACAAAAATATTTAATGGTCCTATCATTTTTGTCCAGACCTCTTTCACCTACTTTTTTTTTAATGGTTCCTTTTGAAGCATGGTTAAAAAAGCAAATTTCACACTTTTGTTTCCAATGAATTATTTCATTATAGAATTCGATGGGTAAAAGTAGAATAACGTTTTAATGACCACTTTAGAAACAGTGATGAGAGAGTGCATCCATTTGCTCTGGAGTGTTCTATTCCGTAGGGAAAGTCTTGTACAGAGCTGCTTTCGGCAACCTTCAGGGGGCGCCAAATTCACCTGAAATGACCAGTGCGTTCCTGTTTCATCGCCTGGTTCCAGATAAGTTGCTGCAGCTTCAAGCTCCAAAAGCAATGCAAACTCCATTAAATGCAAGGTTGATTCATATCGGCCTTTAAGAACTGGAGATAATCTTCATCTTCTACTGTTCTGATTTTACCAAACAGGCAGACTAAAGGCTCCCTGAAGCTGCATTCAAGCTTACTTGATGCAAAGTTACCTCTCGTCACAGGAAAATGACCTTTAAAAATAAACCTGAATCTTTTTCTCTCAAAAAAGAAAACACAAAAAACAAAACAACCTATCATGATACATCATTAAAAACCAGATTGGAGATGATATTCTGATGTTAGAGAATATGAAATGCAGACAAACCAGAAATGAAACTGGCTTTGCTTTATCTCTAATTAGCTGCTATAAAAAATTGTCACCTTCCTGATTCCACCCCTTATGGTCAGTGTGAGATGGTCTATGCTAAGTTTTTGTGATTAAGTTGTGTTTTTCATCTTTTTCAGTTGAGGTCACTCTCTGGAAAAGTGGGACTCCTGTTTGGGAGATGCTTAACGGCTTAATTTATTGAAATCCCGGATAAAATTAGTTTCTTTATAATTTGAATCGAAGTTGGACATAGTTTAGAATAGAATAGAATAGAAAATCCCTTTATTGTCCCAGCCAATGGGAACATTTCGGTGATTATCTTTCAAAGTAAACTGCTACTTTTATGCCTAAAAAGAAATTGAATACATTTTGTATTGGATATGCTTTGAGCTGAGTACTTATTTGTCGTTTGAAAATGTGTTTCTTTTTGGTTGATGATTGTTTCTTTATGCAGACTCAATTAAAATCTTTTATTATTTTGCAATCTTAATCATGTTCTCCAGTTCATTTTTGTGGTGGCTTCATGGCTTCCATCTCTCCCACTTACATTTCTTCTTCTTACATCAGTCTGTCTTATTTGACATTTCTCATTCATTGTGGCTCATAGAGTTAACCCTTTGATGCTTTGTTGTTGCTAATACTGCTAACAAACCGCTTGGGCTTACACTGTCACAACTCAAGTCTAATTTTTCTTAAAATAAGGAGCATTTTTTTCTTGAATTGAGCAGGTAAGTGAGACACTTTGTCATTGGAACAAGACAATGTACTTTTAAAATAAGAAAACAAACAACTGCAGTCTCTTATTTCAAGTGCATAATATCTTATTATCTTATTTTAAGGGTAAAAATGCTCATTCCTTTGGCAGATCATCTTATTTTTCTGCTCATATTAAGGATAAATGTATTTATTTTAGGACATTTAATCATTTTTAGAACATTTTTGCAGTGTAGGCAAACAGCAGCTATAGCGTTTTTGCATCAACCCATTGCTAGTCTCAGTGTTTGTTATGCACAGTTATAAATGCTGTTATAAAATATACTTTACCGTCATTTCTATTTATTTAGTATCATTTACCATTTTAATATGGCATCTCATTGAATGGAAAAACACACACAAAACATATCAAGTCAGGCTTCAAGGGGTTAATTCATTATATGTCTCCTGTCTGACGTAAAACATGACATGTTTTTCTGCATCTAATCTGTATCCTGTTTTGTGTTGGATGGTTAATTTCTTTATGTAAACTTATTTGAAAATGATAAACAAAAAGTTTATTTACTGTTTTTGGTTTATACGTTTTGGTTACAACAGTAACAGAAATGTGTACAACTAACCTATAGTGCAAAAACAAGAAACAAGTTTCTCTAAGTTTACATTGGACCATATCTGATTCTGACCAAAAATAAAATATTTTTTTCCTCCATGTATAAAATATACCTGTGTTTTGTTACAATATTTATATAGAAATCCTTGGAAATGTAAAAATAAGCAAACAAAAAGTTGTTCTTGGGGTCCCTTAGTTGCAGTGGTGTCAAAAGTACACGTAATTGTTACTTAAGTAGAAGTATAGATACTACAGTTTAAAAAAAAAATGGTAAAAGTATCAACTTGACCTCTTTACTCAAGTAAAAGTGAAAAAGTAGGGGGTTCAAAAACTACTTAAAGTATAAAAGTATAAAGTAACCTTTAAAAATAAACAGCCAGATACCACTATATGAATTGAAAGCTAAATTTTCAACTATTTCTAAAAATTCTTTGAAATAGGGCCAAGGGATGAGGGAGGTCTTGTTGGTCTCCAAGTCTTCCGATATCTCTTGCTTGTGTCCGAACTTTCAGACATTTCAACATCTTTTCACGAGGATCCTACATTGTAGCATGGCATAGACAATTCACGTTAGCAGTTTGAAGAACACCTGCTTGCTTCTGATGGTTTCCTTTAGCTAACCAATGAGTGTTTATGTTTCTATGATTCATCCAATCACACTAGTTTTCACTAGATGTGGATGGAGCCAATGATCTGCATTAGAAAGTACAGATACTTGTGTGAAAAATGTAATGAGTAGAAGTCAGAAGTAGGAAGAAAAATAAGTAACGGAGTAAAGTATACCTACAAAGTATTTTTTACTTTGTTACTTGACACCTCTGCTTAGTGGCACCGGGAGCCCTAAGCAGTAGTTTGTGTGTGACTTGGGCCGGCCCTGTCTGTGAATGTTTATTTCCCCCCGTTTTAAATTTCCAAGCTGACATTTAGAAACAGTTTGGATCAAGATTCTGGGACTGGTTTTGTTCTACTGCCAGTGGCGGTTCTAGACCAAATGTACCAGGGGGCCAGGAGGGGGCCAGAGTGCTTTCATGGGGGCATAGAAAAGCATCAAATAAAAAACAGGGCGAGGGATTCAAATGTGTTTTAATAAAAATTCAACTTCTTATGAGGTCAATACATTCATAATTTAGGAATTGTACATATTTTTCACTTAATATAAGTTAAAACTTCTGTTTTCTGTAAAATCTGAATTAGAACTCAATAAAAACTGATAAATTCAGCTGTAAGAATTGGATTATATTTTTATATTTGTTTTGAAAAAAAACATTTGGCAGATGAAAACTGGGATCCTATCTCCATACCACTAAATATATCACCTTTTTGTTTTTAAATAAATAATAAAACATAATTTATAAAGGAGAAAAAAAAGGAAACAGATAAAAAGGACCTATCAGTAACCATGTCATCATTAGAATTTCTATTATGTCTTCAGTATCGGGGCCATAACAGGGGCCAGGACATGATTTACAGGGGTACTGGCCCCTGTTTGCCCCTCTCTAGAGCCGCCCATGTCTGCTGCCCTTTGTTAGTCATACCACTTTTATGTAAAAGTCAATCCACCTGTATATAAGCCATCCTGATTGTACATATGTCACCTCAATCTCTGTGTTTCTCCCTTTTATTTATTTTTTATTTATTTATTTTTTATTGTGTGTGATACATGTACACTTGCACCTTAATTCTTATTCTTATCTTGATAAACTGTATATACAGTGCTTGCTTGTTTATTCTTAATGCACCTTTTCCTCCTTGTTTGCACCTTATTTAATTACTATGTGACCAGTGAATTTCTCCGCTGTGAGATCAATAAAACTCAAGTGAATCTAATCTAATCTAGATCTAATCTAATCTAATCTAATCTAATCTAATCTAATCTAATCTAATCTAATCTAATCTAATCTAATCTAATCTAATCTAATCTAATCTAATCTTAAAACACCCCATGAATGCCAACCTCTCTAAATGCAGCCAGGCTTTTATTTTGAAACCATCCACAGTGGTCTTCCGGCCTTGCGGCTGCGCTTTGACGCATCCGCGCGCCTTGCGGACGCAGCAGGAACTTCGGAGCTCAGCTGCGCTTCACGCACAGACCGCCGCGGTCTGAGAGGCGAGCAGGGAGAGAGAAGCGGAGCCAGTGGGAGCATCCAGCGGCTCATGGAGAGCAGAGCCCTGCTTGTCCGAACAAAGGGCAGCTCGATCGGATGCCTTTTACCACATCAGCGCCGTTAGATGCTTTTCATCCGGGAATAATTGGTTAATCAATGGCTCCCAAACATGCGCTCCTTCGCAGAGGAGGTGATAAAACGGCAGTGAGGCAGACGCTATGGGAAGCGGGGATGGTGGCCCGGTGTCCGCAGAGGAGAACCCCGGCTGGGATGCTGATCGGAGCGCTCCTGGTCCTGATGATGCAGAGCGCTTCAGCCGCTGAAGGTAAGAGCGCGATGCTGCTTTCACCAGATCAGAGACTGATCCTTCCTTCCATCAAAGAAACAACCTTCATCCAATCAGCTGACTGAGCCTTGTGCACCATGGGGTCACTTTGCTGGGGTTTAAATGATCCGCAGAATCAATGTTGTGGTATTTAACCTGTGGGAATGTGATCCATGTGATTTAAAGGCCTTCAGTGAGGCAGCCAGATGGAGCGCAGCGCGCTGGGAATCCACAGCTCCTTCATCTCAGGGGTCCAAAGCTTTGGATCTAGAGCCAAACTTTTAAACATTTCTGACACTGAAACATCTTTGGGGTAGATGCATCTGATAAAAGATGGCAGGTGTTTTGAAATGCACAGGAATGTCATGTTTAGTCATAGGTTGTGCTTTGCCCAACAGCTGCAGACTGCCTGAGAAAATCAGGACGCTTGGTTTTTCTTGAAATAAGTTCCTTTTTGTCTTGAATTGAAGAGGAAAGTGAGACAATTTACATCTAAAATAAGAAAAAGCAACTGCATTGTCTTATCGAAGTGCATATTATCTAATTATCTTATTTTAAGAGTAAAAACACTGATTCCATTGGCAAATCTTCCCATTTACCTACTAAAATTAAGGGTAAATACACCTGATTTAAGAAATGTTTACTGATTTCTAGATAATTTTTGCAGTGAATTCCAACATCTTACATAGGAACAAGTGGATGAAAACATTGAGAGCACATCAATGTCTCTGATAGAGCTTTTCCTAATGCTTCTAATGCATTTTACTGGTTAACATACAAGACATACCATTTTTCACATCCATGAATTCTCCAAACACTGAAAAGGTACAAAGATCTCACAAGATCAGAAACAACAATAGGCTAAAGAGAAATACGCGTTTTAATAGAAATCTAAACCACTTTTTAATGACAGTTACTCTAATTTTAGGTTTATATAGCTACATGTTTGGATCTTTAACTTTTCTCCATGTGTCCATGTTGCAGAAAAATAAACTATAATGCCCTTTAAAGCACAAAACTACCTATTAGAAGTTAGTGTTTATTTTACTGTCTAACAGAATTAAGATAGGGCTGAAACAATTAATCAGATTAATCATGATTTATCGATTATTGAAATAATCACCAACTAAGTTAGTAATCGATTAACTGGTTAAATGGAGTATACAGACTGTAAGCATGCCTTTAGCTGAAAAAGCAACATATTTAGAACCAGTGGCGGTTCTAGACCAAATGTACCAGGGGTCCAGGAGGGGGCCAGCATGTTTTCATGGGGGAACAGAAAAGCATGAAATAAAAAAACAGGGCAAGGGATTCAAATGCATTAACAGAGCTGCATGAAGTGAAATTTCTATTCAATTAGGTTTAATAAAATTAATATTTCTTATGAGGTCAATATACATTCATAATTGAGAATTTTTTACATATTTTTTACTTAATTTAAGTTAAAATTACAATTTTCTATAAAATCTGAATTAGAACTCAAGAAAAACTGATAAATTCAGCTGTAAAAATTAGCAGATGAAAACTGGGATCCTATTTCAATACCACTGAAGCTATCACCTTATTGTTTTTAAATAATTAGTAAAACATCATCAATAGAATTTCTTTTAAGCATTATTTCTTCAGAGCAGGGGCCATAACAGTGGCCAGGACATGATTTACAGGGGCACTGGCCCCCGTTGACCCCTGTCTAGAACCGCCCTTGCTTAGAACAGTACCGGTAATTATACTAGGAAAAAAATATATATGTATAAACATTTTGCATTTAAGATTAAAACAACATTTTTGTCTGTCTTTAGGATCTATCCAGAACTCCTCAAGTGGGAAAGTTTTACTTTCATCTGGTTCAATTTCGTAAAAGATCTTCTTTAAGAAACCTTTCAATATCCGATTATTAATTGATTATTTGAAGAAAAAAAAAAATCAACAGCAAAATAATCATTGGTTGCAGCCCTAATTCAGATTAGACATTATTACTTATTATTTTTAATTACTCATCCAGATTAGTCATTTATTCACTTTACTTCTACCATACCCCCCTATAATTACACCTATCCCTCCCTCCCACTTTGGGAACGACTGCATAACCAGCCAGACATTGACCTCATTCAGGCTATTAATGCTCAATACTTCCTGGTGTAAAACAGACCAATCACAGCGCAGAAGGCAGGCCCATACTGCAACAATGCTTTTTTGTAACCATGACAGTCAATTGCAGCTGCAATGGACAAAAAAATGTTAACAATGCCCATTGATATGTCAATAAAGTGCTGCTTGTATAATTAAATACCAACAACTGTTACTTTTTTAAGATATTTTTTTTGGATCACATCCATAGTTTTCTGATAGATTCTAAACCATTTTTAACTGCTAACTCTATCTTCTCCTTTCTGGACTAATATGCTGCGTAAATGATGTAAGCAAGTCTGCTTAGCTTTAGGAAACGAGTCATGGTTCTCACAGCTGACTCTAAAATACTTTGGTAAAGACAGAAGTTCACTTTTTAGTCAAACAATCTGCACGGTGCCATGGTCTATCTGCAAAAGAAGCCCAGATCACCACCCTTCCTTTATCGTGCTCGACAGCTTCTATGATTTGTTTGATTGGTTTCTTCTAAAGTCGTATTTGGCGGGCAAGGATCTCTGCTTTGATTTAATGTGGCTAAAGGACATTATCTCATTTAAAACTCTTCACAAACCCAAGATGCTGCATTGGGTGCAGCTTTGTGCTAAGAACTGTTCAGGGTGAGGCCTTTAGAGGCCTTTAGAGTCTGACTTGGATCTACAGGTTGCTTTAGCTTTTCCTTTCTCTTAGGATTGTGGGCTCTGACCTTTACTGGGATTTCAGCAGGGATGCTCAACACAGATTGTTTGGAAATGGTACTACAATAGCTAAATGAGTTGCAAATGTTTTTGTTTTATTCTATATATCGCAGACATAGAAACAGTATGTACATAAACTACAATATCTTTAAGATCAACGCAATATGATAACAAATATTACACACAAAAAGATGCCAAAACAGTTACAGATAGTTTAAAGACATAAGCAGATGTTATAGAGCAGAGACAGGATGGAACATTTAGTTAAAATGTGCTTTATATTTTTATAATGTTTATGACCATTTTACAGTTACTATACTGATTCTTGGGATAAGCAATAACTATTTGAGTTGAAGTCTTCTAAAAGTGCACATCCATAATAAATATTCATACAAGCAGATTTATGCACCTAAACTACTCTCCATGCACATTTTTTATGTTTTTATGCAACTAAATTCTTCTCTGCACTCATGGCTTGCTTTTTATGCACCTGTATTTTTTTTTAATAACAATGATAATTTAACTTTATTGATATCATATTGGAGAAATTTACCTCTGCTTTTGAGCGCTGCCATTGTGCAGCAAACCAGGTACTTGCAACCTTCTCAGAGCACAAGCGAGCTGCTATAACCCACTGGGCCAACACTCCCCAGATAGAATGACTTGAATTCCAACAAAAATATGCCGTTAAAAATGTAAAGATTGAAACCAATATCTGTCAGGTTAGCAGCCATGTTTAGACTTGCTAGATTTCTTTCTTACTCTTCACCTCTCTTTTTCTTTTCTTTGTTTCCATTTATAGTCAGGCTGTTTTGGAGGCTTTCAGCTTGTGTCTGTCGTTTGTAGGCATCGTTGCCGTGTTCAGTATGTGTAGGTGTTTCCGTTGTTGGTTCTACATCCTCAGTCTGTAGCTATAACTGAAATAAAAGCAGTTCATCTTCTAGCATCTAACAGGCAGGAAGCAGCGGGACTGAATGGTTATTCGTTCCTTTTTTAAAGGATAAGGCCTGACTGATACTTTGACATTCTTGTGCGGTCATGAAATTCCGTATAACGCCATTATATTCATATTAAGAATGTAATTACATGGGTCTTACACTTTTTCTGTTCCTTATTTGGGTAGATGTATTGTCACCATGGGAACAGATCTGCAGCTTATACTTTTCCCACCTCGTTTCCTCGTTTGTCGGTCAGGGATTGAAAAAAAATAAAAAACCCATCTGACTGCCAGGTTGAGGAGCGGTGCACAAAGACCAGCGATGCATGATGAACCAGAGTGTGTGCTGAACCCTTGTCTATTTATCAGTTTAACCTACTTCGTCCTGCATGTATTCTGCTGCCCCTGTTGTGTCTCTGGTGTGTGTGGATGTAGCTAAAAGGATGCTTTTAATTACAAGATTTTTTAAATTTTTTTATTTAAAGCTATATAATCACCCCAATCTTTCAAAAAGTTGCAGTTTTTTGAAAGATTTCCATCATGCAGCTGATGATCAGTGGGCTGAAAGAAGGCTACACTTTTCCATTGTCTGATAGTCTATTTTAGCTTAAAAACATACTATATGTCACAAATATATATACCCTTATCCACCATTAAGCATAGATTAGATTAAAATCGTGAGCTTAATCCATGTGGTTTTAAATAATGTAACATTACATTTTGTAGCTCTAACAGCTTAAAATCCTGTGGAGTGGCTTTCCACAAGAGTTTGGGTGTTTATGACGTTTTTTTCATCTGTGAGGTCAGACACTGATGTTGGCGGCTTGGCTCAGGGCTCCTTTTTGTCCCAAAGTTGAGTGTTTCTCATAATTCAGCGACACCAAAATGCGTATTTCAGGTCATGTTTTCCAGTCTCATTGTGGGTATAACAGGCAGAAGTGGAGGTAGAACGCTTTCATAGGAGTGATCAAGCAGGGACCACTGTGCACTGAGGAGTGGACAGAAAAATGATAGGTGCCAAAACCGTTTGGGGATCAATCTGCTCTAACTACGAGAAAATGAACGTGTGAAAACTTTTTTGTATTTTCCAAATAAATCACTGAAGAAAGATGTCCCTGCTAACAAAGCCACATTAAATAGGTTGAACAGTTAATCATTATCTTTAATTACATAAAATACTCCTAGATTACAACAGAGAAGACCCCCATCCCATAATTAAGGATGGTTTAATATTGTTGATGATTATTTATTTCATTATTTCTGTATTGTTCTTTTTATGGTTAATATTCCTACATTATGTCAAAGTAGGACATTCCCGATGAAAGTATCACTGCTGCCACCCTCTGGTTTAGAGCAGAACTGCTTGTGCCAGCGGAGGGCAGTGATTGGCTAGGGGCTGGCCATGCTCCACCCCCCAGCTCCAGTCCTGATAGCAGAGACAGCTTCACTGTGTGTAATTAAGAAAAATAAATTACACTAATTATATTCAGGATGTTTTTTCTCTTCCTCTCTCTTAAAGCATCTGTTACAAATGAAAGAATATGTGCAATTATTCACCACAGGTGAGGATGTCTATTAACTTTTCCAACTATTAGTTTCTTCCTGTTTTGAAGAGTTGATCACAGGAGGGGACTTTAGACTTTTGGTTTTTGCAGAGAGAATCACAGCCAGCAGAGAAATGGAGAAAGATTAATCTTTGACAAATACTGTTTTCTTCTGAGAGATGAGCTGAGACGGTATATAAATCCATTCTGACTGGATGGGATCAGTCTTACTATTGACATTTTTAAACCTGTTTGTCTTACATGTTTAAAATGAAGCACAAATGATCTGAGGATTCACATCCTATTCATCTAAAATCCCAGGAAATTCAATCTAAAAGAAGCAAAATGAACAGATCTATCTGAATGCTGCCTATTTCATCAAATGTCTGGCAGTATGCCTGGATTTCTTAGGCAACATAAAATATACTCTAACGTAAAATATGTTATATTTTTTGCATGGATCTGTGATCAAGCTGTGGGAAACTGTATGAACAAACAAATGAATAAATGAATGCACTTTAGGTGGTCATTTTGTGGACGGATTTGTACGAAGCTTTTACTATGTAGGCTCTTTGGTGTCAGAGAAGGATAAAAAACAAGATGAAAATGAAGCACGTAATGTTTCTGTAATGGTGGTTGGGGCTGGAATATCTTTGTATGTCTTGGGGTCTTAAATAATTTGGTCCAATACAGGGAATCTAATAAGCAGGGCGGGACTGAGAGGGATTAAATGTCTGGCTGCAGAGTCGGTAATAAATCCTGATGCCGATGATGATTTATCCTCCGGTAATCAATTAAAATGATCAATGGCGCTGATTAGGAACAGCAAAGCTTGGCTCCTCTTAGTCTCCGGAGGTTTGTCGTTCTGCACGGTTTGGCCGAAGATCAGAGCTCTGAGAGCCTCACAATCGGATTAAAAGTTTACTGTCCATTGTGCTGCAGAGACAAAGTTCTCCCTCTGCCAATGGGTGGATTTCTTTGTTGGTTTTTCTATGTGAAAGACTATGCAAAAATAGCTGAATTTTACAGGAAGTGTTGTGGTTCAGCTCCAGATCATGTTCTTAAAAAAAAGCTGAGGTTAAATTAAATTTCAGTTAGTTAGCTTTAGATTAAAATGCGCTTATATCCTATGCACACTGCTTTCTTGCATTTACATAATTAAATCTTTATTTAGTGACTTTGGCTCAGGCTGTGTAGGAAAAGCAGAAGATAAATACAAGGTTTTTAAAACAGGGAACTGATTAGAGGGGACCGTTTGGCTCATTTGATGCATGGTTTGGTAAAATCAGGATTTTACCAGATACAGTCAGACCGCAGGTTGGTTTGGAGAATCAAACTAACCTGAGTCTACGGGAACAGATAGCAGCCAACCAGCTGCAGTCAGCTGCTTTTCTACCTCACCGTGGGGGGAGTTCAGACCAACCCTCCTCTAGAGATGTGTTTTAATTCAACAATTAAGTGGTAACTATCTGTTTGCAGTCATGCTCCAGCATCTCATGTCAAGGTTTTGACTAGGCCACTCCAACTTTTATTTGTTCTCTTTTTTAAGCCAATCTGAAGTGGACTTGCTGTTGTTCTTTGGATCATTATTGTGGATGGGATCCAAGATGGCTCTGTTTTAACGACTCAAACTCTTAAGGCTGATTTATACTCAGAAACCAGGTCGTCTGCGTGTGTCGCAGTTAATGAAAATGTGCCCCCGCCCCTGCCGCAGACAGGAGGCCTCTGATTGGTCCACTCAAAATCTGCTCCGTGCTCACCTTGTTTTTTCTGCCGCTCCGGCGAAATCGCTCCACGCTTGCTCCAATTGTCAGGATTTTCTGACATTTTTCCTTCATATAATTATGCCAGGGCCCAGGGACACACAGTGTTTGATTTAATGATGTAACCGATACATGTGGATTGTCTTATTTAACTTGCTGTTAAATTATCACCCTGTTTCCCAGCTGTGAATGTAACACCTCACTCCATTTATGTTGCCCCACGTTTCCCATTTAATTATTAATTTATTTCCCTAGACTACATTAAAAAAGGTCATTTTGTATAATTGCAAATGGGATATTAGCTGTAATGCATGTATGCGATTCACTTTCAAAGACAGGCTCTTACCACAACGATCACTTTATGTAAACCCACTCTGTGGGTAACTATACTTAACTGTATGTTAAGTATAGTCAGCGTATGTTTTTATGATATTTCATCCCACTTTTTATCCCACAATATACAATCCTCATCTCGGCGATTCCGTGGTAAAGTTGAAACATAGACTTACAAATTTTGTAATCCAGCATTTTTAATTGACGTTGTGAGCGCATCGGAGCGAACTGGAGCGGAGCGAAATCCTCGCTCCTGCTTTTGAATTGAAAACCGATCTGCGATCCACCATATTTCTTATTTTTTATTTTTTTTTTAAACAGTGACCTGTATAATAAGAATAATTGTCTTGATGCCAAAAAGAGCCCAACAGATTTTGCTTTCACAAGTGGAGCAGTACGGCTATTGCCATTGTTTTCCGCTTAATTTCTGCATATAAATAGCTTTATTATAATTCATGCAGGGAGTTTTACAGATTATATGGACACTGCAATGTACTGTAAGTAGAACAGGAAAGAAAAAACTTCAAAAAGGAGAAAAAGATGAAAGAAAGAGGAGATAAAAGGGAGACAATGATAAAAAAATTTTTTCAGTCTGCTTCATTACCTGCAAAGAGACGTAAAAACAGCACAACCAACAGGTATAGTATGAGAGATACAATATAGTAGCACCTCGGGCATGCAGGTGGCGCAGTGGTTAGCGAGCACGGCCCATGTATGGAGGCCTTAGTCCTCGACGCCGCTGACCCGGCTTGGATTCCGACCTGTCGTCCTTTGCCTCTCCTCATACCCCCCTTTCCTCTCAGCATACTTAAAACAAAATAAAATGAGCCACTAGTGCCGTGGAAACTCAAAAAAAATAAATAAATAAAATAAAAATATATATATATATCTATATATATAGATATATATATATATTTTTCCACTCCACGCCCGCCCGGGTCACATGCTCTGGAGCCGAGCCATTTTAAGGCAATTCTTAACCTGCGTTGCTTTCCGAGTTGTTTTAAGCCAGTCAATGCGGGTGTTGTGAGCCGATTGTTGGCAGGTGTTTTTAGCCAGTGAGGAAGACTTATTAGAATCAAATATTTTTTTGTTTTTCGCACAGGATCATGTTTTTTTTCTCTTTTTTATAGTTCATTGGAAAATGCTAACTGGCTTAGCCCTGATAGGATACCTCCTTATTTACCACCACGCACACATGCTTTACATTAAATTTACTCTAAGACATTCATTTACTGACACATGGAGCAAAGAAAAGTGTAAAACACATAAACAATACGTACATTTCAGAAAAACTTTTTATGCAACCATGTTGAGCTACTGGTGTAAAAATAAAAAGTAAAGTCAAATAACGTGATGTTTCTTTAATGAATATGGGGTGGTATTTTGAATCC
This sequence comes from Cyprinodon brontotheroides, assembly GCA_018398635.1. NCBI lineage: Eukaryota > Metazoa > Chordata > Actinopteri > Cyprinodontiformes > Cyprinodontidae > Cyprinodon > Cyprinodon brontotheroides. The sequence continues at coordinate 27,337,520 of JAGKQL010000004.1, read as the reverse complement.
CTTATTATGCTTTATGATTTCTCAATTCCTAAGGTCTGCCAATTAGTACGGTAATAATTAATTAGTTATTTATTAAAAAATATATTTTTATTTCAGGTATCTTTAGTGGATATTTATATTAGTTAAATTATCTGAAACATTTGATGGGGTTTTTTCAACACTTTAACACTCTAGGAAGCAGGTTTCTGTGTCTTTTTGCTAAAATTAGAAGATTTTATTCATAATTATCTTGAACTGTGGAATCTTCCAGCTCCACTTACTACGGTGTTAGACATGAACATGGTTTGGAAACACTGATGATGGTTGACAGATGAGAGGACTTCCTGCTGCAACCTGCTCTATTTAAAGCCATTCATTTGACTTTGCAGGGATTGGTGCTCCCACTCACGCAGAGCTGAGAGCCGGTCCTCCGTTTAGGAACCCTGACAAATGGAGTGAATGGAGGCACACGGTCCGCTGTGTCCTCTTCGCTACTCAAGTAAATAACATTTCTGAGATTCAATCCAAAAGATTTGCTGAGCCCCATTTCACTTCTGCTCAATCTAGTTTGTGTCAAAGCGTTAAGATGTATTATGAAGAGTATGCGATCCAACACCGGCAAATAAAGTACAGTGTTGCTGCACGTTAGCTAAAAGCTTTTATAAGTCCGGGATAATGGTAGCCGTCCTGATTTATGTGCAACCATGTGAGCTGGAATGAGACTTGAAATTGCATAATGCTGTCTGACAAATAGAGAAATATCCCTTTTATTCTCCATTTTAGCGTACACCTCCCTTTGAGGCTGTTTAATTGATAGCTCAACATTTTCCCTACAGACATCCAGATTTACTTTATATGATAACCATGTTTTAAATTATCTTTTATAAAAGTTTTAATCAAATTAAAGAAACATGGATGGAAAACCCATCATTTATTTGGCTAAATGTTAACTATAATGAGTCCTGACATCGACTCTGCATGGGTGTCACATGCACCCTGCAGTGAAATATGAAGTAAACTCAAGTTGATAACAGCATTTTGACTTATTAAGAGCAGCTAGAGGTGATAATATAATTACTTCTGCATTGCACTACATTAATTCCTGAAATGAATCAATGAACCGGAAAATTCCAATAAAGTATTTCCCTGATTTTGAGTCTATAAAGTTGAAACATTTCTCCTGAGATGCTAGTATTCAGTAGAAAACCACAGCAACAGTCATGATGAGGTTAATGGAGCAATCACAAATTCTCTGTCTCAGCCTGCTGTGTATTTTTATTTTACAAGAAACAAAACTGTTTAATATCAATTTCATATCATATTTCCGATTTATTTTCCCTTAGTAAAAGTAACTGTAGCTAATTTTAGATGTTTTAACTCTGATGTCTATGAGTGGTTTTGAAAAAGTGAGAAAATCAAGGACTTTTCCTTTGTATCTTTAAATTATATCTAATACAAGTGGCTATAGGTGTCAGGTTGAGTGGAGGTTTGAAGGACCTAAATGCAGAGACGAAGGCTGAGGTAGTTGCTTGCAAGTTGTGATGGGTTCAGCATGCGTCGTTGCATGCGTCGAGCCCATAGAGCAAAACACTGTATCGGTGCCAGTGTTGTTTCAGGAAAGTCACTTGACCAATATAGGAGTTGTTTCTAACTGACTGACTCACTAAAGTCCAGTGGTGTAGTCTACATTATTGTAGTGGGTATACTGTGCTTAGAAATAAGCACACCAGTAAGTGCAATGTAATTGACCATGTTTTTATTTACACTAAGCATATTTAACATTGCTTAATTTCTCTGTTACTTACATTTGAATCAATGAACAACAAACTGTACTACAGTTGGCTTTGTATTGAAAAGACGTAGAATCTATAAAACAGTAACAACAAAACATGCTTAAGTATCAAATACTACACTCACCGGCCACTTTATTAGGTACCCCCACATGCTAGTAGCGGGTTGGACCCCCTTTTTGCCTTCAGAACTGCCTCAATTCTTGGTGGCATAGATTCAAGAAGGTGCTGGAAGCATTCCTCAGGAAGTTTGGTCCATATTGACATGATGGCATCACACAGTTGCATGAGATTTGTCGACTGCACATCCATGATGCGAATCTCCCGTTCCACCACATCCCAAAGATGCTCTATTGGATTGAGATCTGGTGACTGTGGAGGCCATTTGAGTACAGTGAACTCATTGTCATGTTCAAGAAACCAGTCTGAGATGATTCCAGCTTTATGACATGGTAGCATTATCCTGCTGAAAGTAGCCATCAAAAGTTAGGTACATTGTGGTCATAAAGGGATGGACATGAGGTCAGTAACAATACTCAGGTAGGCTGTGGCGTTTACCCAGCGATGCTCAATTGGTACGCAGAGGGGCCCAAAGAGTGCCAAGAAAATATTCACACCATGACACCACCACCACCAGCCTGAACCCGTTGATACAAGGCAGGATGGATCCATGCTTTTCATGTTGTAGACGCCAAATTCTGACCCTACCATCCGAATGTCGCAGCAGAAATCAAGACTCATCAGACCAGGCAACGTTTTCCAATCTTCTATTGTCCAATTTCGATGAGCTTGTGCAAAATTGTAGCCTCAGTTTCCTGTTCTTAGCTGAAAGGAGTGGCACCCGGTGTGGTCTTCTGCTGCTGTAGCCCATCTGCCTCAAAGTTCGACGTACTGTGCGTTCAGAGATGCTCTTCTGCCCACCTTGGTTGTAGCGGGTGGTTATTTGAGTCACTGTTGCCCTTCTATCAGCTCTAACCAGTCTGGCCATTTCTCCTCTGACCTCTGGCATCAACAAGGCATTTCCGCCCACAGAACTGCAGCTCACTGGATGTTTTTTCTTTTTGGGACCATTCTCTGTAAACCCTAGAGATGTGGTTTGTCAGTGAAAATCCCAGTAGATCAAGCGGTTTCTGAAATACTCAGACCAGCCCTTCTGGCACCAACAATCATGCCGCGTTCAAAGTCACTCAAATCACCTTTCTTCCCCATACTGATGCCGGTTTGAACTGCAGGAGATTGTCTTGACATGTCTACATGCCTAAATGCACTGAGTTGCAGCCATGTGATTGGCTGCTTAGAAATATGAAGTGTTAACAAGCAGTTGGACAGGTGTACCTAATAAAGAGTGGCCGGTGAGTGTACATGTAAGAACACAAGTACTATGCAGGTTAAAACTGCGTCTATAAAATGTTCCAGACATGTTTGTTTTGAGGCTCCTTATGTTTCACTTGTCTTCTTGTTTCTGTTGCAGAGTGTTGGTTTCTTAACCATGTTGTCACATACTTCCTAGGTTTAAGAAGATTAACAGGAGGCCCGTTTATACTGATCATCATGAGATGACTTATATTTGACAACAGCAGAGAAGATCTTTTATCTGTATAGATATTGTTTATTAAGCTGAACCCTCTTTCACACTCAGCTGTGCTGCATGGAATAGTTTGCATGCAAGTGATCAGTGGTTTAAGGTTTTCAGGCTCCCTGTTCTAGGCGTTAATAAACTGTTTCAGAGGAGTGATCACAGCGCTCTGTATCATCTGTGATCTGTCCGTCTCCCTGTCAGCTCCCAGATCAGCGTCTCTGATTGGTTGATGCAGTGTGTCGAGCAGCAAAAGTTAAATTTTTCTATCTCGTGCAGCAGCGCGGTTGCGGCGCGTTGCGCGCGTCAGCTGCTCAAAAGCGCTGCGCGACCTTTTTCTGCGCCTTGACGCGCCTCAATCATTGACTTTGCATGTAAACTCGCTGCATCTTTCGCGCCTGCTGCGTCCAGTGTGAACGCAGCATTATTGGGCACTTTTAAGTGGTTACACGGAAATTCACAAGCTTTTCTAGTGGGTATACCTGCGTATCACATAGACTACACCACTGCTAAAGTCTGTTTAGAAACGTATCTGTCAGCATGAGGCATCTGCTAAAAAAACAATGTCTCATCTTTTGTGATTTATTGTTAAAGTGATCAAGAATTTTGGAGCAGGAAGGTTTCAGCTGCATCTAAAAATGTCAGATATTTTCAATTCAAACATAGACAGGAAGTAATACAATATAACCTACAATAACTTCAATTATATCATTGCACTAGGTCATCAAATCAATTCGGTTTAGTCTGTCAAATAAGCTACCTGTAGTGTCTTTAAATGTCCTGCAGGTGTCAGTATTCTGTGAGACAGTATCAACTCAGCATCAATACAGTTTGGCAATGTGTCGAAAAGCTTCAAGATGCCTCATTAACCCTTCAATACTTGCAAGTTTAATATCCAAAAAAAGAGGTAACAGAGGCAAAAATCCACAAACATTAAACCACAAAATGCAAAAATGCTGAAATCCAGAAAACTCACATGTAGGGTAAGAAATGATGATGACGAACCAGCAAATTGTGACTTAACAGGAGGTGCATATATGGGAGACAGAAGCAAAGACCTAATGAGCACATTGGGAGCAGATGTGGACAGAGGTATCTAGAAGGGAGCTAGGGGAAAGTTCAATGACACAAGAGGGCAACAGAGGGCAAACAAAAACACATAAGAACACAAATACAATAAAAAAAAAAACAGAATAATACAAAATGGAAATAAAACCAATGAAAACTCGAGGATAAAATTTAACACAGAACCAAAACCATGAAAATAGGTCTATATGAGAGACCCATTGATCACTATGAGTAAAACTACCACAGAATCACAAACTATAACATGATTAAATTACTATTGTTTGAATCACAAAAGCTGCATTTGTACCTTTTGCACCTGAAAAAAAATTACTTTAATAAAATGTATTTATATTAATTATTGAGATTTCTGCACAAACACTTTATCATAATACCGACCTATTTTAAGAGTAATTTTAAATTGGTTGGTAAACAGAATAACAACAGGCTGATCTCAGCTGTTTGATTAGTCAGGCTGTTTGCTCTGACTGTAACAGCCATCAGCCTGCAGTTGGCTGCTTTTATCTTGGAAACTGCAGCTGCAGTGACCTTCGTCAGGCAGCTGACTTGCAGCATGCAACAACAACATGCAGCTGATTCTTTATACTCTGGCATCTTATGAGGCCACTCCTTACAAGGACTTTAAACAATATAATGGAAAATGTGTTTGACATGAACCTTTTAGAAACCTGGTTATGCATGGAAGGTTGTCTACAATGCCTATCCACATGTATGTAATTCTCTTTCTGTAGTAAATGACATAATTAAGTAATTATGTCATTTAAGTAATTACTAAATTACTTAAACCCATCAGTCTGAAGTTGCTTCAGAAAACATTTAAAGAGTCAGAAAGGTAATTTTTATTTAATGAAACCATTTAGGTTGAATAATTAAAACACAGACTTGGGTTTTACATAGAGAGGAGGGAGAAGGCGCCATGGCTTAGAGTGAATCTGTTTTTGGGATGGCTTCCTCACCCAGTATACCAGCTGGCATACTGGGTGGGGACGCCCATGAAATTCCACTCGTATGCCAGTGGATGGTATGTAGCTTTTAACATACTCTAGATTTTGGCATGCAACTGATTTATAATACTTTCAGAGGTCAAAGCTTTAAGCTTTTCATCAATAGGGTATTTTTTCAATAATAAAACATCTTAATTTCTGCAAAACAACAGTCTAAATTTTACTGAACATAATTACAACTTATAATTTCATAATTTATGACTGATCTAAAATTCAACCCCAACGCTGAACTGAATGGAAAGTTCTGAAGTAATAAATATGAATGAGAGCGACGTTCGCTCTGAGGAGAATGAGCGACACACAGCTCGCATTCACATTGAACTAATAACACTTTTCATTGGATAACGTCAGGTTTTACGGCACTTATTACAGCAAACAGCATGATGGACCAGCATTTCTGCTGCCTGTACTGGTCTGCACGAATCAGACTCATCTTCTGGTATTTCTGATGCCAGTTTTACAGAGAGCTTGGCAGAGTTTTATGATCTAAAAAAGAAAGACTCGGACAGAAAAAAATTCAGGTTTTTGTGCAAACTGTGCCCACAGTGACTCAACAAACAAGTAATAAGCTACGTCCACTTCACATTTAAAGCAACACATATAGTTAAAGCAGAGGTCTTCAACAAGGGGTCCGCGACCCCCTAGATCCACAGAGGTACTGCATGGGGGTCACGAAAGTTTTGGTTGATTACACTTTTTTTATATATATATTTATTCCCCCCTGCAATTTTTTCCACTAATTGAAATGTCTTTAAATACACATTAACATGAATTCAATACATGAATTCTGTAGTAAACAGATAAATGGAGGCAGATGTCTTTTCAGTCATCAATGCTCACATTCAGCGACACACAGGAGCTCTTTCAAGCTGGACACCGTTTCATTCACAACACCTGTCCCATCAACCAGGAATCAGAATCAGGAATACTTTAATAATCCCAGGGAGAAATTACTTTTGTTATATTACTCCATCTGTAATAGAGTGACTAATGGACCAGTTGGATATAACACAATTTCATACAATATGTATAATTAGGGGTCCCTGCTCCATCTCACCATCAGTTTGGGGGTCCTTGGCCTGGAAAGGTCCTGAGTTAAAGCATCCAGTACAATCTTGGGAAAAAATTGGTACTGAATGAGGAATGAAAGGAATCATTTTTGATCCAGATCGTTCCAGCAGAACCTGATTGTACCTGCATGTTTCTGCAGTTCTGTGTGATTTGGCTCAATGAAGGCTTCACTGCACCTACAGTTTACCTTGACTGCATCCAGTATTTTCCATTTCTTTCTTTATGTAATGATCACACATTTAAAAGGTGAAATATCAGGTTCTATTGTGTAGAATTGTGACTTAATTTATCAAATGAACTTGAACCAGTTCATTTATAGGTTTGTGAAATTAGTTCATGTTTGAAAAAGTGAACTATGAACGTCTTGCATCTTTCATCTGTGTGAACTGAAGTTTGAATTTGTTCTTTTGAATTATGAACTGGAACAACTTTACTGAAATAATTATTGTAAAAACATTTAACTGTCATTTGGGATTAATAAAGTACTTTTAAACTGAAAAAATATGCTATAATTGCTACCAATATGTTTTTTCCTGTTATTGAATTGACGTAATGTTATGAATTTTACTTCATTCGCTTGTTCAAAGTTGGTCAGTGATATATATCACTTATAACATGGATTGGATCATATTTAATGCTTAAAACTGAGGCTTTCCTGCACTGATTTCTTCCCACTGATGAATGCTGGGATAGATTGATGGTATGCATGTGGTTGGACTGTCTGGTTAAACTGGATCCATGCTATTTGCTCTGGTTCCTGATCATCTTTGCTGCTTGTGGTAAAATATGCTGCAGAGCCCAGTAGGACAGATATTTGTTAACACTTCTGCTGCAGCAACTCTGTGAGGAAAGAACACAGAAGAGAAAACAAACATCCTTTCTCTGTTTGCAATGTTAAAAATTATTTCTACTCATCGGGGAGATCACAGAAATTGTTGCTATAGAATTCTGTGAGACGGAGGATTAGGTGGTAAGACTGGGGCAGGAACGTTAGTTTAAGAAGGGATTCCTGGTTCAAAAACATTTTATGAAACAGTTGGAGCTCAACTTCAACGCCTCAAGGAGAAAACTGTCATTCTAGCTTTAATTCATGCCAGCTGTTCATGTTTAGACATCAGCTGTCCCTCATTTTGTCATCATCTAACACCAGCTTCACTGATTGACTTATTTTTACTTCTTTGTGTCTATTAGGAGTTCAGAGGATCAGAGTGAAGTGAATTCTTTCATTCAGAGGCAGATAGACGGACAAAGATCCTACATCTGGTGCATGCTGCTGATATAGGGGGTTGTGCTGCTGTTTGTAGGGGGGGGGGCGTCTTACCAGCACATGTCTCAGCTTTAAAGCAGCAGCGGCTCATTCTGCATCGGCCTGCTTGGCTGCACTCTGCTGTGTAGTCCTCTGCGTCGCTCTGATTATGCTCTGCTAGAAATCTTTTAACCACCTAGAAAGAAAAAAGTATTTATTTAAACCTGGCACATTTATATTCACATTATACTGTAGCTTGAGATGGAAGCCCGTGAATAGGAGCCTCTCGGCTGTCATGATGGTGTTTTTATCTTAATCAGACATTTTGATGGTAAATATTTCTCCCTTTTGGCCGCACCTAAGGGGCTGTAGCTTCCTGCAGGCAGTGTGCGTAATGATGCCCGCTGTCATTCTTACACATCTCCTCTGGCAGCAGTAGTTTCTTTCTGTTGCCAGGCAGAAACACAGAGTTCCTTCGTTACTAAACATAAAAAAAACAACTCATTCCTATCTGTGATTTTGGCTCATGTAATTCCTGATTTCGAATGAGAAGCCAAACTAAATCCTCCTCATAAAGGGTAAATATCTGCTGCTCATCCTTTTACCCCTGAACAGTTAAACACTTTGATCAGAGCGAGACAGCATTCTGCCTTCTGAAGTTAAACATCTATTTCTGGAATATGTTTGCATAAGAGAGTTTTCATTAGCAGACTGTAAATATTTCTCCTGCCTGAACACTGAAATCCATTATGCATGGAGGGGAGCGCTCCACACTGCAAATCAGCCGGGTTGTTCGGAAACTGTTTTGGATACATGGCTTCTATCATCCCAATTAGCTTCACTTTGTATTTTTGTAATCTTGTGGGGGCTGTGTGTGTTTGGAAGTAGCTTTGGTGCCGGTGTGTTTCAGGAAGGTTAATTATTTCCAGGGTGCCTCCAGTGAGAAGCACTTTGATGTACAAAGCGTCTTTACACGAGCTGAACTGAAAGCTCATCTGCACGCATGCACCTTTGTCTCCGTCTGCCGCCATGAATCGCTGTGTCTGTTTACACTGACTTCGGCTGGAAACACAAAGGTGATCGTTTTTTTGTTTTGGCTTTTTACCAGGAACCACAGACATCTGTGTGCATTCTCATCATGTTTCACTCCAGATGTCATGTGATGTAATAAAGATGCAGCTTCTTAATTAGTGTAATGTTTGACTCTCTGTTATGAAAAATCTAAAACGAGAGAAAAAAAAGTATATTTATTTTAAGGTTTTTAATTATCTTGAGACAGCAGTGCATTTAAACACCTACTGTACAACACGCTGCTTGACTACAGGTGAAGAATTGTAAATAAAAGGCATGAAGTCAATTATTCGCTTATTTTATTGCATAATTCCATAAAGTTTTTTTTTTTTTAAATAAAGAAACATTAATACAAAACAATACCAATTGCAATTAACTATCAATGGTGGGCAGATTTTTCTATATATAAAAATATATATTAAACTTTAGGGCTGAAACAATCAGATTAATATTTATTAATCGATTATTGAAATAATTGTCAGCTAATTAAGTAATTGAGTAATCCTGAGTATAGGTCTCTAGAAACATGCCTTTAGCTGATAGAAACCACTCTTAAGGCATTAATTATACCAAAATTGTATAGAAATATATGAAAGTATAAAACTTTTGCTCCTACATCAATCTATATACATAATCCCAGAGCTCCCTCAGGTGGAGAATGTCAGTTTCACCTGAGACTTTATTCTATTAAAATCTTCTTCAATTAACCTTTTGATATCTGATAATCAATTAATTGAAAACTAAACAACAGATTAATAGATTAGCAAAATAATATTAAGCTACAGCTCTTTTAAACATAAATATTAAAAGTATTTGTATCAAGCATGAATTCTCTCTAGCTGGTAAAAGCTACGTTTATGGAGCTGTTTTTTTTGTAATTACTGATTCTTTTTCCCGTGTTACTTTCTTTTCCTTCCTCTCAGATAGCAAGTAGAAAAATTTACGACGGTCTTTGCTTGTTTTATAGCTACTCCTCCACCAACGAAAGCTGTTTACATATAAGTAAAACAACAAGGCAAACAAGTTTGTGCCCTTTAAGGCCAATTATATTCATGCTTCTGATGCAAAGCCTCTGCAACTTTCAAATCTGTCTCTCTGCACGACCACGCCCCCCTCGCAGAGGTTCTGCAACCGTTGTTGCGTACCTCAAAAAAATCCTGACTATGTGTCGGACGGCAGCTATGATTGGTCCTTGGTATGCCTTTCCAGCTGTCTGTGTGGTCCTCAATTTGATGCCGGGGCGCGCCATTTTTAAAAACCGAGGAAAAACTACAATGGACAACTACGACGAAAGGTTAATTTTGTCTTTTTGCCAACTCCATTAACAGAACCTGTTTCTCTTCGATGTCTAGCAACTCTAGATCCATCTGCGTGACTGTGATATCTTGCAGACGTACCATTGCTGTTTGGGAAGATAAACACTCCCACTGTCGCTGCCCAAGTTCACGCGACCATTCACCAAAGTTTTCTCGAGTTCTCAAATAGGCTCCCCCTTGCGCTTTGGCGGGAATCTGCTGTGTGTCCCTAGAAATTACAGAGCGACAGTACAGAAGCATACCAGCAGAACTGGTTCCCGACCAGACCCAAGGGACATTTGATGTGTGAGGTTGCAGAAGTATAATCTGCCCTTTAGGCTACTGCAATCAACAATAGCAACGCAACACGTCGTCCTCCATAGGGAGTATTGCCACATATGTATTTATTAACAACTCATCCTAAGCCATGAGAACAGTATTGTTTTTTTATCTGATTGTTATTAGCAGAATATGCATTTAGAAAAGCATGATCTAAGTTTAACAAATAGAAAGCCATCCATCCATTTTCCATCACGCTTATCCCAAGCAGGGTCGCGAGGGGTTCTGGTGCCTATCTCAAGCTGTCTACGGGAAAGTGGTGCCCAGGTTAGATCCTGGACAGGTCCGCCAATCCATCGCAGGGCAACACGAAGACAAACAACCGTTCACAAACACAATGACGTCTAAGGAGAATTTGGAGAAGTCAATTAACCTAACAGTGCATGTTTTTGGACTGAGTAGAGGAAGCAGGAGTACCCAGAGAGAACCCACACATGCTCAGGGGAGGAACACATGCAAAGCTCCATGCTAGAAAAACCCCAGGCTGGGAATCGAACCTGGAACCTTCTTGCTGCAAGTCAGCAGTGATACTCACTACACCTGTGAGCAACCCAAACAATTAAAAACCAAATTAGCAAAACACAATCCATTTTAAGAACATCAGTGATTCTGTTGATACAGCATGGTCCATGTTGACATGAAATGGTGAGTTTTTAATGTAATAAAAACATTTTATACCTTTGATTATTTGCAGTTTTTAACCCCCATGGTTTAAAAAATGCAATTTCATATCAAATATTTTCCAGGGTATTGATATTGAGTTTGAAATCTTTGTACCATGACGGCCCTATTTGAACGTGCAATAAATTATTCTTTCTGTCAGTTGTGACCAGATTAGAGGCCATTATCCCAAAATGAAAACATTTATATTTCATTGTTTGTGTGAACAGGAGAACAATATTTGATTTTGATCCGACCGGAATTGAGAGAAGCTCGAGTTGTGACTAAACTTAGCAGGTTGGCTGTTATCATCATAATCCCCATCAGCTGTTCTCGGTGTTATGCAAACCAAAGTCAGGCTGTGTTCTTCACAGCCTTCAGTTTCCGTTTGTTTCTGTCAGAAACAAGAGAGTTTCATTCTTTAATTTTCCTGTTAGTTTTTTTCCCTCCATCCTCAGCCTCAGGAGCAAAGAACAATAAGAATATTTTCGGAGAGGAAAATGAAATTCATAAAAGAGCTTTTTCTTTTTCCAAAGCTCCCGGCTGTTTCTCTGAGGCTTTTATATTGTCAGTCTGATTGGAGGCTTTGTTTTGTCCTCAAAAGCCTCCTCCTCTTTGCTATTGCTCAACTTATTTTGTATTTTCATTTTTTACATGTTTGTGGATTAAAAAAATCATGTTTTAAAATATTTTCTGGGGTGTACAAATCCTATTCGAGGAATTAATAATGACAAAGATCAGTCCTTCACAAATTTATATTGTTGAGGCGGGAGTCCATTTTTTTTTTAAATTGCTGTTTATTGTTTCAGCTTTGACAAGAAAAAAACAGCAGAGATTTATTTGGCTCCGGGCATCTAAAAAAAGAGAGAAAATCAAAGTGAAAGGCAGAATGAAAAATTGATAAGCTTCTGCTTCTTTCTGGCCGGGGTTTGACTTTACAGCTACTTTGTCTTTCCCTGCTTCTGTGTGTCGTGTGTGTGAGCATCTGCTGATCTCCCTCCATCACTCACTGCCCTGAGAGTGGGTGGGTTCCTCTGTCCAGGCGCCCTTTCATGTCACTTCCTGATGTCATTTGGCCTGTAGGCCAAAGCAATGTGTTTTTCTGTCTGTTGGTTTTTATTATGCTGCCATTTGCAGCATTCTGTTACTTAAAGATCGAAATTTGTGTTTATCAGTTTAAAACTAATGTTATTTTTAATTACAGGACAGGTAGATGAAAATAAACCCTCTTAATGTGAGGATTTTGGAAATAAATACATTTCTGTCTCCTTCTGTCTATAAATCTGTATGAAAATTTGTTTTAAAATATATATTTTTAATTTATTATAACTATTTTGTATGTGATCTAATGAGAAATTAGGGCTATGTATTCAAGAGGATTAATAAAAGCTAACATCAATGAATGTTTCACCTGCCCTCATTTTATGGTATTAGACTTTACAATAAAACATAACAAAAATCCTAAAGAATTGAATTATCTGCTATTTTTCTGTAACTTTTTATCTTATCTATGATTTGCGTTTCTTTCTTTTAAAAGAAATCTCTAATATTTTGTTAAAATACACATTATGTCCCTGCGCTTTCATTGTCTTATTACAATAACATATCACCCTATCAGTAAATTTGGCATTTCCAGGAGTCATTTACTCGATAGGAGGCTGATTAGTTTGATCTGAAAGTTGTGAGATAAACATTGGTTCTCTCATTTATCATTTTAACATTTTTAAGCTCAGGCTGAAATATTAATCCTTTGTTAACTAAATTATATTTTAGTTTTCATAAGTTAAGGGTTAGGGAAGGTCGCATTTAAATGTCAAATCATTCTGGCATAAACATGTTTATAAATGTACTCTTTATCAAACAATATAGTCCCAAAAGTTAGAGAAATTTCTATAAAAAAACAAAAAACAAATCTACATCTTGTGTTTTTTTCTTGTTATCTAATGCAGTTCAGTTATTTATACTTCAGCTTGTACACCTAAATTAGGCCAATAATATATCAACGGTCATCTGTCAATCAAATTTTTCAGTCATTGCATCTTGGGAACAATATGTCACAGCTAATATAACGCCAATAGAGAGACTGACACGGGGAATGGATTTTCACTCCCGTCCGTCCCCACTCCCACAGAAAAAATTGTGTCCCATCCCCGATCCCCGGACCAGAGTAGAAATCTAAATCCTGTCCCGTCCCACTCCTGGTAGGAATTACCCCCTCCCAATCCAGGCTCCCATTCAGAATGACTCCACCTCCTGCACCTCTCATTTCTTGTTTTGTTTTTTTCGGCGGGTGAAAAACTCCAAGCGGAAGCACTGTTGGTTTTTAGATGCGCGTAGTTTTTTTGACTCATTATTGTGTAGGCTTCAAGAAAAAACTACAAAATGGCGGCGCCAGTACTGGATTTTTTTTTTCTTTCTATTTTATTTTATTTTTATCGATCGATCCTAGTTTTTTATTAGTTATTATTGGTCTGCTCCGCTCCGTTAATGTTTAATCCTGTACGTCCCAATCACGTGATGGTTACTAATACCTGACTCCCATCCACGGGAATCCCACGGGGAATCCGTGATCCGTGGGATTTCGAAAAATGTCAGTCTCTAATACGCTTAATGGTTGAAATAAGAAATAAGAATCATTTACTTTCCCATTGAGTTGCGTCCAGTGTTCACGGGGATGGGCGTCTGTGTCTCCGCAGGCGTAGAGCTAACAGAACTGGCAGCGTTGCGAGGCAAGGGCTCAAACATGCGGCTGGAAGCCTTCTACACCAAACCAAGCTTCTGCGCCCTGGCGCCCTCTTCCACAACATCTTCGTCCCGCTTTCCTCCTCTAAATAAAAAATGGATGATGGAGGAGACTCATCCACGACCTCTGACACTAAACTCTTCCTCCTTTTTGCATGTTTCCGCTGTCCATAGCGTTCCTTGACAGCGTCGTTTCTAATTTAGTGCTACTTGGTCCCAATGTAATTTCCCATTGGGAACCTACTAGCACTAAGTTTCTAACTGGTTAATTTAAAGTAAAAAAGCGTTTTGTTATTGCACATTTTACAATAAGTTGTTAAAGAGAATTCGTAAATTGTATTTTTAATGCAAATATGTGATATATGTTTGAAAGGAATTTCTATTCAAACTTGTAAATTGTGGCTTTTAAATTTCCTTTTAGAAATAGGATTTAAAAATGATGTTTTAAAAGGTAGCATTTAATACTGGAAAAAGAAATATAAATGGCATCTTTCCATTGGAATGACTCATTTCTTAGCTGTCTACATCTAATCATAGATGTATGAAAAAACACAGAAAATGTGGCTGTTATAATGTATGAGACAATAACATGAATACTGTGTTGTATTTAGTGGCTTTTGTTTCTCTTGATTTACCGGTCGATCTACATTCCTGCTCTCATCTATAGTCATGAGCTTTGGGTCATGACCGAAATCCCAGATACAAGCGGCTGAAATTAGTTTTCTCTGTAGTGTGTCTGGGCTCTCCCTTAGAGACAATGGCGTATCGACACAACAATAGGCCCGTAGGCAACATTATCTGGGTGGGCCCCATTTGAAGTACAACACCACATGTTGGTGTATTAAGAAGGTCCGGTCAGTTAATCGAGTATCAGGTGGGTTTAAGAGTTAATTTTTCGCACCATTACATCCCCAAAGAGACGTCCTTGTCCACAATTGCATAGGGGGCAATCAGGTATCAGTGACAGGGCCCCTAAGAGGTCAGGGGCCCCTAAGCAACTGCAGTGTCTGCTTACCGATAGTTACGCCATTGCTTAGAGATAGGGTGAGCAGCTCAGTCATCCGGGGAGGACTCAGAGTAGAGCCGCTGCTCCTCCACTTAGAGAGGAGCCAGCTGAGGTGGCTCGGGTATCTGGTTAGGATGCCTCCTGGACATCTCCCTGGTCAGGTGTTCCAGGCACGTCCCACCAGGAGGAGGCCCAGGGGGAGACCCAGGACACCCTGGAGGGACTATGTTTCTCGGCTGGCCTGGGAGCACTTTGGGATCGCCCCGGAGGGGCTGACCTAAGTGGCTGGGGAGAGGGACGTCTGGGCCCCCCTACTGAAGACGCTACCACTGTGACCCGACCCGGGATAAGCCCAAGAACATGGATGGATGTTTATTTCTCTGTAGTATTAAAGCGTTTGTGTGAAAACTTTCTTGGTTTAAGATTGGCATTAAACAAAAAGGTTTTAAGGTTTTGGGTGATTTGAGTGTTTTTAATGTTTATTCAGTCCTGATTGTTCTATTTCTCAGCAATATACCTTAAGAACTTCCCTTATCTTACATTCAGAACCACAATCTAGGGAATCTTTTACCGTGCATCAGCTTATTTATCCCATCATGTTTGTCTACTTAGCCAAAGCCTCAACGGTCTGTAAATGGGAAAAATTAGTTTCAATGACCAAAGGCTAATTATCTCCCAGAGACTAATCAAAGTTAGGCTTCATAATTTCAACCTCATTCGGCTCACTCTGCAGAGGTTTTCTTTTATTGGCCTCAAGGAAAAAAAGAAGAAGAAAATCTACATAAAATATTCATTGCTGTGCATAATCAGACACGCTGTTCGAGACCTAGTTAGGTGTTAGGAAGCTGGACGCACTCAGCAACCCAGATTGGACTCTGAAAGTGGGAAATGTTTGAAAAGCAACACATCTGTTGGCTTAGTATGAATTCCCAGTGAAACCAGAGGGGGGGCAGTTGTAAACATGTTAGAAGCAGATCAGCATCTTTAAAACTTAGACTGAAGTGAATGTCTGACTGCCTTTGAAAGTCAGTTATGTCATCATAGATAGTAAGACCCTCCTCTATGTGTGTGTGTGTGTGGTCCAGACAGTTACGCAATGGTTGGTGACTAATTAATGGTGCATTTATTTTCTCACTCCTGTTATTTGACAACAGCAGATTTTATTGTCGTCATCCTCTCGTCACCAGCTGCTGGTTGAATACGGTACTGACTAAACTTAATCAGATTAGGATTTTTGAGGCCAGGAGTAAAATGGCACTGTGTGCTCACAGTGGTTGTGTGCTAATACGTCGCAGTGCCCTCACAGGACAAATGCATATCAGCAGCCCAGGGCCAATCAGACACACTAATTGGCTTGTTCAGTGTCACATGGTGCCACAGCAGCAAATTTGGCTTCTTTATTCATCATAAGTTCACTCACTTTGCGCTAGATCACAGGTGCATCAGGCTTCTACATCATAAAATTGCAGAAACATTTAGATATGTGGAAACATACAGGAGATAATACTACTTATAATCCGTTACTTTAAACAGAATTTAACATTGAAATAAAAATGCATTTTTTTATATACATCTGACATTTTTTTTTTCAAATAAAAAATATTTTAAAAACAATAGATACGTTTTTTTTTAAGTAGGGAAAACAGTTGTTCAGTTTAGTGATGCGATGTGTGTGTGTGGGATTTTGGCGATATTATCCGATATGCCGATATTTTAAAACTCATGTAGCGATAATGCTGATACGATACCACCCGATGTTAAAAGCTGGACAAAATAAGTAGTCATTGAAAATAGCAGTTTTGTTATCCATTTCCTGACACTTTGAAAAATAATATACTCAAACATATATATTTTTTCATATGCTGATATCAAAATATAGATTTTTAAGCACGCGGTACATAAGATCCTATTTTACTTTCAAAATCTAAAGTAAAATTTCAGCGTTTACCAATGTTACAAACTCGTGATATTTTGCAGAATTAGCAGCTAATGAATTTTTGTTGTTAGTAAAATAGATACGTCCAACGTCAATCAAGCTTATATAAAAATATGGCAACATTAGCAACATTTTCGGTGGGATTTTCCATTTGGTAGCATAACGATGACATATACTTAATATTTCAGTAGTCTATTCAGATTGATACTGTGAGCAGAAGTAGCTAGGCAACTATATATCAGCATATATGAAGATATTGGGATATTTTGCAATGTATCAATATTTTTTTCCTAGATCTTTAGAAGTTTTTAAGTCTCTGTAAAAGTTTTTAGCGAGGAAGAAAAGTAATATGCGCTTTTTAGACTTTAGGGAAACTCAGAAGCTGATCAAATATGCTGATATAAATATCGGTGGGGTGGCGATGTCCGATATTCGGTTTAAGGCGATATTACGATAAGTACGGGGCCATATCGTGCATCCCTAGTTCAGTTCAGTATTTAGACGATTTTCTGATCTCACATATTTTATGAAACACCTGAACTGACCGTTTTTTTTTTTTCTTTTTTTTATGGCTTAATGAGAGGAAACAGGGTGTGAATGGAGACAAAGGCAAAGCCATTCTCAAGCAGATATCAAGGTGCTCATTTTGTACCTGACTCCAATATTTATTTTTGATTCTCTGTTCACGGTGGAGAATCCTGACCAGCAGTCCGCCATTATGCAGACTCTCTGGTATAGACCCGATCCCAAATTGACCACTAAAGACTACCTCTACCGCACTCGCCTTCTATGTGTGCGTTCATGCAGAGGCTCCGCCACATTAAGGGCCGTCCAAAACATGTAGTGGGTAGGGCGAGTGGACTGTTAAGCCCTTAAATCCAATTTGGCAGCAGGTATAATGTCGACTTAATGGCAGGAAACACCTGCATTTCACAATAGGTTCCATTGGTTTGCTGCATCTTTGTCAGACTGACAGAAAATCACAGTTAGAAAAAAAAAATATTTGATTAATTTCAAAAGGGAAGGTCCTCTTTGAAATAGTTTATTTTTAATGTATGCATCTATTTTCAAGAAAGGGGCAAATGTCAGCCCTATGAACAGCTTTTCATTTGTTTGATTGGAAAATAATGGAGCTGATGGATTGGTGGAAACGCCCCGTTTGAAGTAGGAGAGAGTGGGGACGTTGATAATGGGTTATTTGTATTAGAAGGACAATATTTGTAAATTTAGTTTACAATTAATCGATTGATAAATTAGTTGACGATTATTTCCATAACTGATTAATCGCGATTAATCTGATTAATTGTTTCAGCTCTAGATGCATCCTTTGGTGAAAAACAAAAATGTCGAAACTTGACATTTTGGACCTAAATTGAATCAGAATTTGGTGCCTAAGTCTGACATTTCTGAGCGTGTTTTATGAAATACCCCTCAGGAATGTAGAAGTCAGGTGCTGTGTCCGAATTTCCATCCGTAATCATTATATAGGTCACTGTATAGTGGTTACGCCATTTTAGATGAGTGTCAGTATGTCGAGCATATAAAAAAAGTAGTGGACTCGAAATTTCCCACAATGCACCTTGAAAAGTAGTGATCATCCATGGTCACTCGATGAGTAGATATATCCCGGAAAGCATCATGGATATGTTGTCACAGCGGCCAAGACAGTGACGAAAAAAAAACAAAGATGGCGCAGGCACCATGCAGGCAGGCGGAGTCATATGACCAATGAAGAGAGAAAAGTAGTGATCATCCATGGTCACTCGATGAGTAGATATATCCCGGAAAGCATCATGGATATGTTGTCACTGCGGCCCAGACAGCGACGGAAAAAAACTAAGATGGCGCAGGCACCATGCAGGCAGGCGGAGTCATATGACCAATGAAGAGAGAAAAGTAGTGATCATCTGTCCAAATGGTCAGTTAACTGAGTTCACTATAAAGTCCACTTTAAATCCCCGCTCTATATAGTGACTGAGGGTGTCATGAAGTGGTGTTTGTGTGGAGGACCCAAACGCAGAGACCAGTAGGCAGAGCTGAATTAAAGTGGTTTTATTGAAGTTCACAGATCCAGGAGCAGGAATCAGAGTCCAAAAGAAAAACAGCAAACGAACCTGAACCAAGGAGACATCAGTGGTAAATCCCAACTAGGAGCCAGGGAGAGACGAGGTACACAGACAGAAGTTAGACAGGATGTTTGGCGAGGATCCAGCAAGCAGGAACTGAACAGGAGGAGGGCTTTTAAAGGGGACAGAGACAGAGAGAGAGCTGACGAGGAAATTGGCAGCAGGTGCTTGGCAGGACAGAGAGAAACAGAGGAAGGGAGGACACAAGAGGGCAGCAGAGGACAACAAATGGATAACTAAGGAAAACAGGAACAATCAGACCAGGACAGTGACAGAGGGATTTAGGGGTTAAACAGAAACCATTCATGGACATCCAAAACGTTATTCCAAGCATATTATATCTCACATCCTTAAAATCTATCAGTTTTGTTTGTTTGATTTTGGTGTGAAATAATTTTGACCCAACATTTAAAACTAAGTCTACACATACAGTGTATTGAAGTGAAGTTTATAAACTGACCGACAGTCAGATTTCTGCTGCAGTTAAAGTCTTTCTACAATTTGCTCAGAGGAGACAAATTGAATTGGAGCCTGATCTATTTATCACTGCCTGAAATAAAATAGAATCGTTTGGAAAGATCCATTTTTAACTGAACAGAAACTGAGGAGTTGAAAATCATTAATCCTTTCTCAGTGGGGGGGGTCGGGGTGTAAATACAAAAAATGTTTCACAGAAAGTGATTTGGGCTGCTTCTCAGAGGTAAGGCTGATATAGATTCTAGTTCAGAGAAGTGCTGTAAAATGACAAAAAAATGGTTTCATTGGCAGAACTCTGATATACTTACTTTGCTTTAACCTCACAGGGGTCTTCCACGTTTTCCAGGCCAAGGAACCCCAAACTGATGGTTAGATGGAGCCGTGGGACCCCCAATTATATATATATATATATATATATATATACATTGTATGAAATTGTGTTATATCCAACTGGTCCTATATATATAGTCAGCTCCTTATTATAGATGGAGTAATGCAACAAAGGTAATTTCTCCCTGGGATTATTAAAGCTATTTCTGATTGTGATTCCTGGTTGATGGGACAGGTGTGAATGAAACGGTTCCGCAGTTGAAAGTTGCTTCCTGTGTGTCAACAATGAATGTGCATTGGTGACTGAAAGACATCTTCTGCTCCATTTATCTGCTGTTTACTACAGTATGTTGAATTCATCTTAATGTGTATTTAAAGACATTTCAATTAGTGGAAAAATCGCCGTACAAGTGTTGGTCAGCTGGTGGTTTTCAAGCATAAAAACCAACTCAGTCAGACTCATGTTGCAGCAGGAAAGTCGTTTGCAACAATAATGTCAGGATCTGCAAATTCTCCAACCAGCCCACATCCGACCAGATGACGAGCTTCAGAGCAAACAGTGAATCTACATCTGAAAAAGTAAAAGGGGTTGGAACATGGACTGTTTTAGTAACTGGCTTGAAGGGGAAAAAATGGCCTCACTGGTATCTAGTGTATGTTTGAAATGCACCAACTGTTGTAAAGCAAATGTTAAACTCTGAAAGGCAATGCTTTACGCACAGCTGTACTGTTAGTTCTGTTGTCAGTTTTAGGAACTGAACTTTAACTTCTGTTTATAGGAAATAAAGACAGCTTTGAATGCCTTGCTCGTATAATTAGATTTGAATTCGATGGAAGGGATTGTGCTATATCAAATGTCCAGATACTTTGTACATCACGGAAGAATTGGTTTTTTAAAGAAGTTGCTTCAAATATTTTCAATTCGATTCAATTCAGTTTATTTATATAGCGTAATTCACAACACATGTCATCTCAAGGCACTTTTACAGTTCACCAGATCATACCGTTAAATTGATTCAAAGTTTTCTATACCAGAAGCGGTTTGATTTCATCAACTCATTGACTCAAAGAACAATCCCTCACACTAAGCATGGCGACGTGGAGAGAAAAGCTCCTTTTAACGGGAAGGAAACCTCCTACAGAATATCAGCGGTTTATAAATATTTAAAACTTTTCTTCGAAAGCGTAAAAAATGCAGTGTTCAAATGTTTATTTATTATTAGGAGCAAAAAGAGTTTTTGAATTAAAAAGGTAAAAAATTAAGGTAAATATTTTCCTTTTTCGATTAAAATTTAATTTAAGATTTATTGATTTCACTCCCTGTAATAAGGCGATTTCAAATTTTAGTCTATAAATAGAATCTTTCTATTTTATATTTTAATTTTGTTTAAAAATTTCAGTAAATATAAGTAATTATAAGTCCCATAACTAATCATAACTCAAATATTAAATCATTTACTGATTATCCTCTGAACAATATTCAGGGTCAATTCTCTGTTTTGCTTCTTTTTTATGATGATTATATATTAAAAAACTTAATCTTTTTATTGTTTTTACATTCCTGTTAAATCAAGGAGCTCTGCACTGGAACAGTTTGTTGATCATGTTTAAATAAATGAACTAAAACTACTTCTGTTGCTTGTGGTTGCACTGGTGACGTGTCCAGGGTGTACTTCACCTCCGGCCCAGTGACTGCTGCAGGGTAAGCGGGTCAACAGTGACGAGTCAGGATGTTGCTTTGCTTTGTCGCCTTATCCAACTTTTAGAAGAGCTCATTCTTTGACATTTTCCCCTGTGAACTGGCAGCAAGTCTCAGTTTTCTTGCTGCCTGGCTTTATATTGATGTCCTGACGTAATAAAGCCGGATTGTATTTCCCCTCCAGTGACACATACTGGCACTAAGAAAAGACAACGATTAATCTAACGGAGCATGGCTCTCCGATTTTACCTTTAGTGGAGTTTAAATTGAAACCTAAAAATAAAACGAGATGAATTGTTGTTTGGATGCAGAGGAATAAAAGCCAGTAAATAATAGTTTCTGGTGTTTGATAATCCGCAAAGGGAGATATGCTGTTCTGGATTTATCAGATTATTGTGAAATATGACCTTTGGTTTGGAGATGTTTAGTTTTATGAATCATAAACACCATTTTCTACACGAGGAAAAACATTTAGGAATTAATAAGTTAGGTACATCCTTACCAGGGTTGTTCTGTAAAATAACTTTTTTCTCAAATTGTGGTAAATAAATGATTCTCTTTTTATTGAAGCCCTTCATATAATTTAATCACCTACATCTTAGCAAGTTCAAGATAGGCATGCTGCCTGAAACAGATTTCTGATAATTTCTGATTACTTCCAACAATATTTACATAAATATTTGTGATTTCACAACTAATAAAAATGTATTGCTGCATAAA
Source organism: Cyprinodon brontotheroides (assembly GCA_018398635.1). Lineage (NCBI taxonomy): Eukaryota > Metazoa > Chordata > Actinopteri > Cyprinodontiformes > Cyprinodontidae > Cyprinodon > Cyprinodon brontotheroides. The sequence continues at coordinate 27,315,367 of JAGKQL010000004.1, read as the reverse complement.
TGTTCAATTTATCACAATCTATAGGCTTTTTGATAAGTTAAGTTTTATACTAGTAAAAACTATAATGATAACTTTACCAAATCAGCTAAACTGAAGTGACATGAAAAGTTCTCTGAATGATGGGGAAAAGGACCAGCTCCTTTCTCCTACTTAAAGGTGGGGCATTTAGGTTATGTTTCTGATCCTCCTGCAGAATGGAAAATGTTAGACGGGTCTGTAAATGTTACAAATAACTACTGCATCTCAGTGCCATTCTTCCTTACCGCTGAGTCGTTTTTGTCCAACTTACCTTGATGCCACAGTCTGGGAAGTTTGTCTTCATCCCAGTTGGACAGCCACGGGATGTTACAGCAGTGTCAGAATAAAATAACAGTAAAATTCAACCCCAAATGTTTCATGACACTGGCAGATGTAGATTTAATTGATCTAATTTAGCCAAGCAGTAAGGGTGAAACAGGTAGGCATCTGTCCAAAGATAATAATACAAAAGGAGGACAAAGGTTAGAAGGGGGACCTTCTCCTCCTGCAGAAAGTGCCCTCCCAATGCAGGGGAAACAAATCCTGTCACAGATATCTTACTCAGCACAACTTCAAAGTCAGGACTCTGGTATTTCTTTACCATGAATGCTGAGGTGTTTAATCACATTGGCTGTGTGATACAATTTATTGCAAGTCTTCCACTTAGACAGCTGGTCATTTTTAAAATGAAAGATATATCACTCTTTAGATTACTTCTGCACGCACATTTATCCTCACATTTCATGCACGTTCTTCTTTGTTGGTGTTCAGTGTCTTCTCCTTCCTCCGGTTGGTGGATCTGGTATTGAAACAGATGCTCAATGTAGACGCCTCCTTGTTGCTGTAGCCCCATTAGCCCAGATAAACGGGGTTGGAAAGGAGTCTCCAGACTGCTGTGCTGATGGACGTCATCATGGGATGGATGTTTCCCAAACTGGGACTAGAGACTTCCAGAAAAATAACTAACAAAAAGTAACACAAATGTAGCTCACCACTGAAGGTGTGTAAATTAGCATGTGTCACACAGGGGAAGAAATAATTAATTAAACTCCATGATTTGGGTTAGGTCTTTATGTGCTGTAAAGCAAAGGATTGTGGGCAACCATACTGCTCCAAACAGAGGCAGGAACATCAGGAGGTCCCTATGCTGAATGAACAGGCGATAGGAAGCATCCTGCCTTCTCATCCTTTCTATCTTCCAGCACTATTAGCATAGCACTTAAAATGCTGATTCTGGAAACATTTAAGTCTCCTTACCAATTTGAGGTACATGGAGCCAAAGGATCTCTTAAAAAAGATTTGAATCAGTCCAGCAGAATTGCAATGTTTGTCCTGGTTTAAATCGATTATTTATTGGCGGAGCCCAATTCTACTTCATATACTTAGAATATAGACAACAATCATTAGGGAATGATTTGAAATGTTTCCAAGATTAACCACAGCCAAGCATCAAAACTCATTTAAGTGCCTTTAATCTATTTTAGAGGCTTATCAAATGATCATAAAGGAAAAGTCCGGTCATTATCTATACCTAAAACGAATACGTTCGCTGTGATTTGATGAATTCAGCGTTAATCAGTAAAAAAATAAAAATAATAAGCACTTATCATTTATTGAAAAGTAGGTAATAATTTCATGCTTAAAGTACTTTCAGAAGTTTGTGTTCTGAATGTGACCGGACTTTACTTTTTGATGCATTTACAGAGTTTGAAAAACTTTTCATATGCAACATTTTAGATCTGAATTTCACCTTGCACTTTTAAGATGAATAGCTTTTCCTCCTGTTTGGGTAAAATCATATTGTTCTCTGCATCCTGTTGTGCTTTAGGTTCAGATATAACTTCATGGTGACTGAAAAACCCCCAACAAATTGTGAGATTTCTCTCATATCATGCTCTCATCATTAGTTATCCTGCAACACTTTCAAATGACTTTGATTTAAAACCCATTTTTGAATCCTAACGGCCTGCTTGTGATACATTTTGCCTTTAGTGTGAGATTTATTGGTTCTCGCCAGCGAATCGGCTTCACAGGTTTCACAGTGCTGCTGTGAAATCGTTGGCCTGATCCAAATGTGTCTGATATCTTTGCTGGCATTTTTATTGGCTTCCTCTTTGTTCTTAGATGGAGTATAAATCTTTGTTCTGGGCTCAGATCCATCAACGCTCAAACAAATACAATTTCCCCTCCCTCCATTCTTTTCTGAGCTGCTGTGGTCTGATCCCTTCAGACGCTAAGAACTGTGTTTCCCTTTGTTGCAGGGAAAGTTCATTTAAAAACCTTTTAAAGTACATAGAAACAATCCTAAAAAGCAGCATTTATCCATCCATCAAGCTTATATGCCACGCTTAGCCTCCCAAAGAAACCGTGGTTAAACCTGCCACTGTGATCTCGTCATAGAATTGGTGTCACAGGAGCGAGGAAGGCCTCAGCAGCAGCAGGTTGGCTGATGGAGATGAAGCAGAGGATGGTTGAGGCTGGCGTTCATGATGTGGGGTCAGGTTCCTCCTTGTGTTCTGTATTTCCCGAGTAAATCTACTTTCTTATGTTCTGCATCTGTCCGTGCGTCGCTCTGCTGCAGTTTTAGGTTTCTGTGCTTGAGACTGTTTGGAGCTCGGCTTTGTGCGTCGCTGTGTGTTATCGTCACTCTATGTGTTGCTCTTTGTGCTTGTGTCCCAAGGTGCATGGACATAGGCAGATGATGTAACATTTTTTGTCCCCTGAGTGTCACTTCACATGAGCCAAAAGCTTTGGAGTTCATTGTGTGGCAGACTGTGTGTTTGTGTTGGATAATCTCCTGCTGCATCGAGTTAAAAATAGCCTTGAAGCCACTCAGTTTATTGTGAAACCATAATCCCTAATTGTTCAAAGTGCAGACTTTCATCATGGGAGAGGAATAAAGTGGATGGCTGTTTTGGTTAAGCTCAAGGCTTCAACATTGTTTTCATTAAAAAATGTTTAAAGCATTTGGGACTTTGCAGACATACAGAAACTTGTGTTTTAGCAACTTTTGGGTCGTGTGATGGACCGAGCACTAATGACAGTCAGGCACAGGTGTATGTCAAAAAACAGCGTTCTTTTATTTAACCCAAAAAAATGAAAAATCACAAGTACAAAAATGGATCCAGAAAAGAAGTCAAAGGAACCAAAACTACTCAAAATATCTGTAACCGAACAAGACTGACAAACTGATCTCAATTAATGAGACAAAGGTGAACTTAAAGGA
>JAGKQL010000004.1:27254289-27302123 GCA_018398635.1 Cyprinodon brontotheroides | reverse complement strand
AAGTCATTTAGAATGTTTTTAGAGCATAAACAGTAGTGTATAGGATTTCCTAAAAGCGCGTTCACGAGTCTACGGAAACCGCGGCAGACCAAACCAGATGAAAGTGCGCATTCAGCTCGGCAAAGAACTCATGCTCTTCCTCAACACTGAAGTCCTCAGACATTTTTCTTTCGTTGTTTCTTTCTTTGCACAGGTAAACGGCACATTTCTTCTTCTACGCTTGCATTATCGGCAGAGCAGACGCTGAATGCGCACTTTCATCTGGTTTGGTCTGCCGGCTTCCGTAGAATCGTGAGCGCGCTTTTAGGAAATCCTATACACTACTGTTTATGCTCTAAAAACATTCTAAATGATTTAGTTTCGAGTAAATTATGGACGCTACCCACTCAGGACACTTGGAATACATTGGACGAGCAGTATGGAGGAATATTGACACGTTTTTTGTGGACTTTTATGGACCTTTCTGTCTCGGGCGCCATAGACCTCCATTATTTGAATGTCAGCAGACAGCAAGAAGCCTCCCAGATCTCCAGATGCATTTGAGATATCAAAAAAGTACTCCAGAGTGTTGTTCAGCATGGGGGCGAGTAGAAAATGAAGGCTAATCATGTTTTGGGTGTACTATTCCTTTAATACCTGCGACAAGCTCACTCCGACACACTGCTGCGGGAGTATAACCAGCCCTTTAAGCTCACCGCCTGAGTTCAATGTCCATGCATCCATTTTCTATCATGCTTCATCCCTGCTGGGTTCACGCTGGTTGCTGGTGCCAATCTCTAGCTGTCTACGGGTGAGAGACGGGGTACACTCTAGACAGGTTGCCAGTCTATTGCAGGGTTTTGTCCAATGTGATTAATTTAAACCACATAGGCTTTGAGCTGAAGGTATATTATGGAAAGCCGACTTCTGAGTGAACAGAAACCGCACCTGCTTTAAAACACATTCAAACAACATCACCATTTTACTTTTAAAAAGGTTTTCTGAGCTTCTGATCTACCATGGTCAAGTACTATTATCTAAATGCTTCATGGTTTGCATACGTTCAAGTCTGATAAGCTTTATTCACTTAAAATGCAGGCCTCTGTGATCAGGGGTGGTTCTCTAATGATTGGACACCTGAGGGACTGTTCCTAGTGACACTCTCAGCTGTGTAAATAGCTATAAAAAGATAACATCTCTAGACTTTTATGTTTCTCTGTCCACGCTCATTCTTCCAAGTGTTAATAATTAAAATCTCTCTTAAAATCTTCTTTACTGAACTGATTTGGGGTGCATATTTTATTTTTGTTTTACATTCATCTATATTTTTGCTTTAAAGATTATTTAAAAGTGAACATGCTGGTCTTTTACCTTTACCGTATTGAGACAGGATCACAATTTTTATCTGCATGATCAGGGCCTGAGACCTGCAGCTCCAGAGTCACAAGTTCCTCTTTGCCTTTGTGGATCAAAATTACCTATGGTTGTATTATTCTATTATTTCATTTTCTATTCTGTGCAGTGAGTGTGCAACACTTTCTTGTCAAACGGCTGCCTAGATCTCGTAGATCTGGCCAAAGTAGATCCATTCTTGGTCGGACGGCTGGAGATGCAGTCACAGTGTTTGATCTCACTTTGTAATCATTTGAACGTATTCTGAATACCATGAACACCATATGAGCCATTTTTCTGTCAGACTGGAAGCCAAGCTGCAGTGCTTTGGCCTATGTTTGTCTGTTTATTGATGACGTCTTTGTGTATTTGATTAGCTGTGGTCAGTGTAGAATTTCAGAATAATGAACTTGTTTGATACAGTAGGTGACAAAATAGGTGGAATAGATATAGGGGGAAAACAATAAATATAATATGTTCATGGAAACCACAAAACAGGCATAAATAAAAAAAAATCATTCTGATTAAAAGTATATAAAAAAATCTAATAATTAAATTATCAATAAGACAGTAAATTTAAAAAGTGACCTGCAAATGAAATGAATCTTTTTATTCCATTAGTACAATCCTAAAACATTAAAGCTACAGTGTAATAATTACAGGGATATACAGTCAGAAATGTAATATATTATAAATAACTCATGTTATTTATCATCATCTTATTTGTGCTCAGCCTCTTAACCTTAATATTTCGCGTTGCCTTAGAATTCTGAAGTATTTATAATACATAGGGCGGTCTGCAGCCATGGAGTGCAGCACATCTTTCTTCACACGCCAGCGCAGAGCCAACAAACTAGCGATTGTGAGATCGCCAAAACGTCTAACCGATGTAGAAAAATAACGGGGTATATTTATTATCTTAAGTCTACATGAAATCTATACCCTACACAGACTAATGAAATACTATGTTTGTAAAATTATCTATGTAGAAAACAAACCTCATCACTTGAGAAGGTAGGTAGATGATGACGCCTGTGGAAGACATTTTTCGTCCCGTGAACGCCGCATTGTTGGGGAGATGTTCATGTTGCTGCAGTCTGCAGTCTGACCGCTAGATGTCGCTAAAAGTTACACACTGTAGCTTTAACCTTAAAATTACAATTTGTGTTTCCTCTCTCTAAAACAGTTGTTTTATTTTCTTAATCATGTGCTTACAATGACTGATAACAAGCTCTTTGTGTTTGTTTTTGCAACACAAAATGTCTCCTAAGCTAACTTTACTGTATGAAGAAACTTCAAATTCATTTCAAATTATAATTTATTTTTTTATTATCCTACATACCTTAACACAAAAGCATTTTTTGTAACATTTCTTGAGTATCCTTTCTCACCCCCTCAGTACATTGGAAAATATGAAGCTTTTAATGCTCTTAATGCATGGTTTTATAATAATCTTGCAAATATTCTTATTAAGGAAAACAAATGCCTATAAACTCTATTTAATCTGCTGTTTAGTGCAGCAGAGGCCAAGCTGAGCGCAGGGAGTTAGAAAGTATTAACTATGTCAAATTAAAAGAGAACAAAAACAAAATTGTTTGAATTATTTAAAACAATTAATCATGTTAACCTATTTCTACATGTTTTCTTTCAATAAATTTATATTTTTATTGTTTTATGTGGGGCAAATATTATCCCTCCTGTTTTCAGATAATTCCCATTAGTAAATCCCAGGTTAGGTTAACCCCTAGAACCCGACGGACCCACCGGTGGGTCCAGCTGCCACGTGACCTCGGCTCGCTCTGTAAACAAAGGCTCCACGTGCCTTTAATTTTTTTTTTTTTTTTTTATCCGCTAAAAGATGCTTTAATCTTTCAAAAACTATTCTGCATAAAGGTTTTGCCCAAAATGTTAAGATTTTAGAGCTATTTAAAAACAGCTGATGAGATACAAAGTTGTAGTTTGTGGTAATGTAGTTGAGTAGTTTTTTTTTTTTTTTTTTTTTTTTTTGGTGGTGGTGGTGGATTTTCAAAATTGTTTATTTGTTCTTGGAAATTACTTCAAAAAGTATTTTTGACTGTTTTACCTTTTTTCAAAAAAAGTTTTCTATTTGGAGTCAAAGAAAGAGCTTTCAGTTCATCATTATTATACATATTATACTGTGCAGAATGGTACATTTTGCATATAAATGGGGTAAATGTCATGACCAATGGTTATATTATATGTAGAAAGTGTCATTAGATGGTAATAAGCTATTTAATTTTAACAAACCCCCAGTATTGATGTAAAAAACACATTTGGCAGTTTGGTGACATTTTTGGATAAATGTGCCAAAATGGCCTCTCTGCCTAAGAAATTTCTCACTAATACCATTCTAAAATAAATATGATTCATCTGATTGAGTCCAAATTTGGTATATTTTTACACAACATTTAGATTTAAAAGTCTGTACTACTTTTTTGTGCTATAAATAATATTTTGGTAGTGTTTTTGCAATGTTTATTTCAAAGAAAATTTTGGCGAGGTTCAAAAAATGCAAAATATTTTTGTATTTTGTCCCTAATATTTCAGGCAGGGTCAAAGCTACAATGGTGCTGACACCAGAAAACCATTCTATGACATCTTACCTTTACAGAGGTACCAAAAAGTTTCTTCTTAAATCTAATAGCTGTGAGGCTATAAGTTATTTACTTTTGTGTGTTTTTGTCAGGCAGAAATTTATTTATACCCCCTGAGGGTGTAAGAGGTGATTTATGCGTTTAAATTGGCCTTAAAGATAAATGTTGTCATTCCTATCTATATTATTATAGCTTTCTAATATATATATTACAGTCAGTATCTGCTTTTTGAAACAGTAATAATAAAAAAAATAATATAATGAAATATGAAATTTGTTTTTCACAACAAATGTATGAAACAATAGCTTATAATGGGATTATTATCTTAAAAAGTAACAAAAATCACATAGTGTGACTGATGCTTTGATGCATAATTGCATTGAATTTACAACTACTCATCATATTACTTGCAAAAAAAATGTATTTATGGGTTTTATTTGATAAATCCTTAAAAAAAAATTATAATTGGTCAAAATCAGCCTTCTCAGATTAGATCTTAAATAACACTAGAAATCAATGTCGGGGGGGTGGCGTGTAATAGTCTGATACATTCTTCATTTGTAAACATTGGTTTCTTCTAGATTTATTTTTAATGCCAGGTCTTGATTAAATGTCAGCAGTGGAAAATTGATGCAACACCGTCTTTCCTCTCGTTTTATGTATCAGATCTCGTGTGGTTTGATGCATGCTGCATGGAGAGCCATGTATGTGAATGCGGCACACTCAGTGGTGGTGGGAGCCTTCCCAGCCCACTGGCATCCACATCAAACAGAAGGTCCCACTGCTTCAGGTCTAAATATAATCTACAGCTTATTTTATTAGCTTCAGTTTCAGTCAGAGTGTATTTCTCAATGATCCATCTCCATTAAAAAAAGCTACCTGAAGATCAATTGAATGCAGACACAATGCCTTTCTTTGTTGTGTTCGTGCAGCCGACGAATCCATTTTAATTCTTTGTGCTTTTATCCAAAAATATCAATAATTCATTTATGTTACCATTTATCCCGACTTCAGCATATGTTAAGTCCTCATTATCATAAACTGTTTGAGCAGAGACAGCGGCGAGTGTATAGATGGCTTCTAATCGGGTGTGTATGAAGCGTCTGAGGGTGATTATGATCATGTGGAAGTCAAAGCATGTCTCGCTCTTGTCAAATAAATAATAACATCCTGATGATTCATTTTATCAGCAGTTAACTAATTCACCGTCGCTCTGATTTTCTCCATGTTTTATTTAGTGACAGATTAATTTTGTGCTCTGCTTGAAGGTTGTCGCTTGGAATTAATATTGTTTGTTCTGATAACATCATAACTCAGAGTTACAGCTCTCAGCTCCTTCTCAAGGTAACACCCGGCGGGCAGGGCGCACATGATTTAAGTTCAGAACGCTCTGTTTCTTTCCTTATCTGTGATAATGGTTACCTTGGTGACAGCATCCCTGTGGTTACTGTGGAAACTAAGCATCAGAAGCAGCCTTGTTGTCAAGCTGAACAGAGCTGCTGATTTGTGTTTCCTCAAATAGGTCCCATCTCTGTGTCGCTGCTTTGGGTTTTTAAGGAACTGTCCTGTTTTATGTTTGAGGATCAATTCTTTAAAGTACACATATGACAAGACTAAAGAACTCTTTAGATGCAGAGAGAGGGAGGGTAGAAAAGGTAGCAAGTAATCTTTGAATTTTTCTGTCAATCCAGCTTTTGGTGCAAACTGACAGAGACAAATAAAAAATGAAGTTTGACATTACATCTCTTCTATGCAGACTGAGCTTGAATTCAGCCAAACAGCTGTTAGAGATGACATTTCAGTTTGGCATTTTGTGACTTTTGTGCTGAAATATCACCCCCCCCACCCCCACCCACCCCCCGCCCAACCACACACAAACGAACATCACTCAAACACATAAAAAACACACTTTAATAATTTATTAGTTTTTGATCATTTGTGTTTAGAGTCATCGCTTTACACAGTCATTATGTTTTGCTTTTCCCCATTTAGTTCTTAGGGCTTTTTCTTGAAATGCTGGATGTACAACTTTTTTTTCTCTTTTTTTTTTGCTAACTTAGTAAATCCACGATTAATCTAAAACTCAACTTGCAAAGACTCACACAGGAGACAAGCAACAATTACGCAGTTTTACTGAAAAGTGAAATACAGCCTTTGGCGCTCAGATCCCGGTGGAAGACGTAGGCAAAGAGAATTATGATGTTATGATTAGGCAGATGAATAAAGCATGTCCTCCATCCCAGGGGCCTAAAACTATTGATGGAATGGAGACCGGAGGAGAAAGGCAGCTAGATGAAAACTAAGATGATGTTGGAGACGGTCTGGAGTAGAAGGCCATTGGCAGAACTGTCTTTTTTTTAAAGCAAAGACCTAAATGTATAATGTATATATATATATATATATATATATGTATATAATGTATATATATAAAACTGTAACTGGAGCGTGTAACAAAAGTAATTTCCCTCTGGGATTATTAAAGTATTTCTGATTCTGATAAAAGATGATTGGCTGCGGCAGAGGCGTGCAAAGCATCGGAGGGCGATTGGACGAGAGGTGAGGCTCATTTAAGTCTTCCAGTCTGAGTTTTTGCTAAAGCTGAATTACACATTTTTCTCTATGATTAAAAAGCTCATTACATTTCCTAGCTTTCTCTTGGGCTTTTCTGGTTTGAATACAGAACCTCATGAATAACAACAAGTCACTTTCACCCTCTGGATTGTCTGGCACGTTTTAAATGAGGCCCAGCACCAACACACGTTTTAACATGAAAAAGTCACATTTTTGTTGATGCAAGTTTGTCAAGGAGGTGCTACATTAAATTTATCAGTGCTACGGTTGATAAGCTATCTTTTTATGACGTGTCAGAGGTTAGGCCTCCTTCTCCCTCGGTTCTGTCGGGGTCATTTGAGTGCAACAGTGAGTTATTCTGAAAGTTTTCAAAATTATGCTGAAATGTGTTTGAAACGGTGAATACCAATGAGGGTAACAGCTGCGTAACGCCTGTTTTTGCACATTTAACTCCTAATTTGCACATTTCCGTGAAACAATAAAAATGTAATCCCTGCGTTCATTAGATTCTGCCATCAGCCCATATTTCCTGTCAGTACTCTTGCAGGCAGGTCATGACATCGGCTACTGTTCCGTCAGCAGGCAGAGAAAAGCCCCTAGAGCAGGGGGTCCACGGAGGTACTGCATGGGGGTCGCAAAAGTTTTGTTTGATTAGACTTTTTTTATATTCCCCCCTGCAAATTTTTCCACTAATTGAAATGTCTTTAAATCCACATTAGCATGAATTCAACACACTGTAGCAAACAGATAAGTGGGAGGGCAGAAGATGTCTTTCAGTCATCAATCACATTCATGACACACAGGAGCTCTTCTCAAGCTGGACACTGCCTTCATTCTCACAACACCTGTCCCATCAACCACAGGAATCACAATCAGAAATACTTTAATAATCCTAGGATGGAATTACTTCCGTTACATTACTCCATCTGTAATAGAGTGACTATAGGACCAGTTTAATATAAGACAATTTCATACAATATATATAATTTGGGGGTCCCCACTCCATCTCACCATCAGTTTGGGGTTCCTTGGCCTGGAAAACGTTGAAGACCCCTGCCCTAGAGGCAGGAGTGGAGTGTCCAGGAACGGAAGGAATCCCAAAAGTCTGTTTTTTTAAGCCAAAGCAGCATCATTCCTGCACCATGCTTAGCCACAGGTGCGCTGCAGGTGGATCACAACAACGTCTAATTATGTCATTCTGATAGTTTGCATATTAAAGGGAGTCAGGGTTCATATTTAGGGCTGGGGTTTCTCCCAACACGCAGAGAAAATAGAAGAAATGAAAGTGGAATCATTTAGTAAAGACAGAAAGAAAATATGGGTAGAAAACAAAAAAATGAACCCTGCAATGATGTTTTTAACCTAAACACTTAAAAATCCAACATATATATAGCTAAAACATTTTATTGTAACTCATATATGAATTCCATTTTAAATCTTAGGCATTTTTAATGGTTCTCTCTTGAGATTTCCAATATCCTCAAAACCTTCAGGCCCTTTAAACTGGGCCAGTTAAAACCAGGCATGCACAGCAGTATTCAGTTAAAGGGGCCTGGACTCAGTGCTAATCCCAAACATTTACTCAGAGGATAATGTAGCAGACAGATGTTCTTCACATCACAGGGTGCATTCAGCAGCTTAAAGCAAACCTAATGGCTTTGTCATTTTTGCTTAGTGTCTGATACTTTTTTCTTCATGTCTAATGTTCTGGAAGAACAAATAGGGGGGAGACATGGACACCTACTTAATTTTGGACAAGTAGCACACAGATATTCTTGGTCTCGGTGAAATTTTTTTTTTTACTGCTTAACTTGTAATAAAGAAATTCAAAGGGTTTTGTTTTTTTAATCACTCAACTAATTCAAGTGATGATCTTAAGTTGGAGCTCTAGAAGTTCCTCAGCACTAAGCTTTCTGTTTCCACCAGATAAACCAGCGGTTCTAATACCACAAACTGCTACCTTCCCAGGTTGCATCCATGACTTTTCCATCTAACATCTCACATTAATCCCAGCAGTGCTTCATCCTCTTATTTCTTATCATTTTTGATCAATTTTAAGTCCCACAGCTGTGAGTTCCTCTGTTCAGCTACTGATTCTTATAGTTACTGCTTATTATTTATACCAATAATAAGCATCTCATGGTAAAATCTTCATTTAACTGTAAATTCCAATCTAACACTAAGTATGCTTCATTTGCTTCTCAGTTAGTGTGAGATTTTTCTTTGCTCTCGGTTAACACTTTCTCTAGGTTTAGTTGTTGCCAGGCAGCTTTCTTACACTTTGGCAGCTCCTCGAAGTATTAATGAGGCTGTTACACTTCTCAGACTTTGTTGGCTGCTTTTTCAGGAAATGGAAAACCTCCTTTTTTCTTTCCTGAGCAGACCTACTTTGTTTAATAATCAGGCAACCCAATTTAAAGAGCTAAAACTCAGCTGGAATTTGTAAAGTTCATCCTTAAATTTATATTTTTGGCTTTATGAAATGTCACAAGCGTGTCTAAAGTAATGTCAAAGCACATAGTCCTGTCATTATGGTCCACTGATAGAACTGCTTATACATCCATTTATCCAGTAGTCCTTCCAAATTGTCTCCTTCCTCCACTGACAGATGGATGCCACAAATAGTTCCAGGAAAGTGGTATTATGGTCCATCCTGTTGGATAAAAACACAGTGCTCAATAAAACGATCTGCCAAAGGCTCTCTCCTACTGGTTCTCATAGCAACATCAGTGTGTAAATCTTAATCCTCATAAAATACCTTCACAATTATTTTTATATATGATGGAAATGTTTATTGTCTTAAAGGAATAGTACACCCAAAACATGATTAGCCTTCATTTTCTACTCACCCCCCATGCTGAACAACACTCTGGAGTACTTTTTGATATCTCAAATGCATCTGAGATCTGGGAGCTTCTGCTGCCCGCTGACATTCAAATAATGGAGGTCTATGGCTCGAGGCAGAAAGGTCCATAAAAAGTCCACAAAAACGGTCAATATTCCTCCATACTGCTCGCCCAATGTATTCCAAGTGTCCTGAGTGGGTAGCTGGGCCCAGAATTTACTCGAACAAAAGTCATTTAGAATGTTTTAGAGCATAAACAGTAGTGTATAGGATTTCCTAAAAGCTGCTTCACGAAGTCTACGGAAACCGCGGCAGACCAAACCAGACGAAAGTGCGCATTAAGCGTCTGCTCTGGCCGTATAATGCAAGCCGTAGAAGAAGAAATGTGCCGTTTACCTGTGCAAAGAAAGAAACAACGAAAAAGCAAAAAATGCCTGTCTGAGGATCCCCAGTGTTGAGGAAGAGCATGAGTTCTTTTGCCGAGCTGAATGCGCTGCGCCCCCTCTATGTGGGAGCTGGCTCGGAGCTCGCGCCCCACTGTGTGTTGGGCGGGGCCGCCTTTTTAAGTTGCTTTTTGTATGTCTGTTTCTGTCTCCTTGAACCCCAGTGGGCTCAGCAGATGGCCGCCACACCAAGCCTGGTTCAGCTGGAGGTTTCTTCCTGTTGTGCTGAAGTTTTCCCTCCACCGTCGCTACAAGCATGCTTACAGTGAGGGATGTATTCGAGTCAATGAGCCGATGCAATCAACTGGTTTTCCTTAGATAGAAAACTTTGAATCAATTAATTTGTATGATCTGGGTGAACTGTAAAGAGCCTTGAGATGACATGTGTTGTGAATTGGTGCTATACAAATAAAGTGAATTATATATATATATATATATATTTATATAAATATATATATATTTTTCCTTATTTATATTTTTATTTTTTTTTTTTTTTACACGCTGCAAAAATGTTTTTTTGCTGTGTGTGGAATAGCAGATGGCTAGTTGGCAGACTGAACTACCAAGCACTTACCCCTCACTCATCTTCTCTCTCCGAGCTTCACAGCTCTGACCGTTTGGCTCAGCGCTACCTTCGCACTTCCTGTGTGTTTGGCACTTGACCTGTCCTGCTCACTGTTGGAGCATTTCTAGACAAGCCATGACACAAATGCACAGGTGTATGCATGAAGCATTTACCAGTACACGAATAACTGCAGCTGAAAAAGATAACCATGAATAATCAGAAGGTTTGTACTGATCAGTTCTGTGTTGGCAGCTGCAGAGATGCAGCAGCGGCGTTTCCACATCCAGCTGGCAAGACACCATGGTCAAAGCGTAATATGAGTCTAGCCTAAAAGCCCTGTAAATGACCACCGTGCTTTGTGCATCCTCTCTATGCTGTGATTCTCATAATCGGGTGTAAGCCGAATGTAACATGAAAATATGCAAAATGCAAATGTCCAAAAAGCTAATGCAGTTTAAATCCGCATTTATCCACCTTTAATCTACTCTTTCTTCTCCACAATCCAAACAATCCTGTACATATTTGGTCGCAGCAGAGGTTCCTATTTCCTGGTGTCCTGATAGTAGAGTCACATATGCTGCTCTCAGCTAGAGCAGGTGGCTTTCCTAACCATCCCCGCATACGGTAGATCTTTATCCATCAATTCTTCTGTAATTCTCACCATCTATTCATTCATCTCTGTGATACCCTCACTTGTGATGGACTGCACCCTTTTGGAAAAAGATTATTTGCTATTGAAGGAGTTTCTGACTTTGCCAAGTTATAATGTCATAGAGGCAATAGCTGACATTATTATTAGTGATTATCTGTTCATATCTGAGCGATTATTCACTGGAGCAAATACAAAACATCGACATTCATTCAAGGCCATGTGTCTTCTCTAGCTGACAACCCTTGGTCACATGATCCATCAACCATTAGCACAAAGACAGACATCTATTGTGGCTAATTGTTGAGCAAAGCTTGGCTTCCTGCTGTGGTTCTACCCCAGATCTGTTGGGTGAGATGTGCAACTTGGACATTATGAGCAATGATTTAGAAACATGTAAACAAAATAACAGACAAAACCATTAGTAACTGTAACTGTAAAGTTTAAGATAATTTTAACGTGCAACACTAAAATGTTTAACCCCTTTATAGGGTAATTTATTGTTTTTGATCAATTGCATACCCCTTACAAATGGAGTCCCCCCTCCCCCTGTCACTCAGTGAGGTCTAGAAGCACATGATCTATATTCAGCCATTCAGCAAAGATACTTCTACATGGCTGAACATCTTATTTTGTCATTTGACCAATTAAATGAGCCTTTGAATGATATATTACCTACTTTAAGTTAAGTTGAAAAAAATGTTAACAAGTCAAGAAAAAAGGTAAAAAGCTAAGTGAAAAGTTAAAAGTAAAGATAAAAAGTTAATAGTTTATATTTTATATAAAGTTAAGTTTATATTTAGGTTTATGAATTAAAAAATTAAGTGCCAGTATCAGCATTAATGCCTCTAAGGTTATGTTTTTCCAAAAAATATGTTTCTTTCCCTCTGAGTGCTTTTTAATGAATTTTTTATAGAAGCACTTTTAGTTATTTTTCTTAATATATCCGGGAAAGGCATGTTTCTTGTTATTACACTGACATTAATTTTTCTGCTATGAAAATATCCATGTCATTTGAATAGTGTTAGTACCGATACCGATACCAGTATCGACGCTCGGCCTCGATACTGCCCTAAAATAGTGGTATCGGTATCGCGAGTACCAGTTACAAATAGGGCACCGATACCATTTTGAGAGCCATAAGTTTATTCAATTGTTGTCACCCACTCCTGGTAGGCAATAAAAGTTCTACTGATTCACTTTGTATTAGATTTTTTCCTGCTTCACAAAGGTAGGCAGCAGCTTGACAAAGCCATGATGGCAATTATTTTACATTATCGTATCGGTATCGGCCGATACTGTACAGCCAGGTATCGGGTATCGGTATCGGGGTCAAAAAATGGCATCGGCGCTAACACTTTACTTGAATGTAAAAAAGATGGCCATGGTCTTGTCCTGGATTCCAATAACACTATTGGCCTGAAATTTAGATTTTGTATTTCACAGAATTCCCTATAAAAGGTTTACACCTAGATTGAAACGTGCTGCTCCACAGTTATAAAGCTCTTTTGACACTTTATAACAATCATGGTTTTTGTTCTGTTTAAGTTTTATCTTTGAGTTTCATGGGTTTGTTTTCCATTTTGTGTTATTCTAGTCATTTTTGTTTGCATTTGAGTTCTTAGGTATTTCTTGTTTTCCCTCTATTACCCTCCTGTGTCTGCCTCCTTTTCCCTAGCTCCCTTCTAGTCTCCTCTGTTCACACCTGCTCCCAATCTGCTGATTAGCTTGGTCTTTGTTTCTCTCTCCCGTATATGCACCTCCTGCTCAGTTACTGTTGCTTTTTTGTCGTAATTTCATCCCCTTCAAATAAGTTTTCCTGGTTTTTCTTTATTTTTGTGGATTCTGAGGATTTATGTTTTGGGATTTTTGCTTCTCTTGCCCTTTTTGTTTAATTGAATCTGCAAGTAACCAACTTCAGCTTCAGTGTCTGCATTTGGGCCCTGTCAAAGCTCCACCCCACCGCGACAATAACAGCTCCCAATAGTGTCTAAAATTATAAAGTAGCAACTAAAAGGTTTATATGGAGGCAAAACATATGCAAGTGTCGGAAACTTAAGAAACTTTTTCAAAGACTTTCTAAGTTGAATTCTCCCAAAGAAATTACATTAAAAGAACCAATGTTTTTTTTTATTTTTATGATCGTTACCTTAAAAACTATTTTATGTTTTGCCTCACTTCAACACTGAAACATTCTAATAAATAGGATCTGACCATTATTAGCTCATATTTAAAAAGTTATATTAAAATTGGCAGCTTTAAACCTTTTTTTATTATGCTGGATTTGGAGCACATTTTCTCTTTAGGTTTTCGAAAGTTGCAGATGAATGACTTTATTTAATGTAAAACATGTATGATGGCCACCTTCTTGGTAAATACATGGTATTAAGAAATAAAGAATCCAGAGAATCTTGATCAGCAGAGGGATGACTTTTAGGTTAAATTTAGTTGGCATATAACTTACCCAGTGGTGCCCGAGCTTCGTGCCCCTGTCATCTTGTTTTTCCACTCTATGAAAGTGACTAAGGCTCCCATCTGAGCCCAAAGATGCATGAACATAAACAGACAGTGGATTAATTTCCTCCTCTAATGACATTTATGATATGACATGGTGTAACGAGGGACAGATTGCTGAATGATGGTAATTAATGACGTGATATTTGAAATGTTTTTATCGGAAGTTTCTGGAGGATGTGCAGCAGCTCAGCAGAGCTGTGTGCTGCAAAGCCTCTCTAGATCAGAATGGCCGCTTTTTAATTAACCGAACCTCCGCAGAGACTTGGGGAGCGTGGGAAATGTGCGACACACAAGCACGCGTTGACACATTTAGAAGATGAAATGAGGAGGTGTTGAAATATGAAAACAGATTCTGAAGTGCAAAAGTTTCCATACTTAATAAGCTTTTTAAATTATCAAACTTTCTCATAGGTATTTAATACCATAGATAAAGATTAGATAAGATTGATGGTGCAAGTTGGCCTCTCTGCTCAAATTATTTTCATATTTGCTTCTACCCTCCTTAAGACAGTCACAAAAAGATATTTTTCAAATTTTCTGTGCAGAAATGGTTCAAATGTCAGTTTAGAAAAAAAAATAAAAATCTGTAAACCTTAGTTTTGCAGATTTTGCCTTATAATCTCAGTTTGGATTTGACTGAACCCTTCCTCTCTGACCCAGACAACTGGATGCTGCATTGTTTGTGTAAATGTATGTTTTGGGTTGACCTGCCTAAGAAATTGACAGGAATTATTATGGATTTTTTATTCAGCACTCCTCTACAAAGGTCAGATATGTGCAATGCATAACTGATAGTCGGTCATATGGACAGATTCTGGCTGAGCCGTGGATCTATGCAGCTCCTGTCAATTTAGAAGGACAAAAATGTCTTGAAAGGTTTACAGCTGCGCTGAACTCCTTCAGATTTCAATTTCGACTTATGAAAGGTTCAAAACAGGATATTATTTTAGAACCTAAATCTGTTTTAACCTCTTGATGGGGTTCTGGCTGGCCATGCCATCAGAACATTGTTGTCTAATGTTCTTGGACAAACATCAGAGGCCTTCAGAGAACAGCTGGATTTATATTACCGTATTATTCCACACTTTTTTTGTTTTCTTTTCTTTGCAGTGTTTTTTAAAACCTTGTACAATGTACTTTCATAAAAAATACTTATAAAATAAGTACGTCTGGTTGTGACTTGACAAAATGGAAAGTTTAACGTTTGAATGATGCTGTAAAAATCTTTGTAAATTTGTCATCTTTTTTGTGTGAATTAAACGTTTGAATTTAGTTATGATCAAAATGATCAAAATCACTTAAACCAGACAGGCAGATGCCGAAACCGATTATTAAGACATCAGTCAACCCATTGCTGATATGTGCTGCATATATTTTTTATGATCGATTTTTGAAGCTGATATCACTTTTTCTTTCTGGTTTTATATGATAAAAATGATGATAATAAATGTCAAACAAGCCTAATTTTAAACAAGAATAAACACTTATTAGCAAATTAGAGAAAACATGAACAATGGATTGCAGAAGAAGGAAAGGGCAAAACATGAGCTTCAGGTGATCTCAAAGCATGGCTGCAGAAGGCAATAATGAAAACATGTTCGACTGAACAAGAAAAAAATGTAAATATCAAACTAAAATATCTGCTGCCCCATGTATCCGTCTCTCTTTAAAGGTATTTTCAGGTATTTTCTGATAATTATTAAATGAAAAATGACCCTCTCTTGTCTATAAATAGCCGACACACACGTTTGCTTTGAGAGCAAATGTCATCCTTATTCATGTTGGACCAAGCAGAGGGGCAGCATGTTTGTTGTGGAAATAATAAACCCATGAGCCTGTGTGGCTAACCTAAGGGATGAGATTAGTATCTGTGAAATCGCAGCTGATTAGGTTGCATTTGTGTCCTAATTTATGGGTCCCAGAACATGAAAATTAATTCCCTATGCTTTATCCTCTGAAACATAAGTGACCTATTTTTGCGGTATTACTGTTTTTTTTTTTCCAGTAGTCACAGTTTTAATCCTTTCCATTATATGTGTGTGAGGCAGAGGAACAACAGAGACATTTTTATGAGAGTCTTAGTTTGGGTGCAGGCAGTGCAGGTTGAAATCTACTGACAGTGGGACAGTTGGAATGACCTTATGGGGAGTAATGAGTCAAGGCTTCCAGATGTGTTCAGAAGTGAGTCACTTTCTCTCTTTGCAGGCAGATGACTCAAAATGCCCCCAATTAAACATGAATTTCTCTCTGTTTTCTTTCTCTCTGTGTTTCAAGCAGCTGGGAGCGAACATCATGTGTCAATCGAGCACAGGGACGTTTCTCTGGACCCTACAGTCCACACAGTTACTCCTGGTATGAGAGACAGAGCTGGGGTTAAAGAGGCGTCTCCTGGAGCTGGTCCTGACGTGGAACTCAGGCGCTGGCCTGAGGGCAAAGTGTTTGCCGAGGCGAAAACAGCAGTCTGGACAGAAACACGTGAAGAAGTGGGCGCAGGAGCACATGGAAAAGTCTTTGCAGAGGCTGGGATTATGACAGAAACTCAAGCTTGGGCTGAAGGATGGAGGCCAGCAGACACGGATGATACGCTGCCAAGCGTGCCCGAAGATCCAGCTCCTATGCTGGTCCAGGAGAAGCTGAGGATGGGTGGAGAGGTCCAAAGGGAGCAGGCGGCCCTGTCATCCGTTCTCTCCATGCTGACAGAGTCGGCAGAGCTGCACACTGCAGCAGTCCGAAAACCTTTGGGGCTGCTTTCCAAAGCAGCTTGGTCTAGGAGCTCTTCTTCATCATCCAAGGCCTTATCTTCGTCCACAGTGAAAGCATCCACTCTGCCCTCCACTCCCTCCTCTCCACCCAGTAAAAAACTGAGTCAGACTACAGCATCAACCAACATATCTGTGGCTTTCGGAAACAACGGCTCTTCAGCTAACTACAGTTTGGGTGGGTATTCGACTTTCAGACGCCTGCCACAGGTTTTAATTCCACTCATTCGTCATTCACAACCACATAGCTCAGTTTATCATAGTGGGAGTTTATGACAGACCAACAGGCAGAAGTGTAGGTTGCAAAGTGGAAGAAAAAGCTTTTATTGTGTTAAACACGTTGAACTGACAGTTCAAAAATATGGCAATCATTTGTCTTATTAAAAATCAATCACAGTCTTTCACTTCAGAATGGATGCATTTGCATTCCCTGTATACAGACTGCTGCTCTGTGAAGGCCTCAGAGGTTAGCTACACAACATTAATGACAAACATTCACAGAAAAAGAATCTTTACCCACTTTAACACTATTGGTTTATGTTAAAGTATCTAAAGATGCTTGAATAAATCCAACAAACTTAGCAGATATGGTCAGAGATAAGGTTGTGGAAAGGTTTAAAAGACAATACGGTTTTCGAACAATATCTCAATCTTGAGTGGTGTGATGGATCACTGTTTGATCCATCTTCTAAGAGGGAAAGAGTTTGAGTGACCTGTAAACTTACCAAGGAACAAACATCCATCTAAATTGACAGGCTGAACCAGATAAACATTTTTTCATTGAAGTAACTCTAACGACGTTAAAGACACTGTTAAGCCGAGCTGATTATTTTCCAGACATCCGAAGTCTCTCAGAAGTTCCGGGAGTCTCCCTAATATAGACATTTGTTCATGGATGTCCGCGAGTCGGATAAATTGGCCCGGATTTTAAACTATGCGAGTGAAAGCGAGTGCAGGCAATACAATAAATCATGCATCAAGTGTGGATTACGACTACTTCGATTGTGCGGGCACGAAAAGAAAAGGGGGTGTGGGGAGGAGGTTGCTTGTGAAACCTGTGCATATCTATTGGTGTTCGATAAGCATCTCCCTGAAATTAGTTTTTGGAACCTGGGATGTTAGGATGTTTTCATCTCTCAGAGAAAAACCAAACAAATAAACTGCAGAGTTTAAGCGAACTGTCACAGAATCAGTTATTAAAGCTGAAATCGAAGTTAACTCCTCCCGGTCAGTGAGTTGAGCACTTGCACTTGCCCCGCTCTCCCTCTGTACTGTTTACCAGACTAACTCAGCAGTTCAGAAGAGAAGCAGCGACCTCTCTGCACCTTCTGAGACCCTCCGCTTCCTTAAATCGTCACCAGAGCTCAAAAGCCTGACTGATGTTCACCCTAGTTTTGCTTTCTTCTGAAGAATCCATTTCTCATCTGGATCTACCACCATCTGGCAGCACCTAAACTTCGTCTCAAATAACGTCGACCTGCTAGTAGGGCTGGAAAAATAATTGAATTTGCAATAATTCAATTCTATACAGTTTATTTATGTAGCACCCATTCACAATATGCAATCTCAAGGCACTTTAAAGATTACAATTCAACCAGATGATACAGTCAAACTCAAGATTCAGATTCAGATTCAAAGTTTTCTATCTAAGAAAAACCATTTGATTGCATCGAAATCCATTGACCTGAGGGCAATCCCTCAAAACAAGCATGCTTCAGCCAGCGACGAGTGGAGAGAAAAACGCTACGCCTTTAACGGGAAGAAACGCCTCCAATAACAGGACCAGGCTCAGTGTGGCTGACCATCTGCTGAGGCCACTGGGGTTCAAGAAGAAGACGAGAAATAGACATACAGATATACAATATATATCGCCAATTTAGAAAAAATTTTTGCAAATCACAGAGGCACTCAATTTTTAGTTACAATACATTAAAAATATTTAAGACACTTAAGTTCTCCCTCCAGCCCTTCAGGGGACAGTAAAACGATTAAAGTGGGTAAGTTGAGTTGCAGCTAGCACCTAGATCTATGCATTATTGCAGAAGTAAGAACATTTTCTTGCATATGTTACAGCAAAGTCCTGCAACACTGGACTTTGGACAAGCAGGTTTTCAAGAGCGTGAAAAAGCTGAAGGAAAAGCTGAAGTAAAACATCAACGGGCTTGTGCTTAGTGAAAAGGAAAATCGCAATAAAATTACAATTGCAACACTGGGTGAAAACAATTTTAGGAAAAATCCTTCAGCCTTACCTGCTATTTCTATTACAGCAGAATCTGTCGTTTTGATTTTGGCGTCTTAATCAGAAGTAAATTTTGATGTATTTTAGACCCTTTTAAAATTGATAAAACAAAATATTTAGTTTATTTTTTTCAGTAAAGAATTCTACTTTTATTCTTCACTAGTCAATGAATGTACTATTTTTGAATAATGAACCTTTTTGATAGAGAAGTTGCAGCAATGACCTTTAACAAAGTCAAACAGAGTGATCATTAGGATTAAGCAAACTCAAGAAGTCAGTCAGATACAACTTAGATCGGTTCAGTTACCTCAGAAAATTTGATATAAAAAATACTTGACTGCCAAATGCTCCAGGGGTGCTTTACCCCAACATAGAAGAAGCAGTGATTTAATCCTGATTAATTTGTAAAAGTAATTTGCAAAATTTTTTTTACTGAGCATAAACATTCTGATCATGTCGTTTTTTCAGCTTTATTTTCATCATCATCGCATCACTGTCACCATCATCTTTATTATTTTGCTATCACTTTAAACTTGTTGCCTTCATCATCACCATCGCCATCATCACCTTCCTGTCTCTCATCTCTCTCGGTTTGCTGTGTCGATTTCCATCTTAACCAACAGGTAATTATTACAGCATTTAATCCTTCAATGAATACCTGGAAAAAAGTAAGGGTTAATTTAAGTTTCCATCTGATTTCATAAGATATTCACCACAGTCCTATGCTGGTATAACAAAGTGCTGCTCCCCACATCGATCTGTATTTTAGAAAAATATTTTTTTTCCCACATTACTCTGAAATGAACTAAAATGGATAACTGGGACTTAATAACCTACCTTTTATTAGTCTCGCTCTCATTTTGACACATCTCTATTATTGCACCTAACAGTAACACACCAACAAGTACCACAATCAGATATTCTGGGAAATATACATTTAAAAACTGAGGTGCATTATTTTTGGGTTGTTGGTCCAACTGTTTTATTTGCTGTACTACCTGCCTGTATCATGCTTTTATCTTTACTTCTTTTTATTCTGCCTCAAGTTTTCTACTATTTTGTTGTTTTGTTCATATAAACCACTTTGAGTTGTCTACTAAATTACGCTATAGATATAAATGTGCCTTGCCTTGAAAAAGATGGGTTTGAGAACTAATTTAGGAAAAAAGAAGAAACTTCAAATTAAACATTTCAGTTCACTTTAACTCAAAAATACTTTATCAAACCAAAAGTAAAATTAAATGTTATTTGCAGATTAATTAAATTGCAGCCTTTTTTTTTTTTGACAATTAATGTACAACTGTAAGATTCCGGAATATTTAAAAGTGTTTTATACCAATTTATCTTTGTTCTCTTTTCTCTACAAAATGTTCAGGACCTATAAAGAGATGTAGTAGTAAAAGATGGAGAAAAATGAATTCATAGAAATCCCTCAATTAAGAGTCTTTGTCCTTGATAGAGATATTTTAAGGTCATTTTTTTTTTCTTTTCTAAATCCTAATCCACGGCTCCTTTATAGGTAAAGGAATTAGTGTGATGTGTGCTGCATATACTTAACTAAGTAGCTTTAAGGCACATAATATTTCATCAGGATTACAAGCTTTATATTTTCGTATTGGGATTTTGCTCCACTTTACTACCTCAGTGATGTTAAAATGCACACTGCAGTTTGCTGTTTGTTTTGTTTGTTTCAGCAGGACAGTCTTTTGAGGCTATATATATATATATATATATATAGCCTCAAAAGACTGTCCTATTACTGGATTATCTTATATCACATCTGATGCTAACAAACAGTGTGATCATAAGATAGGCTTACACAGTTCTTTGTGCATGTACATAAATTAAGCTAATGTGCAGCACAGATACAGATTCAGTGAAGCTGAGCCTCAAATACTAAAACTATAACCCCCAAATATATGTTGCATGATCTCAAAGGGCAAATCAATGGAAGGCAAGGAAGGTTTATTTATATAGTACATTTCAGTGGTAAGACAATTCCTCAAAGTGGTGTACATGACAAAAATAGAGGCAATGCTAATAATTAGATATGAGCGAATCATTTAAATAAGACAAGTATGTAAAAAAAAAAAATGAAATGATTAAAAAAGTCTACAGACTGCTTTATTTTAAACATTCCTGCTAATATTCCCTATTTTGAATTACTGTATTCAGGAAAAAAAAGTTTTTTTTTTTTTAAATAACCAGTATTCTTTCTCCTTTTAGATGAAATAGTGAGCAATCTACCAGCTTGGGATCTGCCAACTGTACCTGAATCACTCCTCTCCACAGTGGGCGACCATGATATCACACTTCCCCCCAACGTCACTAGCCCTTTCTCCACCCACCAGTGGAATACCACCATGCCTGTACGTCCCAAGATCCCTGCACAGAACACAACTACAGCAGCCCCGCCTGTGCAGACATCCCCATCTACAACCACCACTTCAACCGTGCCCTTTTCTACCACGAGGAGGATGGAAGCAGGGCTAGAACCCAACAGTACCACACACAACACCAGCACGGACACTGTGACCAGTGGCAGCGTTCAGCTGACAACGATAACCACAACTTCACCCTCAACAACCACTCTCGCTGTTAGCAGCACAGAGATAGCAACGCAGGGGACGCCAATCACTGGGAGCGCCGTAGATCCGCTTCCAAACACGACAGCTGCTGCAACAGAGGAAACTACAAGCCTACCAATCACAACCACTGCAACTACTCTGCCAACAACGACCTCTACAACTGCGCCACCCCCAACTACAACCACCACAACCACTGTTCCCCCAACTACTACAACCACAACCACCACCACCACTACTACCCTGGCTCCCACTACTACCACCACTGTATCGACTACTACCGCCGCCCCCACCACGACCACAACTACCACCACCACCAGGGCACCCTCCACCACTGTCCTCATCCCAGTTCCAACCACTCTGCCTCTGACAACAACCTCACAAAGTCTCTCCGCTACCAACGCAGAGGAAATGCCTCTGCCATGCAACGTGACAGAGAAGTTCTGGGTCAAAACAGGTAGGACCTTTTACAACAAATACTTAACTTTTCAAAACATAATGCTGAGATAATATCTGCAAGCAACTTGTTTTTGGACTATTGCTTCTTTTTTATTAACTTTGTTTCAAGTCCATGAAAATTGGTAGAGGGAAAAAAAAAGGCACAGCACCATTTAACTTTGACCTATGAATCATTCAGGCACAAAAAACAAATCTAAAGACATAAAAATCAGTCTTCTCTTGATAAATAAGTTAACTTAGCAAATTCTGATTCTTAGGGCACATTTATACTTGGCACACACTGGTACGTTCCACGTGGAAATTAGTCGTTTGGAAGCTCTTATACGCCGTACAACATTTCAAAATTTTCTTGATAGGCCCTTGGCTGGCAGCCTGACGTAGTCCTACTCAATTCTAGTCAGAATATGAGTCTGATACTGCTCCATAGAGCTGTGATTATGGGGCGTGTTTTTGAACGAACTAGGAAAAAAATGCCTCTGCATTCAATTGGATAGACCTACAACCAATAAGAGCAACGGAGTGCGTGATGTTATGTTAGCGGCATGATAGTTGTTGTCAACAAAAATCAAAGCGTGCAGTTGCACGCCTAGAATAAGAAGATGAGCCGCGTGATCGCGTTTCTCTTTTCCTCTTTTTAAAATGAATTTGCTGTCGATATCTTCTAGAACAGACCTAATAGCAGAATCTACTCACCTCAACTCTCCAGCGGCAGCCATTGTTGTTGTCACCCAAGCGCTTTGGTCGCGTGGTTGATTATGTTACTGTTGATCATCTGTCCATCATCATATAAAGCCCGCCCTGACAATTTTGATTGGCCCGCCAGATATTGTGCGAGCATACTTTCGCTACTATTGAGCAATGCCAGACCGAACTTCCCGACCTCAAATTTTGTGGGCGGGACTAAGTTCGAAATCGCACCCAGGCTACTTGGCTGGTCCCTTACAATTCCTTTTTAAACTTCAATATTTGTACTAAAATAGTCTTTCTGTCGTGATTTGTTGACATTAAGATCGAAAGAGAAGATTCACTTCCTGGTCAGACCTTGTAATTTAGTGAAAGGATGGAGTCAGAGTAAAAAGATATGCAGGCCCAAGAGAAGGAAGGGGTCACTCCTGTGGCTGGAAGTTGGAGGGGATTCTGATGAGAGTTGCAGGGAAGTGGGCTGCCATTCGGCTGGCGTTTGACTGGGAAAGGCCATTTTGAATGGCTGCTACTGTAACTAATATTCTGGCCGACTCAAGGAAGGCGTGTACGGCACAGACCAAAAGCTTCCAACACCGCACTACATGTAGAAGTAGAAAACACAACATTCTAAAAACGTCTTTGTCCTACAAAAGTCGCAGTAAATTCTTGCCTGTTTTTTCACAGTCTGTTGATCATAGTGATGATTATGGGCCAAATCTTAAATGTCTTTTGATGTTAAAACCTCAGTGCCACTTGCCCTCCTTGTCTGCACAGTTACACATTTTTCTACAGCTTTAGGCAATGTATCAGCAGTTGGTTAAAATTTTTTCCTGTGCAATTGACTCCATGGAATGCAACAAAGATAAAATTCCACAGACAAACTGTTATTCCACTAAAAGAGTAATCCACTGTTTATTAAAATGCCTTTAAGTTGAAGATCTCTTTCAGAAACATAAAAAAAAAACATTTGAATGATCTTTTTCAGCACAGGTTTATATGTCCTCATGATTCAATGGCCCCTGAGGTTCAAAGTGAGACTTTAAAGAGATTTCCAGAAAGTCTGAAAAACCTCTGATAAACAACAATAAAAAAACCTGAATACATTCTGAATTTTGTAAACAAATGACTTATTTTATTCTAGTTACTTTAATCAGTTTTATTTGCTTTCCTTACCATTTAATAGTGTTTTTAGATCTATTTTAGAAACTCTTACCAGTTGAGAAGAAAAGCAGGAATCTCTGCGTGTCCTCTGAGCCCCGTTGCTTCCTTAAGTCAGCAGCAATGCTCAAAGCTTTACTGATGTCCGACCTCATTTTGCTTCTTTTTATTCCTCTTAGAATCAAATATTGTTTGCTGTCTCTTCACTGCATCTTGGACTTTTCCTCATTATTTTCAGAAATTCACTTGGAGTTGCTAACTACCATATCCACATTCCTTCCATGTTTACGCTTTGCAGACATGTGTAATATCGTATATTTGGTGAAAGGCTGTTGGTAGGGCATGCACGAAAGGCCTTATTTACCAAAACATTTTAAAAAAGACAGCATAAATTAAAACGATAACAAATAGTATGTTAGCAGGACATGGTAATTGTTCAGAAAAACTGTGTATGTTGCTGTATAAAATGAAAAAATATAATTTAAACTGACTCTGCAACCTTAAACAACAACTTTTAGAACAGGGCTCCACATTTTATCTGGTCATATTTACCAGACCAACACTGTTAAGGAGCTGAGAATTATAATTTCTTTGATGAAATAAAAGATTATGACCAATGTGGCACATTGACACTTAATGATTAAAGTGAATTAAAAAACAGAAGGAAGATAAGAGAGATTCAGCTAATCATTTTGTTGTCGTTATATTGTTATTTTTATAGTAGAATTATGCTTTTTGTTTAACAATATAAGTGGCTTCTGTTCCCCATTAGTCTGCCTGTACTTCATGACAAATGTCCTTCTTGTGGTCCAGCAGTGAACTGGTGCTTTGAGCAAATCACTGAGACCCAGTTGATAAAAAATACCCCTGTGTTTTTATCAAGTCCACCAAACTGCATCTTCGGATTATGTTTTAGAAATGCCTAATTGATTAAAAAACTACACAGAACTAAGGCTTAAACATGAAATCCATCATAACAGGAAATTCTCTGTGCTTTAAACGTTTGCACACATTGATGCGGTAGGATTATAGCCTTTATACGGTTTTTAGCACCATGTTTTACAGTTAAGTTTGTAGAAAATCAACATACATCATCTAAAAATACAGTTGTGCTGATTGTTAACCTGTTTGTCATATGTTCTTGTTAATGCAAATCCAGACCAGCCCCTAAACCCTTTTTTTCTTTGAATCTCCACAGTGTTGTCTATGGAGCTCCGCAGGAACCGCCTGGACCTGATCCTAAAACAAAACCTTTCAAAGGGACTGAGCTACGCTCTGCAGAGAGCCTTAAATGATTCCAAAGCCTCTGCACAGGTCAGTGTTTCATCTGCCATTGTTTTTGTTTTGTTAAGACACTGACTATTATTTTAGTAGATACCCTTAGCCAAGTCAATGGGCTTTATTAACAAATGTGTATTCCTTTAAAGTTGATTCAGTGCTATTAAGTTCTATATTTGCTCGTTATTTTTATAAAATTCTAAACCTTTGGAAGAAGTTAAAAACAAGCAGAGAAAATGTTTCTTAAATCCAAGACTTGAAAGCCTTTTTTTCCTTTATCCATTTAGGTTGCTTCTGTTCAGCTTGAGCTGGGTGGTTCAAGATTAAATGAGCCCTTTGAACATTTGTGCAGAAAGTAAACTGTTGTTTGAAGCCTTTTTTAGGCTAGAATTTGAAAATGAAGAGGAATTTGGCTTTATAGCTGAAAAACAGCTAAGTAACTTAATAGACAAAGGAATAGCTTACTAAAAGTATGTCAATTCTCCAGAAGTACATAATTGTAATGAAAACATCTTGCTTGTAATAAATTAAGCTCCACGTATTTGCACAGACCAAGTGGAGCTTTCTATGGTGACATTAATAAGCAATTTGACATGTTCACTATGTGAATAATTTAAAATGATCCATGACTAGTTAAACATATTGGCCTTTATTTGTTAGAATTTCCCTATTGACTTAAATGCTTGTGATATGTAATAACTCATAATTACTTAAAAATTGATATATCCTTTGTTATATATTATTTTCCAAGTTATTATGAGTTATTGTAAAAAAAAAATAATATATGAAAAGGATATATGATTTTTGAAGTAGTTATGAGTTGTAATATATCCTTTCTTTTATTTTTCAACCAAGGAGGTTTCCATTTTTTTCACCTGTACAATGCATGCTGGGTAGATGACTTACTGGACTGGGACCTACAGAGAAAAAAAGGAGGCTAACAGAAGGGTTATTTTTTCTTATCATATTCTGTTGGATATAAATTTAAACAATCCCACACTACATCACCTCTTCAAAGTGTTCATGAGCTACTACTCTTAACTCAAACTGGGTAAAACCATATAAAAGAGGACTATAAAATAGAAGCAAAAAAGTAACAGTGTTTATTCCAGGTCAGGTCGTTACAGGACAGAGAAATGGCTTGGAGTCAGCACAGCTGTGGGCTCAAAAAACGTCACCGAGAGCGTCCGGCAAAGATTGAGCAAAAATTGAGCCCTGAACAAAGTCACCTCCTCGTTCTTATACCTCATGAGTCCATGTTTTGCATCAGGTGGATGCTTAACTGTCCGTATCAGAAACTGAAACGCCATCTATGCCTTGACCTTTATGCATCTTGCTGTCAGGGTTAGTTGAGGTTTGAGGACCCAAACACAGAGGCAGAGAGGCTGAGGAGATTTCTGGGGAGTTTTAATGGGGCAAAAACAGTAAACAAAGGCAGGAATCCAAAAATCCAACTAATAATGAAAAGCAAAACAGAACTAAGGAGACATCTAGGGAAAACCAAACATGAGGAGCCAGGGAGAGACGAGGAACATAGACCACAGCATGGGAAGACAGCAAAGACAAGGAACCAACAAAGAGTGAGAGCAGAGGGAGAGAATATATAGCAGAGAGAGACAAAGGGAGGGGCTAACGAGCAGACAAGGAACAGGTGTGAGAGGGAGACAATGAGGGAGCCAAGGGGAAAGGAACACACAAGAGGGCAACAGAAAAACATGAGAACAAAAATCTAGAAATTACATCAAAACTGGAATTAAAACCAATAAAACTAGAAAACAAGGAACAAAGTAAAGAACAACAGAACCAAGACCATGACACTTGCCTCTTAACCCAGGATTACACATAGCTCTCCTTTATCAGACCGGCTCCAAGATGTGCCCATATCCTGTGTATTTTGAAAGACACAAAGGCTGTCCTGATTAGATGACCTCCGTTCACACAGTGACATCAACCATGTAAAGGAAGGCCTTCTACTCCGTCTAATCTGGCTAACAAAGTAATAATGCACATGATCTATAAAGAATAAACCTAACATTATAAAAACATTTGTTGGGCTAATCCATGATTGACATCGTCATATATTTTTATAATTTTATTTTTTGCTGGCCTGTCTGTCAAGTCTACAGGTTTCTTGTTCCATCAGTCATTTGTTCTTGTTTGTTTTTTCTTCTTGCTCATTCACCTCACAAGGACTTGTGAATGATACTAGAAAACGCTACAAGTGACTGATGTAGGCTGGGTTTGACTTGTAATGACCTGTTGAAAGTGAGGTTGAGTTTTTTAGGGAGGCCATAGAGTCCTTCACCCTCCTAATACAGTTTCCTCTTGTCTCAACCTCATGGTTTCATCTTAAGCCTTTATCTTCTCCTTCACTCTGAAATCATCTCAATGAGACTTTTTTGTGTATCCTAATATTTACATTTATCCTATTACCCCACAACCCCTTCTATCTTCCGGATAGGCTTCAACCTTTGATCCAACTAGATCGATTTTCTGCCAACATGCTTGTCTTGGCTGTCTGCTGGTTGGCTCGTTGTGGTTGTCTGCCTTCCGTCTGTCCACCTGCCTCTCTTCATCTCACTTTCTGTCTGTCTTCTATCCCCATCCGCTTGCTTTTTCTATTTTTATCCAGTTGTTTGTGAGCCTTCCCGGGGAGTGACTCAGTGTCTCTAAGCTCCACAGCACTTTCATCTACCCCCTGCTACACACAGGCACATTCCTCGACTCTCATCTTCTCCATCTGAAAACCTGGGCTGTGATTTGATCATCAAAATGAATCTGTTGATGGTGAAAAACACCAACAATGAGGTGAAAATGGTTTATGTTTGAAAAAAAGTCAGATTTCTGGTGCAGTATTGATGAACACAAACAGTCCATCATTAAACAGCATGAAATTAACGTGCAGTGATGCTTAATGTGTTGCATCATTGAACAATGTTGTTAACCATAATTGCTTACCAAACTGGGCAGTTTTACAGCTGTCATCTGTTGGCAGGGAGCAAAGGAGGTCAGTGCTGGCTCCCTGGGTTTGGTTCAGCAGTCCTCTTTAGATATGCAAAATGGGAAGCAGCTTTACCTGGGAGCCTAAAAAAGCAAAGTGTATATTGTATTTATTGTTGGTACTCTATTTCCCCTTTCTAAAACCATGGAAACAATAACCAAACAATAAAGCATACTTAGTATGCCCTGGCTCCATTCTATGTGCTCCATTGTTTATTTTCCTGATTTCTGTCAGATTGGTGACATCATCAACGCTAACCCCAGCGCAATGGTATCACCAAACACGCAGTGGTAAGAGGACAGAGGTCTCATGGCTTGCAACCGGGGGGTCAGACCAAGTTTTGTTTGCCAACGGGAAGCGAGCCAAATGCTGATTATTAGCGGGTCAATCCGTGTGTGAAAAACCCGCTAATTGCAGTGGAAAAGAGGATTATGTAATGAGGAAATCATTTATTACAAGCAAAGAGTGATAGAGAGAAGAACACCAATAGGTAATTTTGAGCAGATCTTTTCTATATTCCCTTGATTATATTTTACAAAAGTACACAATTATATTATAAAATTGTTTTTAAATGACAGATATTTAAAGTATTTGTACCTCTATCAGGGTTTCCCCTACAGTATATAACAGGATAAGCCTGGTAGTAGGCATCACTAGGTTAGCCCACCTGTTACAAAAAATGTAACAGTATACTGTCCTAGAATACTGATGTATATTGTTAAAATAGTGTTTAAAAAAAAGAATAACAGTTTGTTTGCACTTAAGTTGAAACCTAATTAAGTAATCAGCCAGGAAATCTAAAAACAAGTTATTTATTTAATGCTGGTAACATGTATGGTGTTGGTGGGTCCCTGGATAAGAAGGTGTGTTCCAACTGTAATACCTACGTTCATACAGCAGCCTGAGGTGACCCAGATCTGATTTTATATGGATTTTTTACTCATAGCGACCTGTATCTGATCTTTTCTTAAGTGTGTCTGAACAACAGATCAAATTTTTTCCTTTTGAAACCCAGACCATATGGCTACTTGATCTTCAATCCGATAGAATCTGATCTTTTTAAATGTGACCACAGGCTCCACCAATCTCCCACTGTGGTCCCTTAACTCCAGAGGGTGGCACAGCTGGCCTTAATGGAACGGATTTCTAGGCTGCAAAGGGTCTTGTTTGGAGCGTATTTCATCCCTGCTTTTTGAGGCTGGCGTGGTTCTGCTTACTCCCTCCTGCCAAGACCTACAGCATGCGCTGGGGTGATCCAAGTGTGAAGCGGCCAGGATAAGAATCAGAAACAGACCAGATGAAGCTACTATGATCAGAAAATCAGTATTAACAAATACTTCAGAATGCGAGAATATAGATAGAATGAAGCAGAATGATGAAAAGAGGTTCCTATGTACTCCAGCAGTCTAAGCCTATAGCAGTATAGTTTTAGCCA
The DNA here is from genome assembly GCA_018398635.1 of Cyprinodon brontotheroides. NCBI lineage: Eukaryota > Metazoa > Chordata > Actinopteri > Cyprinodontiformes > Cyprinodontidae > Cyprinodon > Cyprinodon brontotheroides. The sequence continues at coordinate 27,272,949 of JAGKQL010000004.1, read as the reverse complement.
CTCTACCTGTAAGTGATGTGATACATTTTATTTTGGTGCTATATAAATATACTGAATTGAATACATTCTTTATCTCATAATTTACAGAGCTAAGTTAAAATACTCATGTTTTTTAGTTCTTAAAAGCGAGAGATAAATGTACTAAAATTATACATAAAGGAACATTTTTAAAATTTGAAACATACCAAATAATACCAATCCGGATAGATTGTTGATAAGATATAAACAAGTAAAAATCAAATAGCTGTTATCCTTGCTAAAACTGATTACTAAAATAGATGTAAATGTTAACAAAGATATTACATGAATAGATATCAACTTCAACATGAGTTAAATCTAACGATATGCCTTGTGGGTTTTCTATTAAAAAAGATCCAAACCCTTTTTTCGTTCACAATCAGGAAAGATCTTCAGCAATTGTCCATCTTTGTACCATTACTTAGTTTTATTTTCTCTTCATGCATCAATAAAACATTTCAAAAGACCTAAGAGGTCCGGAGGGGCTGTACATACAAAAAAATAAATAAATAACATTGTGCCGCAAAAAAGTTTTCTCAAATGTTCATGTTTTAGGTCATGAAACAGTCTTGGTACCTGACAAACATAAAATGCGAAAATCAAAGAGCCAATTTCTAACATGTGATTTAATCTGTCAAGGTGTCATGATTGGTTTATATTCAAACCCACATGCAGAACACAACACAGGCTGGGTAAAAGTTTAACAGAGTTTATTTAAGATATTGACACACAAAAACATGAACTGGATCTGGAACAGGTCCGGGTTGGGTTCACTGAAGTCTGCAGAGATGATAGTTTGATTAGTTGGGCAGGCAGATGATTAAAGAGTCCTTTAGATAATTCTGATTCTACCTTGACGGGGTCCAGGCTTCTCTTGTGAGAGAGGGAACCGTTGGGGTCCAGGAGACTGTTGGTTCAGCAGAGTACACAAGCAGCTGCAGCGTCTAGCTTCTGACTTTGAATGGCAGACCTTGGATCAGAGTTTCCAGCTCTTCACAGAGAGCAGCAGGGGATATCCAAATAGGAATCTTCAGGTTTGGCTCACCAGGGCTGGAAAGGCAGGTTAAGCTCACCCAGAGCTTCAGGCTTTGAGACAGGTTTCCTGTGAGCAGAGAGAGAGGAAGGTTAGAACCAGTTTTCTCACTTAGAGACAACTTAGATTCTTTCAGGTATCAGAGGCTCAGGTTGCTAACCAAAATAAGGTCAACACTGCGGCGTTGAAGGAAGGTCTGGCAGCTGCTTATGAAGGGAAGGTCTCCTGATGAGTAGATACGTCTCAGGTGTGCTGGAGAGGCTCCAGCCCAGGAGACCCACGGAGCACTCTGCTGGAGGAAGGTGGTACATCCCCAGATCCCAACACAAGGATTAAAGCTAAATAAACCACCCCTTTTAAAAAAAGACATAAATTTACTATTTCATCTTCTGTGGAGTTTCACATAAACTTGTGTTATTTCTTTAAAATTTTATTTGACTGCATAGTCAGTGACGTTTGTTGCTGCTGAATAGGAGCTAAATCATTTGTAAATTAACACCACAGAATGTATGAATGTGAATAAAAAGACATTTTGGATTAAGTCTTAGGAACTCAGAAGCATTAGATACGATACAAAATCTAATGTGGTGAAACCCTGCAGGTGGAGCGAGTCAGTTTTTGGTGAGCTTCAAACACGGCTGTTTGTTTTCAGTTTTTCCTGGGAGTTGTTTGTATAGAAAAATGAGAGAACACAAGACCCCCCCATTGGCAAAAATAAAACATCTAAGGAAAATAAATTATTTAATTTTGTGCTCATAGCATTTCAGTTAAGAGATCAAAGGCAGAATCCAAGGCCTCTTTTTTTCTGTTTATCAAGGAAATGAAAAACACTAAAGTGGTTTTATGAATATCATATGGAGTGTCTGATTATAGCTGAAAAAGTTTTTGATTAAAGAGTTGCTTGGAAAAAAGAAAACAAAGCTGAAGGTTTTAATAGAATTCTGCAGGAGAGCCGGGATACAGTTTCATTTAGGGAGGATAGAAAGATCAGTCCGGAGCAGCCAGCTTATGCTCAGGGAGAGAAAGAAGAAAGGAAAAGCTGGTTGAGGAGGGAGAAGAAAGACAATCCATAACAACAACAACCTCAACTACATGGTGTGGTTGAAGGTAGAGGGTACATGAAGGTGGGTGGTGTTAAGTTCCAGAAATACAGCCTTTGATTCACCACAGTTGTTGTCTGTGGGCGTGTGTGTGTGTTTAAGACACAGCTATTAACATTTATTTTGCATACGAGCTAAATTTTAGCCTTTAGGTTGTCTTGAACTGAAATGATCCCAGGGATTATTAATATTCATGGTCTAATGTTTGTGCCTTAACTTTAAATAATCAAATACAGTGTGTAGCCGGTAGAATGTGCTTTAATAATAATGCTTTATATGCCTATTTCAACTGTAAATAAAAATAAAAAGATCTAGAAAGCAAAATATCCTCTGGACAAATAAGTGATAACCATTGTTTCTATCAGGAGAAATATACTGGCTTCCATGTTTAATGCAACTGATCTAAACGATGTAGAAAGAGTCTTAACATAGAATTTTAGATCTTAGATCAGTTTATGTCCAGCAGGGTGTTGTAATAACACCACACATTTATTAACATCGTTGCACAATCCTAAGGTTTTGAGATTCTGACATTTAACAACCTGCAGTCCCCATTAAATATAAGAGCACCCTCGCTCATGATGCTGCAGTGCTCACTGCACCCATTGTCATAGTCCAATGTCCCATAGTCAGCCAGTGGGATCCCATTTTCTAAACCTGCACAAGCACTTCCTGCAAGTTGATCTTTATCAAGTTATTTTATGCTTAATTACTTCACAAGTGATTCAGATTAATCCATAGCTTTAGTTAAATATACAAAAAAATCCAGGATATGATAAACTAGCTCAACATATTTACCCTGTGACAGACTGGGGACCGAGTGTACCCCGCCTTTCGCTAGTAGATTGCTGAAAATAGCAATGCTGATAGATAAGTGGAAGAGGATCAATGAATGGAATTTAGCATATTTGAGTTAAGAGAGGTTTTATAAAGGAAAGAGTTTTAACTACTTAGTCTAAATAATTCCTTTCAATAATCGGGTTTACAGATTAATCCTCTCAAAAATCCAGTGCAGAACTATCTTCACTTTCATTGGCATACTCCCTATGATTTTCTTATTTACAAATTCTTGTTATGGTTTTGGGCCTCCGTTAGAGAAAGAGACCCATAGCATCACAGACCCTTTAACCTCCTTAACAGTTTGAATATGGTGCTTTTCCATATCTTTATCCGTTTCAGGCCAGATGCACTATAAGCTGCAAAACCGTCTGACAATAGAATCTAATACTTGTTCTGCTTAGTGCTGCTCAGTTACAGAAATAATCCCATTGAAATTTGAACTTGTCCATTTTTAAAACCTGGATTGTTTAAATATTTTTGTTTTAATTTGAAATAACCTTGTCTTAAACTTCAATATTTCTTGATACCATCATTATGAACCGTCCATTATGATTATTAATTTTAAAACAGAATAGCAGGGGCGTGCATACATAGACACTAGGTTGTGCTAAAGCACTACGAAGTTTGCCCTTTATCAATGAAAATGCCCTTTTGAAACTCGTTTTTTTAATTTATTTTTTTAATATTATTATTAATATTATTAAGATTTTACTGAGGTCGGTTTTCGAAATGATCTTTTGAAAACCTGAGCCATTAAAAACGACTGAAACAATGCCCCGAAATGAGCCACCTCCTTGCACACACGACCACCCTCTCTCTTTTCCTTTGTCCGCGTGAAGTCGTAGCGGTCGCCGCAGAGGGCATGCCGCCAGATCTGCGCAGCATCATATAGCGTCTTCAGTAAGCGTCTTCAGAATATAGCAGGAACGGTGTGCTTTTATAATTAAGTGTTCCACATTGTCGCTAAAAGTGCCCTCCCCCCTCCTCCCTGAGCACCTGCCCCCAAAATGTCTGTGCACACGCCTCTGCAGAATAGCATGTAAAAAAAATAAGCACTAGTTCAATAAATGAGATTGTGATGGTTATTGTAAAACATCAAAAAATTCTAAGTAGAGAAAAAAATTACAGGATAAAATTATCCCTAAAAATGGTAAATAACAGAATTCAGGCAATGAATGAATAGTTTTCAAAGATAATGAATTACTTCGAGTTATTAGGACAAAACAATTTTTATGACACTTTAGTCCACTCAGGTAGTGAGGGGTTAGCCCAAAGAATAGATACACCTAAAACATGATTAGCCTTCATTTTCTACTCACCCCATGCTGAACAACACTCCTGGGTACTTTTTTGATTATCTCAAATGCATCACATGGCAGAGTCTGGGAGGCTTCTTGCTGTCTGTTGACATTCAAATAATGGAGGTCTACTTATAGCCCGAGGCAGAAAGGGTCCATAAAAGTCCACAAAAAGCAGCGTCAATATTCTTCCATACTGCACTGGAGTCAATGTATTCCAAGGAGGTGTCCTGAGTGGGTAGCGTCCAGAATTTACTTTCGAAGCGAAGTCATTTTAGAATGTTTTAGAGCATAAACAGTAGTGTATAGAGTTTTCCTGAAAGAAAGCGTTCCTTGCGGCCCTAAAGGCTCCCGGCAGACCAAACCAGATGAAAGTGCACATTCAGTGTCCGCCCAAGAACTCATGCTCTTCCTCCAACACTGAAGTCCTCCAGACATTTTCTTTTCGTTGTTTTTCTTTTCTTTTGCATGCACAGGTAAGCAGCACATTTCTTCTTCTAAACTTGCATTATCGGCAAGAACAGGCCTTCGAATGCGCGCTTTTCATCTGGTTTTCTGCCTGACTTCCGTGGCGTCCTGAAGGCGCTGGTAGCGCTTTCAGGAAATACTGTATTTGAAATATGTACTCCATAGATTTCCGTTGTTTTCAGTATTAGCTGCCGTAAGATGACTCTGTGTTTTAATGTTATGTAGTTGTAGAGATATGTTTTGTAGACTAGTGTCAAATAAGTAATATGATTTATGAGTAGTTTCAATTTGAATTCTACATGGATCAGTCTGGGATGCCTCCTGTAGAACGGTTTTGAAAGAGGTAAGGAACATTCAGTACAATCCTTGGAGCTGACTGGGTACCTGCCTTCAGTGTCGTGCTTTTAGCCAAGCAGCACTAGTAGCTGAATGTTTTGCATTCTTGATTTGTTTCACAGAGTTAACTGACAAAAGAAACCCTTACAAATCTGAAATTAGAAAACTCAAAAAGCGTCTTTCCATCCATAGCGGCACAAATTGCGTCCTTACTAGTTTTTCAAATACAATAGAGGCATTTCCAGCATTTTTTTTTTTTTTTTTTGGTTCAGCCTTCCACATCTGGTTGAACAAAATAGTAATATACAGTAAAATTCTCTAATATAGGCCCGAGGCCTTATTTCACTCAAGTGCATCAGCGGTCCAGGCCTTTATTGGATAGAGGCCCAGAATTAGAGACAGGCCTCTATTGCTATTTGAGCAAAACGGGCCACTAGTGGAATGAATAAAAAATGAGATTTTGTGTCCTATTTGAACCTATAAAACACTCAGGTTTCATTTATTGAAAAGTGTTGAGAGACCATGTCTAGAGCTACTGTGAAGTAAAAATGTCTCCAATTGCAGGCAATTCAAATCCTCAGTTTCCTCCTCCCTCTTCATCTCTCCCTTTAATCTCTTCATCACTCCACGCGCTCCTCCTGTTCTGCTGGGTGTCTGAACAATTGTCTTCGACTATGCCCAGACGGGCAGCAGTCAGGGCTCCGTCGTCCAGCTGCGCCGGGCTCTGTGGTCCTTGTATGTTACTTACTACCACAGAGGTATAATGTTGAGGGGTATGTCAGAGAAAAAAAGCGTGTATAGCCTAGAGCCTGTATGAGGGAACCCGGCCATTATTTACCTCCTCTGACCTTGGCGAGACCGGCCAATGTTAGAGTCCGATTAAGCTATTGGAATGAGGCCAATAAACTAATGCTCTGTGCTTTAAATTAGCGCTGTAACTTCAGCCTGTAGGGGGCACTAACCTTTCGCTCCCAGGTTTTAAGCGTCCCTTGACACACATACATGCTGGACTTTTGAAATAAAGTGTGTGGAGTTTTGTATGTGGTGTGGAGGTGCTTCTGACCAGTTTTAAATCAAGGAGGACGGACTTTTTCTCTACGCTTTTGTTTAGCGATGTTTCAACACTTTTTCAACTCACAATAGAGCCCGTAAATTAACGACAAAGATTCCAGGATAGGTGCTGAAACCTCTTTAAAAACATTGAGCAAGGTCCGGTTGCCTTCCAATTTAAGCCTGTTTTGTAGTTACATTGACCTGGAGGACTTATGTTGTCATGTCTCCTGGTTATTTAATACATATAAGCTATGAAGCGTTATTTAAAGAGCTTATCCAGATAGATCTATTTTCAGGGAAAAGAACTGGAGAGATAGAGCTTCAAGGTGCATACACAGCGCCTATCTTTACCAATATGTTGCTCTGATTTATGTCTCAGGGAAACATTAAGTTGTTATAATGCTTCAGCTACATTCTTTCTATAGATGTAATTGGGGATAACAACAACTGTAGCACTGCTGACTAAAACAACTTAACATTGTCCCCCATTTAAAGTCACTTTCTGGTGTAAGTTTATGCTTATTGCAGCGAACAATATGGAGGAACTGCAGAAGCCACCTGTCCTGAATAAGGATGTATTTGAAACGCATTAATTGTTTTCTGTGTCTGTCGCAGGTGGAGCGAGACGAATGCAGCCCCCACAACCTGACTCTGGGTTACTACGTCACCAGTGGGAAAACCGTCTACGTTTCTTCCATGGTTGTTGAGGCGCTGAACGTTTACGGCTTTGACAAGCTGCTGTCTGACATCAGGCAACACACCCCGCTAGTTAAGGCCGTTCTGGTTCCCGTGGCAACCTGGGTCAGCGCTCCACAAATTTACCTGCAGCTAAAAACAGGTGAGGGAAAACTTTAGATTAAAACTTATAACTCGAGAATCCAGCTAAAGCACAACTTACTGATGGACTTGAATCGTAAAAAGAGAAACAGCTACGTCATTGGAGGATAAAAATGTCACCTGGAAGATTAGAACAGGGACAAAATTAGACAAAGCCTGATTGTGCTCTCCTTTAATACCCCATGCAGACCCCCGTTACGGCCTCTCTCATCTTTTTTAAATTGGGAGAACTTGCACTATTAATTGGCTGACTAAGCCACTTTTGCCCACTGTATATATGGCTATGGCTGCCTTCTTTAAGAAGCTCTAAGCATTTCTCTGATCTGAGTAAGATTACATTTTCTATCACAATCTGTCATGTCTCCTGGTTATTTAATACATATATAAGCTATGAGCGTTATTTGAAACTTATCGGATAGATCTATTTTTCAGGGAAAAGAACTGAAGAGATAGAGCTTCAAAGGTGCATACAGCACTTCTCTTTACCAATATGTTGCTCTGATTTATGTCTCAGGGAAACGTGCAAGTTGTTATAATGCTTCAGCTACATTCCTTCTATAGATGTAATTGGGGATAACAACAACTGTGGCTTTTCTGAACTAAAACAACTTAACATTGTCCCCATTTTAAATTCACTTTTTCTGGTGTAAGTTTATACTTATTGCAGCGAACAATATGGAGGAACTGCAGAAGCCATCACAATCCCTGAATAAAGGATGTACTTTACATAGAACTGTGGAATCGGGTGAGGCGAATGCACCAACCTGACTCCTGTTCTACGTCCATCTTCTCCGTTCTTCATGTTGAATATCTGAACGTTTACGGCTTTGACAAGCTGCTGTCTGACATCAGGCAACACACCCCGCTAGTTAAGGCCGTTCTGGTTCCCGTGGCAACCTGGGTCAGCGCTCCACAAATTTACCTGCAGCTAAAAACAGGTGAGGGAAAACTTTAGATTAAAACTTATAACTCGAGAATCCAGCTAAAGCACAACTTACTGATGGACTTGAATCGTAAAAAGAGAAACAGCTACGTCATTGGAGGATAAAAATGTCACCTGGAAGATTAGAACAGGGACAAAATTAGACAAAGCCTGATTGTGCTCTCCTTTAATACCCCATGCAGACCCCCGTGATTGCAGAACAATTTGTCCAATCACCTAGTTACCTCTTAAGCCTCAAAAACACTTTCCAGCGAACAAGTGAGCAAGGTCAGACAAATCAGAACAGGCAAGAGATTTTCTGCCACATTTTACATGTTCAGTCTGCTATGATATTTCTCTATCAAATCCTAGTTTTGAATCCGAATTTATTAAAACTAATAAAGTAAACCAACCATCCTGCTGTTTAACAAAACCACATTTCAAAAATTGCATTGATGCAAAATTCCTTTGTAATTACTTTCATTCATGGATGAATTTTGTTTGTTGCATGATCATTTATTTAATTGGTACAGCATGTGGTCTGTGTCTCCTGTGTTGAGCTCTTCTTCATCTTTCACTGTGAAAATTGAAACACAGTAAATAATTAATTTGTTTTTCTGAGTGAAATAAGGATCAGATCCAATACTTTACACATAGAACTGTGGAATCTGAAGTGCACCTCTCCTCTGTTCCGTCCATCTTCTCCATATTCATGTGAATATCCAAAGTGATACCAAAGGACATGAGTGAAAAGATCTGAACAAAGTTGGAATATGGCACAAATTCATAAACCAAGCAGCTTAAAAGGAAGTTGCTGGTCTGATTATTTCAGAGTAAGATATATATGAAATCCCCTCTAACACAGTCAGTCTGGAGTGAGAGATAATACCCCTGGTTTAAAGTTTATAAATATTTATTTCCGGTCATGACACGCCATCCAATACAGATCATTGGCTTCATCCACATCTAGTGGAAACTAGTGTGATTGGATGAGTCATATAACGCAAACACTTTCATTGGTTAGCTAAAGGAAATCATCAAGAAGCAAGCAGGTGTTCTTCAAACTGCTAGCACGTGAATTGTCTATGCCATGCTACAATGTAGGATTCAAGAAAAGATGTTGAAATGTCTGAAAGGTCGGACACAGGCGAAGAGCGTATCCGGAGATGGAGACCAACAAGACCTCCCTCATCCTTGGCCCTATCTCCAAGAATTTTTAGAAATAGTTGAAAAATTGAGCTTTCAGTTCATATAGTGGCATCTGGCTGTTTATTTTTTAAAGGTCACTTTGCTTACGTAGTTTTTGGAGCACATACTTTTTGACTTTTACTTGAGTAAAGAGATCAAGTTGATACTTCAAGTTTTACCAGAGTGTTTTTAAACTGCAGTATCTATACTTCTACTTTAGTAACAAATATGTGTACTTTTGACCCAGCTGTGTTGCACTACATCCTAAATACTTGGTAAAGGCTCAGGAGAAAGTCAGCGTCAATCTTTCTGCAATGTAAAACAATTCAGAAACAGAATTCTACATCCATCCATTTTCTGTCACGTTTATCCCAAGCGGGGTTTTGAGGGCTGCTGGTGCCTATCTCCAGCTAGTCCATCACAGGGCAACACAGAGACACAACAACACCATTCACACACACTCACACCTAAGGAGAATTTAGAGAAGCCAATTAACCTAACAGTCATGTTTTTGGACTGTGGGAGGAAGCTAGAGTACCCGGAGAGAACCCACACATACTCAGGGAGAACATGCACACTCCATGCAGAAAAACCCCCGGGCTGGGAATCGAACCCAGAACCTTCTTGCTGCAAGCCCACTGAGCAGCCCCATAAACAGAATCACAATTACTTTATTAATCCCTTGCTGGAAATTATTTTCTTGCAGTGCAACATTTTAGAAAACAGAGAAAAATAAGATTGTAAGAGCAATACAGCAAAATAAGATATAAGATAATAAGACTGAATAAAATAAAAAAGTAAAATAAGTAAAATTACAATCCACATCACTAGATCATCACTTGATCGTCTGACCTGAGGCCAACAGCTGATACATCTTCAGCAGCAAAAACAAACACTATCTGAGGTTAAGTCTAAAGAATAAAGCACCATGGATAAGATATCCAATCCTTCATGCTGCATGTGGAATGTATATGTTTGGTTTGTAATATTGAAAGGGATGTCTGGGTGACCAGTAAACCTAAGCAGCAATACAAACGAAGAAGATTATCACCTTCTGAACTAAAACCCGGCTAAAACCAGCAGCTCTACATCCATGATGGAGAGTTACAGCTTGGGGTAAACAATATCGCATCCATCAGCAGATTACGTTCGGTACCAGTCGCTCTCTATTTCCTCGCTCTATTGCATGCTTAATATCTTTTGTTTTGTGAATTAATTCTAAACAACATGTTCTGACCTAAATTCGAACATGATGCTGATAAGTGCAGTCTGCCATCAAAGACCCAACATCTTGCACTGGGCTCTCATTCTGAATAACTCTGCAGATGCAAACACATAATCCAATGCAGATTGCGCTGCCGTGGGTAAATTGGGAAATGTATTTATGGTTAATGAGCTGAACAACTCATAGGTTGATTCTGTGCCTCAGTGCTTTGTTTCGCATGGATAACTGTGTTAATGCACTTGGAGGATTTGATGTGGTATACATCGCAGTTCCTGCAGTGAAACAAGTCAATTGGTCATCTGGAACACACAGAAGCCGGAGAAAACCTGTGGTAAAGCAGTTTCTATTAGGTAAAGCTGTAAACAAAACCCGGCAAATCAAAGGCTACTTACGTTGTTATTTAAAAAATAGGACTTAAAAATATTAGGAAAACTGCTGCATCTCCCTTGATAATTCTTGCTGATTGTTATTTACATCCTTGTTTTCCATTATTGCAGTTTGCTGTGACAAATTTTTGTGTCAATTTTTGGCTGAAATAGTCAACTAACTGGCCAAATACATGCTTTGCATGCTGTGAATGCACATCCCCTTAAATATCAGAACCAACCAAATACTACATCTATGCCGTACTCAGGGATTGTTATTATGATAACATTGAAGTTAAAATGATGGTTGATAAAATCAACCATCACAAACATACATTAAATACACAGTCAAAATCAAAGGATGCACCTTTACTTATAATGAAGAGTGTGATCAAATGCAAATAAAACATAAAATCATAAAATCATGTTTGATGCAGGGCTGGACAATAATTTTATATCAATATATGTCACAATATCAAAAGAATACCCAATGTTTGTTGGGAATTCTTGGCAGTTTTATGTTAGCTTTTACCTTTTTTATATCACTATTGAAATTATATGGTATCGTCTGAAATACAAATTTATATCATGATATAAATTTTGGCCATATTGTCCATATGTAGTTTGCTGCACATTTGTAACAACAGTACAGGGATAAAAAAACTACTGTGTCAATAAATTTGATGGTATTTTAAAGGTCCTTTATGATGCTATATGGTCAACTCTGCACCAGCCATTGAAATCAGTGGGAGAAGCTTATAAGCTATACACCCATACCTTATTGTTAGCATGAAGGAGCTCTTATATGCAGACAAATAGACAAACGATACAGCATTTATTTATGCTACAAGTAGTGATGGGACTTGTTAAAATTTTTTTTATTGAGTTAATTACAGTTTCTTACTAAATTTTTTTGTAAAGTCATATATAGATAAAAATAAACAACCTTTTAAATTCAAAAGTAATGTTTGCTCCTAAATGATTGAATAAACCTATGCACAGAGAAACACAAATATTTATTGTTTATTGCTATGAGAACAGCACATTTTAAACAGGGCATGCACGAGGAGAAATGTGCTCTTGCACACAATCTTTTTTTTAAAGTGGAGGGTTGGCTTTTATAAAACGCTCAAAAATACCTTAAAGGAGGGCCCAATGAGTAAGAGTAACATTTCAACAAATTTTTTGAGACAGAAATAACCTTTTAGAAAGATTTAAACCTGCAAAGAAGTACATTTTGCAGGATATAGCTCATGTGAGATTAGATCCATCCCTCATAGGGAGCAACTTGTTCTTTTTTGGCTGCTTTGATGGTATATAGGTAATCTTTGATCTTTTTTCTCTCTGGTTTACAGTTTTGAGATTTGTGGGGCCTACAGACAACATCTACTCATGCAGTTTTGTCCAGATGTTGGAGCAGCGACTGGAGAACGCCTTTGAAGAGGCTCAGGATAAAGTACTGGAGAATTACAACAGACTCACAGTGGAGGTACGGGATGTGTGCACTGAGTCTGTGTATGAGGCAGACAGCCTGACGTGTCCCGCCTGCATGCAGCTTGCAAATCAGACTAACAGTACCATACAAATTCATGAGGATTTACAGCTTCTTGAAGAAGCTCAGATGGTAGCATACTTATTCTTGTTTTTTGCAGTTTTTTTAAAACAGGTTAACTCGCTGTGATCAGGTGACTTTCTCAAACAACCGTTATAGTAACACTCTGCACTTTACTCAAAGGCCAGCTTCTGAGTCATGCTGTTTATATTTATGAAGACATCAATCCGTAACAAATCAGGTTTTTATACATAAATCATGTATATTTTCTGCCAGTCTTTCTTCTATTTGCAGAATATCTGCTGTTCATACAAACGCAGGCTGAACCGTAAAGTAGGTCTCAACAAGCAAACACAGATATAGGCTCCATTCATAATTTATCCCCTGAAATATTAACGCTCGCAGAGAAATGTGATGGGAGTTCTCTGTATCTTGTATCGTTATTCATTTTTACATAACTTTGGGAGAAAGGCCTTATTATGGAGAGAAGAAAATCTTGTCCACTGGAGGTCCGATGTGCATTCCCGTGCACGTCTTGGATATTAGGCATGATGGCTGTAGATATTTTTGAAAAGATGTTTAAATTATGAATAAGGCCATGTTTTTGTTTAGGTTTTTTCTACAAATGCAGAAAAAAAACCCCAGAAATCTCTCAAAATTTTTATCTGCAGGGCAGAGTGCAGCCTAATTAATTCAGGTTGGCGTGTTTATCCTCAGATCCAGAGTGTTTCTCAGGAGTCTGGCTCCCCCTCCGTTACACTGGTGTATGTGGTTAAAAACCAGGACGCTGTTCTGAACGGGACAATATCCAGCGGGCTCCTCAACCAGCTGACGGCTGAGCTGGTGGGATACTTCCTGTTCTACCCGCCGCTGATGATCGCTGAACGTAAGCGCAGATTTACTTTCTCTTAATGGGGTGTGGGGTTTTGCCATTTCTTATTTTTTTTAAGCGTTTCACTGATTTCTTCGGTTTTTGCAATTCAACCAAAGAAAAAAAGGATTATCCCAAAAAACATACGAACCAACTCTCTCCTAGGCAGTAAAACCATCAAAGGTTCCCTATGATGACACATGAAACGCCTGTAGAAGATTATTTATTAGGTCTGTCAGGATGTCTGGCTACACCATGTCTATCTATCGGTCTCCGCCAGTCACGTGACTTTTGTTGCTAAGACGCCATTTTAGGTTGATGCACACATTACGAAGGACTAAAGGCCCGTTTACATAGCAGCCTGTCCAAGATAAGTCATTACAGTTAACATAAGCCTGAAAACAGGGGCGGATTTAGGAAAATGTTCCCAAAAATCTTGTGCATCATCGAGGACGTTTTTCTGAAAACCTTTCTTTTTGTTTGCTTGTGAATCATGGATAGCCTTTTTTACCTTATAAATGAAATTGTCATTTGAAAACAAAGTTTTCTGTTCTCTTATGCTTTCTCTTTATTTAAATCAAGGATGTCCTGATCTGATATTGATATCAGTTCGCCAAACAACTAATATTGGAATATGTATCAGCCTGCATCTAAAATCTGTGATATAGTATCAGTAGTATTCCAATTTTATTGTTTAAATAATATTATTTGATCAAGCCTTTTCTAACATTTTACACTTCAAAATAAACCATAGAATAAGCCTGATTTTGTATAGGATCAATATTGGAACGGTAAGTACTCCAGGCCGCATTATGGGTATCTTCCTCATCTTCATCACCTCTTATTTCTGCTTTCTCATCGATTTCATTGTGCTTCATTTGAAAGTGAAAATGTTTAATGTTACTGGTTGTTTTGATTGGGCAAAGCTAGCGCTACAAGACATTGGATACATCATGTACCCACAATGCATTACTGTGTAAAAAGCACAATGGCATCCGTGTGACAAGATTTTATTTAAATGTATAAAAACTAAACAGATTTAAGTGTTTCTACTGTATTTTTTAGGTAGAAAATAAATATGTCTCAGATAAAGATAACATTTAAAGCCTTTGCTGGATTATATGAATGTATTTTTCATTATTAACAAACATGTCAGTGGAACTTTAAATTAGTTATTGTCACAGTCTTGCTGCTAAGTTTTCTTTTGAGTATTCAGTTTTATTTTGATCCATGTTTTCTAGTTTTATTAGTTTAATTCCTATTTTGTTGTGTTTTCTGGATTTATTTGAGTTGTTAGGTTTTTCTTTGTTGCCATTTTGTGTTTGTCTCATTTTCCCTAGCTCCCTTCTAGAATCCTCTCTGCACACCTGTTTCCAATCAGCTCATTAGTCCTGTCTTTGTTCAGTCTCTCTTATATACTCTCCCTGTGCAGTTCCTCAGTGCTGGTTCCTCGTCTTTCCCTGGCTCCTCATGCATGTTTTCCCTGAGGTCTCCATGTTTTTGGTTTTTCTGTACTTTTTATGTTGATTTTTGGATTCCTGCCTCAGTTGCCTGTGAGTACTTTCATTAAATCTTCAAGAACTCACCTCTGCGTCCTCAAAACCTTAAGTATAATCCCAACATTCAAAAGTCTACAGTAGGTGTTGCACCATCAACCTCAGGAGTGAAAGTCAATGTCTTACAGCTGACGCCACATACATTGGTAACTATTGGTAACAGATGGCATTGGAAGTAAACACTAAAGTTACAACTGTGTCCAGCGGCCTGCTCAGATTTTGATCATTACATTGTTTATTCTAACTAAAATAGTTTTAACCAACTAGATTGCTTGTTTTTCCAACCAATCTATTCTTAGAATACATCCAAACTCTATCCAATTGACAGCAACCGTCCTACAAACTCCCACATCTTGACTGACTAGTTATGCTTTCTGAAGCACTTGCCGAAGCCGTCACATGGTATCACTTTACCTAGGCTTCGGACGTCATCAATTTTAGCCCCTCCCCTAAATGAATCACACCTTGACACGCGCTTTGGGGAAGCGCCCCCTCCGTTACTCGACACACGCTTCGAAGCCTCGGCTCATCTCATAACATCACGACTAAATAGTGACATAAAGAAAGCATATTTAAATATCCTATCATACTGACTCAAGTTTATTTCATCCCCAAATTTTCTATTTCATCTAATTTCTTTCAAAAATAAATAAATAAATGAATAACATTCAAAGTTGTTTTCATCAGCTTATTTTCTCATTTGAAACAAAAATCCCTGTTTTATTTTTACTTGATGCTGAAGTACTTGCCAGGATTTCTGCAGCTTTTTGTTAAACCGTTTAAGTGGAAATAATTATAAACCAATCAGACATAAAAAGGAATGTATTTTTATCCCCTACGATCAACCATGTTAAGTAGCTAATTTGACACAATTTTACCTTCAGGATAAAAAAAAGTATAAACACTGAGTCATTACCTATAACCTATGGTGTTTTATTTCTATTTTTTTTAGCAGTAAGATTAATGAGCATCACTTAAATGGAGTTTTCTCCCCTGAAGTTTTATTCTTCAAAGGCTCAGGAGGAAGATGGCCACCAGGAGACCAAGTCATCAGCATTAAATCTAGAGGAAGGTTTACCTGAAGCGTTCCTAGAAAAGAGTACTAAATCTGTTGGTTACGACTTTTAAAAAGACTCTAATTTGCTTCTACCCTATTAAGATAATCAGAAACAATTCAGCCTCTATCCTAACATATATATAGTTAAGCAAACATTATTTTTCTCTTGGTCTTTTGCTTCTAGCTGAGACAGAATTTGAAAGTATATCAAAGAGTCAATGGCAGAAGAATGCAAGATTAATGATTCAGAACCAGTTTAACCGGCTTCTCATGTGAGATAGTTGAACTTATGGAAGAATTGTCAATTAACAAATAATTTGTTTCCTTACTTGAGTAGAAATTTTGGTTATCTATACTTTATTCGAGTAATTATTTTGCAATTATCTCTACTTTATACTCCTTACATTTTAAAAATAGACTCTTTAGTTTTATTTAAGCTCATTTAAATTATGGCCTGTTGGTGTTTATAAAAAATAAAAACCATCAAAATAATTTATTTTCATCCAGAAAATGTACCGTATTTCTTTGTGGATGGCGGTGCACCAACTGGTTGTTTGCTACTGAACAAAATAAATAATTTTTCAAGATGATGCTAAATTAAATCTGATACTGTTACCATTTTGTTTTAAATAAATCTAAGAAAATTAAGAATAAGGAAGTTATCATCCATAATTATGGAAACATGTTCCTTATAATGCAGTAACAAGTATAAGGTTAAGCATATCTGCCCTTAACATTTTTTCCAACATTCATTTTACTTTTATTGTGTAAGTAGTTTTAAAATGTGTACTTTGAAGTTATAGTTGAGTAAACGCAGTATGATTTATATTCTTACATGAGTAATAAACATTAAGACTTTTTTGGCACCTGTGTAGAGGTCAGACTCTAGCCTTCGGTGAGACCATCCGATCGCGAGAGAGCTTTCAAGGTTTCACTAAGCTAATCAGTCTGGAAGACTCTCCGTTAAAAAAAATTTGGGAGCCGTTCACCAAAACAAGCGTCCAATCAGCGTTGGCTTTTGAAAGGGTTGAGGGTGTGAAAGCGCAGCTCAGAGAAGCTGGGCAGTTCAGTCCTAAAGAACATGGCGGCTTCAGCCCGATGAAACTAAGCGTTAGCTGCGTGGCTATCCGAGCAAGTTTTATGGGGATTACAGAGTATTTCTTCACTGAAAGAAGTTAAGAGCAAAACACTGCTCTGGAAGGCTTTTTCTCAGAGGAAAAGATGCTTTTGCTCTTCTTCCGACTGGATTTCGGCAAAGAGTAGCCTGGCTTGTGGTTGTGTATCCGTCATCGGTCTGTTAGTACGTCATATTACGCCCGTTGATCTGATTGGTTTTATTTGGCCCGTCTTTTCACCAACATAGGCCAATCAGCTAACCCAGTATTTTCGCCCCTCCCAAAATTACTGCAATGGAAGGTTTCCAGATGGATATGCGAGCAAATCCATCTGGCGGAGTCAGGTTAGTCAGACTCCACTTTGAACCACATTCAGTTTTATAGTTTTATACAGGATGTAAAGAAAACAAGAGGATTCTCTGAATGAAGCTCTCTGCTTGCTTACATATATCTTGTTAGAATATAATTATAAAATCACAGTCAAACTGATTTGAAATGATTAGTTTTCAGTCTGTCATTACAAGACATGAAGGTCACCTGGGAGGAAATTCTTGTGTTACTAAAGCATAACTTAAAAAGTAGCAAATAATGTTTTGCATTAGTGCTTATCAGTTTGCCAGAATTAGAAAACACAAGTAGCAGGTCACATGGGAGCAATAGAGGCTGTAGCATCAAAGTTAAAACAGTGTTTGATGTGTCAAACGGGGGTGGGATGTTCAGCTCGTTATAGATTTAATCCTCAAAGGGGAAAAAAATCAGATTAGTACTTCAAGTTTAAGAATGCATTGAGGTTTATGATGTGCTTACTATCAGGAAGGGTTGGAGGAATAAACATTTTGTCTTTTATCTAATTTTTTCTGAGCACATTGGTGTAATAATTTGCTCTGCCCCTTTTCTCAGGTGCTGGATCTGTTTTTTATTGCAGCAATCCAAAGAAAATGGGCCCACCTCCATGGTTGGACTAAATGATCTCTGTTTATATTCCATCGCTTGTTTTTGTGCCATCTGGGAGATTTATTTATTTTTTTTTGTAAAGGGCAAACAGCTGCAGAGCTCCTATCATCTCAGCCCTGCCTTGGGCAATCTGTTGTCCATGTTCCCTGGATGAGCTAATTTTAGCAGAGTGAGATTAGATTAGAATCTGTTGGTGTGTGCTTGCAACACCCACAGGGCGCAAACATCACACTCACAAACCTACAGAACATTCTTCTTTTCCTAAAATATGATGAATGTTTCCATCAGAAACCAAGAGGTTAGTGGCTTATTGAATGAAAGGCCAAAGGTTTCCTGTTAATGATCACATCAGTAAAAACAGCTCATAGTTCAGGTGTATATCTCATGGTAGATATTTGAATGGACAAAGGTTGGCAAAAACCTTAAGGCTCTGTTAGCATGCTGAGGATATCTCGGTTCTTTGAGCACAGAACTGTTTTCTGAGTTCATTGTCCCAAAATTAACTCTAGGAGTCATTTTGGTATGTTTTATATTTTCATGAAAATCTAACTTTTGGGGGGATTACATACTGTAATGAAGTATAGAACACTGTCCTGTCCTTTCAGGCAGGATTTTCCAGGGGAAGCCTCATTAAATAAACTCAATACATTTGTTTAATTAGCTCTCAGAGGGACTGGCATGTCTGTAGATACTGTAGGCCTGGTCTTTCTCATACAAAACAAATTGCATTATTATGTTTTTTCCTGGTTTTATAATGACCTCAGTATAGACACATCTTTGCTGGAAAAATGGCCTCCCCACACCATGATGCAGCCACCACCATGTTTTACTCTGACCATTGCGTGTTTACGTTTACGTCCTGCATCAAACCT
>JAGKQL010000004.1:27134921-27224289 GCA_018398635.1 Cyprinodon brontotheroides | reverse complement strand
CATTTGAGATATCAAAAAAGTACTCCAGAGTGTTGTTCAGCATGGGGATGAGTAGAAAATGAAGGCTAATCATGTTTTGGGTGTACTATTTATTTAATGGTCTTGCCCCTGAAGTAATCTGTAAATTTGTTTTACGTACCGGGTACTTGCAACCTTCTCAGAGCACAAGCGCACTGCTCTAAGCACTAGGCCAAAACTCCAGATGCTCCTTACTTGTTCTTTATATCATTTTGGTCAGAATATCAGTATCTGGCAGTGAAACAGGACCAGAGCATTATTCTACCACCCCCATACTTCACTAGTGTTATGGAGTTAAAAGTAATTTTAGCTTTAATTGAACCTGGTGGAGTTTGCCTGCATTGAAAGTTTGTACATTGTAAATCTTTATAATCCATACAAACAATTTGCATTTCCTTTATATTTTGAGTGGATTGTACGAATTGGCAAAAAAGACACCTTTTTTTAAATTACATAATCTTTAAACATAAAGAAATACTTGCTGCTTTGGAAATCCATTTTTTAAAAAAGTTGTTGGTAAAAATTAAGACTGTTTGAATTCTTGACATCTAAACTCTGTACTTTCCCACTTTTACATCCCCTTCCAAAAGTAGGGCGCCTCATTTCTTCTAAACATTTTCCATTGTGTTAAAAAAAAAAAAAAATACATCATTGGTATTTCTTTGTTGGTTGGTCAAAACCTAGTAATGTATTTTGTTGAGTGGAATGAAAATTATACTGATAAGGAGATTAAAAGTATGGGGTCATATTTAGCCCCCTGAGTCAATACTTTCACTGCAGCTACAGTATTTTCTGCCAACTTTCTACATTTAAACATGTCAACTTTTCCTTAAATACTCCTTATAACTTTAAGCTCATTCACTTTGTGTAGACTTCAGTTTTCAGATTTTACTTTTTCCTTCACACCCAAAGTTTTTCCACAAATTTAAATTTAGATTTAACCAGGAAACCTTCATGTTAAAGAATCAGTGTTTTTCTCCTGTTTCCATGTGTCTTTTTCTTGCTTTATTTAATCAATCATTTATTACTTTCTATTTATCTTTAAAGCTCAGGATTATAATTAATGGATTCTTCCACCTGAGCTGTAAATTGCTCCCTTAGAGTTACAATGCTATCTTTAGTTTACAAGGTTTACAAGGGTTTTTTGGATAGCATGTTCTAATCTCACTCTGCTTTAAACCTTTCCATAGCTTTATGTGTGACTTGTTTTTCTGGAAGCAGTTTTTTCTAAAGAAAATTTGAGGACTTGCAATAACATCTGGATTTATAAGAGGCTCCAGATGCAAACATTAAGATTCTATCTAATAACATCCTGGTCTCTTTTTGGGAGGTTCAGGGTGATTGATGAAAATGTTAGTAAACAGTTTGCTTAGTTTTCCTTCTACTGTGTATTTCTGTTTAAAACACAAAAAAATATAGTAATGAAAAGAGCAGCATGAGAGGGAATACTATAGTAAGGCAGTGTATTGTGTATTTTATCTATATTCTCATGTTTTAGAAAGTATTCTGATCATGATTCCTTTTTAAAATCAGCAAATTTAGGTTGATATTTTATTAGTTTGGCTTTTCCTGATTAATTAATTGAGCAAGATGCGAAGGATAATCTTCATATTTATACAAATTCTCTGGCATGACCAAAGCTTTATAAAAAACAAAAAATGGAAATGCAAATAAAGGCATTACATTTTTCCCCAGTATTTATTAACTTTTTTTTTTGCTTTAAATGGTTATGAACAGAAATGAACAGCTTGCATGAGCCTGTGTGTTTTCCTTAATCCCCTGCTGTGCAGCTCCATTTTCCTCTGATCATGTCTTGCAGCCCACATTAATTTACAATCTTGATTGGTCCTGATAAAAATTGTGTGCTAATCATTTTTCCATTTGCCCCAGGAGAGTGTTAACAGGAGTTAATATCAAAGAGTGAGGCGATTTCTCACAGCTGTCTGAGCACCGTGTACAGTGCATCCGGCACAGTAACAGACTCCCACTAGTTTGATCTACTGTGAGGTTTATCATGTGTGCAATACGCTCCCATCCACCTAATGATCAGTCACCATGTGTGTGACAAGCTGAAGCTGCCGATCAATAATGGAGTATATGTGATGTTTGCATGTTTATTTAAGCATTAAAGAGTCATTCTGCAACGCTTGACTCACTTCATCACTTGGCTGCACAGCTGGAAGGTTGTTCAAAATAGCTTTTCTTTCTTCTATGCTGCCTCCTGTGAGCTTGAATGAGCTTAGCTTGTCGCATTGCATTCAGGGTGCAATGGAGGTGGAATCAGCAAAAGTACTAGAAATCCATTTTTCATTTGTAAGGAGTTCAATGGAATTACCAAGCAGCAGATGTTGTTTAAAAGACCAAATGTGTTTAGCATTTTGCTGCATCATTCTTCGCTGTGTCCCAGAAGGATTTAGTCTCACCACAGTGGCTCAGCAGATGTGATCTCAACTCTCTTTTTTACATTTATCTGATCTCCCTTTTTACAAAAAAAACTCTGGTTCAGTTGTGCCCACTACCCTGCAAGAGCTGAATTTGAATCACTCTGGTCCCTCAAGGGGAATAGAGCACATCTTGTCCATCTGCTGTAAATGATGAAGTTGCGCTGATGCTCCAACTAAAATTAGATGAGCAGCAGCGTCTGTTTGATACTAACAGGACAGATGATTTGCTGGCAGTGGGGGGTAGTGCTCACTGTCATTCACACCATGTTTATAAGTAAATGGTGAACCCGGGGTTTTCTCCGGCTTCCTCTTTTGCTCTTCGCCTTCTGTCGGTATTCCAGATGGATGTGGAGAAAAACAGCTTTCCTCTCTGAAAGTCTGATCAGAGGGCCATGCAGTGCAGCAATGTCATTCTACAGCCAAGGTCTTCATTAAATAAGCCAGCTTAGATGAGAGGGAAGACAGGCATTTGCTAAGTCATCTTACTCTTAGGGAGCAAAGGAAGAGAGATAGAAATGATGTTGGAACAAATGAACAAATGAAAAGTAGACTAATAATAATTTAACTTTATTTATCTCACACTGGAGAAACTTGCATTTAAGCTCCTGGGGAGCAAACTGGAAAAAAAACTAGATAAGTCAGTTTTTCTTAAAATAAGTGCATTTGTTCCTGGATTGAGAAGGTAAAAGAGACATCTTGCCAATGGAACAAGACAATTTACATTTAAAATAAGAAAACTCAATTGAACTGTCTTATTTCAAGTGCATATTATCAAATTATTGTCTTATTGTAAGAGTAAAAATACTGATTCCATTTGCAAATCATCTCATTTACCTACTCAAATTAAGGGTAAATACACTTAATTGAACAAATTTTTACTTATTTCTTGATTGTTTTTCTAGTGCAGGGTGGGTTCAAGCTACCCAGAGTGCAGGCTGTGGGGATAAACCGGGTATTTTCAACCTTTCCAGAGCACAAGCGCACTGCTCTAACCCACTAGGCCATCACCTCCCAAAAAGGACGTGTCTGTTAGGAAGTACTGCAGAGATTAAGATTAATCTCAATCCAATGAGGTAAAATACTGGGACTCAAATGTCAGCCACACGTTTCAAGGTTACATCCCTTGGTCTTGTCATTTCTGACTCATCTTTATGGATTACTGCTGTTACTCTGCATTGAGTCATTTATTCACTGATCTGTAACTGAACTTTGTTGCACTGCTAAGGGAATAGCTCCTTCTTCATCTAATCCGATGTAAAACCTGAGCTGACTTTCATCGGATCCAATAACCATGTCAGCTCATTTTCCAACACTGGAAATGGCTGGATGACTCATCAGAGGTATTATTTTAACCCTACACCTGACAGAAAGCAGACTGAATACATGCCACTTTTAAAGGAGGGCAAATAAGCCAGGCTAACCCGGACCCCAGGTAAACCGCTGCTTTTCAGAGTTTTTCTCTCCAACATCCCATTAATGGTTATGGAAATGGATTATATTAAAATGAGAGATGTGAACAGCCAGATAGACGTTATGGGCATAATGGAAACCTGGCTGCGTAGTAATTCAATTCAGTTTATTTCTATAGCGCCAATTCACAACACGTGTCATCTCAAGGAACTTTACAGTTCAACCAGGTCATCCATTCAAATTGATTTAAAGTTTTCTATCTAAGGAAAACCAGTTGATTTTGCATCGACTCATTGACTCTAAGGCAATCCCTCACACTAAGCATGCTTTTAGCAACAGTAGAGAGGAAAAACTCCCTTTTAACAGGAAGAAACCTCCAGCAGAATCAGGCAAATCTCCTGTGTTGTGAATTAAGAGCGAGGAGGATTTTTTGCAGATTGTAGCTTAGCTGGACTATGACTCATCCCACGACGTGACCTCTTCTTCAAGTTATGAATATCACTGGAAAATGTCTATTTAGTGTTCATGCAACTAAATCTTGTCGCCATTATCATTTCAGAGGGGACAGAGTTGCACAGACATGAACAAACAATCCATGTATTCATGACACAGTGGGCAGGCTTGTTTCATCTACATAAGTTTATATTCATTAATCCCAAACATGACTGCAGCCATGTGTTTGAAATAAGCTGAAGGCACAGCCATGTGTGTGACTGATAAATTATTAACAAAGCCGTCAGCTGGATGCCTGCTCTGCCTAACCTTACATAAACTCAGAATTTAACATGCATCGTCACATGCATTAGACGTCATCTATTCTGGTGCTGCTAAAAATACAAGAGGAGCAAAAGATCAAATCAGGTTTTATCTTCATAAGGCTGTCTTTTGTTCCTTTTTTCTCTGTTTCTGACATTTAAGACATTTATCCATAAAGTAATGCAGTATGCCAGCTATAGACTACTGTCAAAAACATATTCTTATGCCTTTTTAGTGTTTTGTCTCCTCATAACAAAACCCCTGACTTCAAAGGTGCTGCAATGTCAGATTATTATTTTTTTTTTTTACTTTTTGTTATGCAAGCTCTGCTGGAGACAGATAAAAATAGCTTAAAGAGGAAGGCCATCAAATTACTGCAGTTTGAATTATTGACAGCTTTTTTTCCAATTTCCAAATCTACAAAATGTTCATGGACAGGTTTTGAGTTTCATATAAATTAAGTCATTTGTAAACTGAAATCAAACTTCTGTGCCATGAAGTTTGAAATCCAGGCATGTGGTTCATAACAACCTGTATCAAAAACCTGCAAGAAACTAAAGGATTCATTTGGAGGTCCAACATGATAAACCATCTTTTTAGGGTTATTGTGATTCGCCTCCTGTCTGCATGGAGATTCATCTTTGGCACCACCGGGCATTTTGGGCTCCATTTTCATTTTTTATTGGTCCCCAGTTTTTTTTTGCAAGCATGCGTACAAGTGTACATTGTATGCCATTTACCAAAAATATTAGAAACTGTATGGCTTGGTACGCTCTAATTTCTCCTCAGAAACTTAGCTCAGATGTTCAAAATTTCACAATCAGCAGAAACATTGAATTTTTGTTGCTCAACGCACCACATCAACCAATCAGAGAAGCTGATCTGCGAGCTGGCAGGGAGAATTAACGCCTAAATTAACTGTCAGCAAAATATGTTTTCTTTTATTATCCTGGTGCTTGCAGCTTGTACCACCTTCCTGAAAAACGTTAACATCTACAGTACTTCCAGTCGGCAACAACAGTAGCGGAACCCACAGGTAGTGCGGTCGCTCACTGCGGGATTTCCCGGTGGCATTTTCACAGCGCCAGAACGCTTAGTACCGATAATATTTTCGGGCAGGATCGCGGGGGTGACGGCTGGCACAGATGAATTTAGGTGAGTTTCTCGCAAAATATCAGTAAAAACCCCATCACTGATTTGCGGCTAAAATATGGCCGAAACACTCTCTATCATTAAAGACTTTTTTACAGAACATGAAGCATCAGGCCGCCATCGGAACACGTTACTGGGATGGCTAAGGAATTTCAAAGATGTTCTTGTTGCATCTGACTTTTGATGTCGCTGGCTCAAAATAAAACGGCTTTTGTTTTCCTGAAACCGATTCGACATAAATTGCTGTTTCTAACCGCTTGGGGCCAACATGAAACGTACTTATTACCTAAAGCCGTCTATATAACTCTTAGCAGATTTTTCCTCTAATCAAAACACCTTCACCCCTCCCTTAATCAGGATAAAAGCACGTGTTATAACAAAGACAAAAATGTTAGCTGCATTCCAGATCAAAATGCAGGAAAAAGTGTTTTAGAGAGTCTACATTTGAAAAATGTACCCCCCTACACCTTGCAAAGCCTAAAGATCAGTGACCACACCAAGGTGTACACCCTACCAGAAATATTCCTAGCTAAAAGCCTGCTGGTTCTCACATAGGATCATTTTTAAACTGTTTTACGTTAAAAACTATCAATTTTTACTTCAGATTTTTGTTTGTCTTTATCACCTACTTGGTGAAGGAAGCAGTGAAAATACAATAAAATGATTTTATGCTCAGTTATTTGCTGCTAAGTTGATACTCTATATTTCAAAGCCCATTTGTATAAAGCCCATCAAATCTCTCCAAAAATTACCGCTATTCAGATAAACCGGTTGCATTAAGCCCAGGCCGGTATTCCATCTTCCAGTGGAGAAATGAAAAGAAAAAATCTAAAGCAAAAGCACCATCATACCTTTCTTTCATTACTAAGTGAGCGTAATATATACTGAATTTCCATCATTTTATCAGGGACAACACATGGGAAAAAACTAAGAATTATGACTTGTTTCTCAGAATTCCGATTTTTTTTCTCTCCCCATATTAAGCTCAAATAAAATAAACCAGTTAAAATCATTTTACTTTTTTAATTTTTTTTCCAGTGGCCCTAATTCTCTTCCTTATAAACTACATGGTCAGTTAATTTTATGATTTAAATAATAAAATTTGAATATTGGTGTCTATTGATTAAGATGCAATATATTTAAATAAAAGCAAGTAAAAAAAATAACAATAAATCAGACGTTAAGTAAATAAGTCTCACATGTAAACTTAACTCGGGACTCTCTATAGTATGTTGTTTTGTATTAGCTGATTGTAACAGGGCCTCAAGTGAACCACTGTGATTATTTAAAGTCATATTTAATAAAGGGAAACACATTTTAAAGGTAGAATTTGTGTAATAATAAATCAAAGAATATGTGGGAAAAAAACAAAACAGGATTGCTGAGTCAAGCTTCTTCCGGGAACCCCATTTACAAATCCTGAACCTTGATCACTAACGGCGAGAATCTCACTTCGAAACTGTAGGCTCACAGTTGAGGGCAGATTTGTAGCCCTCCCCCATATATATGGGGTTATATGGTTGTTGCTATTGAATCTGATTTCCACAAGATTAAATTGACGGATGCTGTCTGTGGGTGTTCAGGCTGACTCAGTGCAGTTATTTATAGTAAAATGGTATAATATGGCTTAAAAAGAAAGGGATAAGGAGGATATTAGACTAACTACTACAATATAATAAACATTTCTAAAAGACATATAATCTAGAGATGATTTAGATGATGGAACTTTTGGTTCTTTTTTCCTCACAGTTTTTCTTATTTCCTGATGATACAGGTTTTCTCCTGCTCCATAGATCTGAGCATACACCAGACTTTTTTCTTCAGTGCTGCTAATTAGAATAGAATACAATAGAATAGCAGAGAATAGATTCAAATAGCAAAGAATAGAATAGAATGAGGTTGTACATCATTTAAATGTGAACAGTTCTGGTTCTGATTCCAATTCCTCCTTGATTCTGGTTGCTATCGATTCTCTTTCTTCTTAAAGGAATGTAATCAAAATCCACATGTTTCAAATGAACACAGAGTGACTAAACATGTGATCAAACTGAAAATTTAATTGCAGAAAATCGAAGGAATTCTATCTGATCGAAGTGATTAAACCAGGCTGCCCACTCTCGAGTCTCTTGGTCTGAAATCAGCTGTAGTTTCACAGGAAGTCATGTGTCAGATAAGAAAATTAATTTGGTGGAAAAATACAAAAAGCATGTACTTTGGGGAAAAAAACTGAGTCAAATCTCTGAATCACAGAATAAACCGTGTGTGGTTTCCTGTCAGGTTCGTACCCATAGAGGTTTGTCCACAAACACACAGCTCAGCATTTCTGTTCTGTTGTGCTGGACTGAAAATGATTAGAAAGTGAAACAGCAGTCTCCTTAGAGCTTATTTATACAGCAACTGCAGCTTAATGTGGGACAAAATTAAGCGAAACAACAAAACAAAGTTGCCCCAACCCAGTTTACTCTATGATGTAACAGAAATGTGGAGAAACACAACCACACAATGGAGTACGGACTGGGCCCAGAAAATCCAGCCTGTACCATAAAACCGAACCCGACCTGAGCCCAACCACCTCACTTTAATTAGGCGGCCCAGCCTGAAGGAACCCTGAGGGGAAACTATATGTAAGGATGGGAGCCACTGATCCACAGCCACCAGCTCTATTCCCAACCCTTTCTATTTACCTGGTTTTGTGGATAGAAATTAAATGTTTTATTTAATTACAATCATTGCAACATGGACTAATTGTTATTTACTACCTTAATATTTATTAATTTTAAATCATTTTGGCATAAGTTGGCTATTCCGTTGAGTCAGAAATGTGGCAGGGCGGAAACTGCTCAGATTTTGTCATCATTTATTAGCCATTTAGCTTGATGATTTTTTATTCAATGGGTTATTGCAGTGTGTATGAAAAACCTCTGAGCTTTTAAGGCTGATTCTTTAAATCTGCAAATTTCCTTTTTTTTCTGCTGCTAATGTACTGTATGTTTGCTGTTGCTTTTTATTCAGTTTGTTTTACTTTTATGCATTAAATGACCTCAAAGGCCCCTCTGAGTTAAAGTTGACCTGCTCTGTTGTCTTCTTTCTGCTAGCCTGTACAGGGCTTTGACTACGCCAAGAAGCACCTAGGTCGAACTGGTGACGAGGCCGTCTCTGTTACCAAGGAGACGCTGGTGTTGGGGATGCCAGTTCGAGATGCACCTCTATCAATGTCATTGGATAAGAAGGTTCACCAGGATGGGACAGCAAGTAAAAGACCTCCGTCAGCAGATATACACAAAGGAGGGTAAGAGACCTATTGATTTATGTTTATTATAACTTTGTTTTAATATGTCTCTGTTTGTTGAAAATACACAGGTAAATAATTGAAAAAAGTGACCTTATATATACTTATGAATAAAATGTGTTTGTTCTTTGATTTAATATTAACTTTTCATTAGTGGATATGTGATGTATAGATCATTGCGGGTTATGCAAATTTTAAGTGACAGATAAATCCTCAATTCTTGATAAATACAATTTGCTGGTTTATGTTATGTAATATTTAATAAAATAACTTTCAGTGTGTCATGCCTTGTTAGGACAACAGATGAAAATGTGATTCAGGCTCAAATAAAAGTCAAGCAGTTAACTCGACACACATATGGAAGAAATCCACAGCAATTTCTTTTGAAAAAATTAATTCATTAACAAAAGTGATTCAACTCAAGTCAAACATATTTCAGTCAAAATCTCTTGCTAAACTAATGGAACTAACTCTAAAACTAAACACTACTATGATTATATAGGGATGCACGATATTGGGATTTTGGCTGATATCCGATATGCCGATATTTTAAAACTCATGTAGCCGATAACCGATATCGATACCGATGTTAAAGCTGGACAAAAATAAGTAGTCATTGAAAATAGCAGTTCTGTTATCCATTTCTGACACTTTGAAAAATAATATACTCAAATATATTTTCATAAGCTGATATCAAATAGATTTTAAAAACGCTGTATCGCATCTATTTTACTTTCAAAAATCTTGTGAAATTTCATCGTTCTGTTACAAACTCTCTTGATATTTTGCTATCTTGTGAGATTTTAGTAAAATAGATCAATACCCGCGCCAATATATCAACATATAAAAAATACATGGCAAATATTTCGCGGAATTTTCGTGGGGATTTCGTAGGCATAACGATGACATATAGCAATATTTTCTCATTAGTAAAAGAGATTGATATGGTAAGTGTTTTTAAATGGCAATATATCAGCATATGAAGATATTGGGATATTTTAATGTATCAATATTTTTCCTCTTGTCTTTAGAAGTTTTAAGTCTGTAAAAAGAAGTTTTTGAAGAAGAAGAAGTAGTAGTATATTTTTTTTTAGACTTTAGAAAACTCCAGAAGCTGATCAAATATCGGGTTAAATATCGTGGTGGGTGGCCGATGTCTGATATTCAGTTTTAAGGCCGATACAGGCCGATACCGATAGGGGGCCGATTATATCGTGCATCCCTAGTAAAAATGGTTGAAAAGCATAGTAAAAAAAAGATGCAAGGATATCACAGTTAAGCCTGGATTTTATATTTGTGAAACAAAGTTTACCCTGAAAAGTTTGAAATTAGGTCAAATAAACCTTTGAACTACTTTAGTTATGTGATGTGTTCAAATCACAAAAAAATATTTAATATCCAAATAAGAAAAACTTTTATTTAGTTAAAATTATATTTTATTCAATTATTTTACCATTCAGAAATCGATACCCATTTAAAAAACTGACTTTAAAGGTTTTGTGATTTTTTTTTTTAAAATAAGGTTTTAAAAATGGAGGGGAACCTTGAAAGAAGGTTAAGCTTTTTTAGCTTATTTAGCTTATGAGCTGATAGCAAGCAGGACTCAAAAAAGGGAGTCTTTGGTAAATCTTTATCAATCAAACGCAATTAACAGATCAAGAAACACAAATCATATAGCTATCAGACAAACTTTGAATAGGTTGTGGAGAATGTGATCCCTCGGCAGGTGACATCCTCCCTAACGTGGAACTCTATTGGAGTCAGGCGAAAGAGAGGAAAAGAGATGTGGGTGTCCAGATTTTATAGCAAACAGGCCGCGTCACTACCCAATCCATCCCGGAAGCGCGATCCGTCCTGCACATGCGCAAACAGATATACATGCAGGTGTCCATAAGTAAAAAACCCATAAAACTCAAAAAGATTAGATTTATGTTTAAATCCAAAGCCGAAAAAGTTAGCCACCAGAAGTAGCGTGAGATCCGATTTCCGGTGCAGATCGGGCAGAAACGACTGATAAAACAGAAAGGATTCTAGGGCTTTTATTTTCTCAGGAAATATATTATTAACCCTTAACACATTATGCTTTAGTATGCTTGATAAGTTTTGGGAAGGGAAAAACATAGGTTTGGTGTTTTTAACTAGATGAAATCAAGGACGACCCAGATGTATATCTGGATGCGCAAATGAGCTGAATGCGTAGAACGGATCGTGCTTCCGGGACAGATCGCATAGTGACAGGCAGGTCCTTTGAAACCCCATCTTTATGGGAGAGTTTTCCAGAGGGGCTGCAGCTTAGAGACCAAATAAACCTGCATCCTGTTCCACCAATGTACAAAATTAATACTATGGCTGTGGCACTACAGAAATATTCACAGTTTAACATCTGATCTCTTTTTAAACTCTGGAATATGGAGAAATTCCATTAAAATCTTTTCTTACTAATTAAAATAAATAAATAAATAAAATTGGGTTTTCTTGCTGAGGACCCCATTTCACATTTCTAGGGTTGTCACAATACTAAACTTTTCAACTCGATACCGATACTAAGGAAAATATTCGATACTCGATACCATTTTCGATACCACAAGGATAAAAACAAAGACTCCAAAATTCAACAGAAGTATTTTCATTAATAAATAAAATACAATAAATAAAAACAATAAACAATAAGAACAATATTTTGAGGTTGTATGCTGTGCAATATACAGCAATATACAATATTAAGCAAGCTTGATAAAAAACATATTAAAATTAAGTGTTCCTTCCTTGGCTATGCTTTGCACACATAACAATGACACTAGCCAAACTGGTTAAGAAACAAAAATAATTCTCAGCAGCTGCACCTCTTACAAAAAAAAGTCTGAAACTGAAAAGTGCGTAGAATTATTCAATCACACAGTGTTCTGAAAGTGCATTTTTCCTCTATTCTGCACTTTAGATGAATGATTGCTTAGGTGCCACTGGTGGCACTGTATCGATATTTCTTTAAAACAAGTATTGTATCCGATACAACGCTTCAGTATGGATACTTTCTGAGTATCGATACTTTTGACAACCCCACACATTTGATCCAAAGCTAAGTTATCAGAATGGGTTGGAAGTAACAGACTTAAAGGGGAACACCATATCTTCAGAACGGCTCCAAATGACACAAAACTCATATGGGTGAGTAGAACATGATGTAATAACGTAAAATCAAGGGCCCAATGTAAAAAAAAAACTGTGTTCCCCTAAGTATGGACCTGATGAACTTGTATTATTATTTTATGTAATCTGTAATCCTCCTTCTAGTTCTGAAAAAAAATATTTATTCAAATGAAGGCGGAATTCATTTCTTATCTTTATAATAAAAAAAGGCTATCCAAACTTGACTCCATGAGGCAAATATTTTCCACGTCCCACTTTTGACTTTATTGCTCCACATTCACTACAGTGCTGATGCTCTTTATATATTATAGTTATCATTTTGAGTTTGTACACAGTTACATAGCTGAGATAATGAGGTGATCAGAGAGGCTGTCTGCAGCAGACTTCTCGACTCAGAACAAAAACTGTTATAAACCATGAGCTTTGCATCACTACAGTGCAGACTTTAGGGTTTGTTTGTGTATCACAGTGTTAATCCAGAGAAAAGCCGAGAGTAAGCAGAGACAGACTGACGGGATGTAAAGATAATTCCACTGTTAATGGGGGTCTGTTTATTGACTAAGATTTGGTTACTAAGTCACCCCATTGAATACAAATAAACAGCATCACACAGGTGCCATCTTGTATTTATTTAATCACAATTCAGTTCAATTCAGTTTATTTCTATAGCGCCAATTCACAAGGCATCTCATATCATCTCAAGGCACTTTACAGTTCCCCAGATCTTACAGTCAAATTGACTTAAAGTTTTCTAAGGAAAACCAGCTGATTGCATCGACTCATTGACTCGAATGCAATCCCTCACACCAAGCATGCTTGTGTGACAGGAGAGGAAAACTCCCTTGTTACAGAAGAAACCTCCAGCAGAACCACAGGCTCAGTGAGCCGATAATCTGCTGAGGCCGCACTGGGGTTCAAGGAGACAGAAGCAGAGGAGCAAAAAGCAGCTGTGAAAGGTGTCCCCGTCCAGGAAACACACAGCCAGGCAGACGAGCTCCAAGCCAGCTCCCATGTCAGAGGATGAAGAGAGCACATCCAGTTAGTCACAGTCAGAGAAACAGGACTACACCGAAAAGAAGGCCAATCTCCAACATCTTTAAACAAGGGTGTTGATGGCAGCAGCACAGCTGATATTTCTCTCCAGGATGGAGTCACAGCCAAACAGGAACAGACCAGATGAAGCTACTATGAGAAAAAGCAGAGAGAGCAGAACGTTAGAGATTGAACTAACAGATTCTGCAGAGTGGGAGAATAGAGATAGAATGATGCAGAATGAAGAAATATAGGTCACATTAACTACTGTATTAAAATGAAATGAAATTGATAGTAATTAGATTCCCCTTCAGCTGAATGAGGCATTAAGACAATATGATGTTTGTTGGGCTGGAGATTAAATATTGTGGAACATCAAACCTCAGCGCCTGAAAAGAGATAGAAATTAGTTTCCTCATCTTTTAATAAGACATTAAAACAACCTATGGGTGACTTAGAGCAGTCAGCTTCTCTACTGAGCTTCACTGATAACTCATGGGGCACAGTTATAGAGCTCTTATACCTGAGTTACATCTTGGACTAGAGGTTTGGAAGACTTTTGAAAACAAGAAGTCATTGCTGAAAAAGCAACTAAAGTGTATAATGAGTTGTACCAGGGGTAAAGCTATGCACAAGTACAACAGACTGCTGTTACACAAGGGAGATGGAGCTCAGCTATCCTCACAGGGTATGCTTTTTATTCAGAGGTGTGGACAATTAAGCCAATTAACCCCAAACAGTGTCTCCAGAGGGAGTGGTTTCAAAAACAATAAAACACAGCCACACATGAGCTTTGCAACAGAATTAGTTCTTTGTCTCAAATCAGCTCCCATGTAATGTGACGATTAACTCAGGGAGATGTCCATAGGGAGAATCATGAATGATGTTGTGTTTTTCATGCTTCAGCAGCTGCAGAACCTATACACAAACCTTTCTCAATATTCACTATCTACTTTTCTCATTCAAAATTCTGTCTGGAACCAAGTTTCACTTCTTGGGCCTAATGTTTTTTAGCAGATAGTTTTTTTTGACCTGTTCAGACCAGAGGATTTTTGTTCTCATTTCCACATCTAATTTTTATGAATAGCTCCACCCTTATTAGTTCTTCGGGCTAATTTCTGGTACTTGTATAGATATTTATTCATACTCTAACACTGATGATTTTAATAGTTAAATGATGTTTGGATCCAGGTGTACTGAAGCACATTTAAAACATGCATGGTACTGGCCATTAAGGCAGACTTTGGTCTGATTCAGAATAAAGCAAATTGTAGCTTTTAGCTCCTTTTCCTTCAACAGAAATTCAGTTAAATTCATCCATCCTCTGGTTCCCTGTCAGGCTCATGGTTGGGCTTGTGCCTTAAGCAGTCTGTGGGTAAAGTGTGGGATACCCACTTGACAGGTTTGCCAGGCTATTGCAGGGCAACACAGACATAAAACCATGCACACACACAACCAAACACACCTTAGGGCAATTAAAGGATGCCATATAACTTAGCATGCATGTCTTTGGACTTTGGGATGAAGCCAGAGACCCAGAGAGAACCCACAAATGCACAAGGAGGACATGCAAACTCAACCCAGAAAGACCCTAGGCTAGAAATTGAACCCATAACCTTCCTCCAGCAAGGCAACAGTTGTATAGAATGCACCCCCCATGTGCAGTCCTTAATTCAATTCAATTAAGTTTATTTATATGTTGCCATTTCACAATACCTGTCATCTCAAGGCACTTTTCAGAGACAATTCAATGAAATTGTTTACACAGATCGGTTAAAAGTTTTCTATTTTAGGGAACCCAGCTAATTGCATCAAGTTGTTGACTTTTCAGGATTTGCAGCAGGTGGCGACAGTAGACAATCCCCCTGCATTGTGTTGTCGCTTTACTGCAATACATCACACTAAGCATGCATGAGGCAACAGCAGAGAGGAAAAACACCTTATAATGGGAAGAAATCTGCAGCAGAACCAGGCTCAGTGTGATTGGGGTTCAAAGAAACAGAAGCAGAAACACCAAAAGAGTATAGAAGCACTGATCTATAAAAACTTTTAGTTTGGAAAAGCTGAGAGTAAATAGCTCCATATGTGACTCTGTCTAGAAAAGAAACATGTAATCCAAAGCATCGTCACTCCCAACTTGTCAAATATTGACGAGTATCTGTTGCAACAGATACTGACGCGATGGGGGTGCCCCTCTCTGAGGCACAGCGTGCATGACAAGTGGCAGGAACTTGCAAAAATGTTCTATGAACTGCAAAGCAGAAAAACACACTAACCCATTTCTTACCCTAAATCTTCAGCCTAAAAAAATACTAGTATACATGAATGTGTTGCTGTACACTCCCAAAGATCTAGCAATGATAATTGTATAGTCTACTTTTTTTCTTTTTCTTTTTTTTGTTACGTGAAACAATGTCCTGCCTTTAACCCTGGGTGTCAATATGTGTTGAGAGGGGTGCCCCATTAATGTCAGTATGTGACTTACAGAAAGCTTTGACTGAAAGTGTCAATATTTGACAAGTTGAGAGTGAGAATGTAGATGAGCTATGAGCCAGATTTCTTGTCCAGAGGGATAACACAGTCAAGAGTCAAAGTAAAAGCTGAAACTATGAAAAAAATCCCTGCCTTATCATTTATAATCAAACGCGTTGATTGCATCACCAGCTTACAAAGTGCTGGATACTGGCTTCATAACCGTCTCAGCTGCATTAAAATCAAAACTCAATTGGTAACATTCAACAAATCCAATATTTTTTTGGTTTACTATATATAGTTTATATGGAGAATCAAATATGTAAACAGACAATGCTGTAATGTTTTTTCTTTTTATTTTACTTAAAGTCATTGATAATCCATGTTCCTGTAACCTGGCTAATACAATGAAGACATTAGAGAGTTTTTTCCAACTCCTGAACATGCCAGAAAGTCTAGGGTTTTGGATTCATTGACATCTCGAGGTACAAACTGGAAATGAACAATTCTTTAATATTGCATCTGTGTTGTTGACATAAAACTATCCTGCAGCATTAGATTAAGCAAATTTAGACATTCAATTTTTCCATTCAACCAATTTTTTTTTTTATATATATATATAATTTTTATTTGGCTAGCTCAAGCGATAGGTCACCCACCTTGCACACAGGAGGCCATGGGATTGAATCCGCACTGGGGAATTAACTGCATGTGTGGGTCCTTAAGCCGGGCAAACACTGTATGATTATATTTTATTTTTTTGCCCTTTTTGGGCTGATTGTCCAGCTATTGCAAGAACTTTTTCGATCAGGCCGACTTTCAACCTGATGCATCGTGTAGTATACAGGTGGTAACGATTGGCTATCACCCTCTCTTGACCACCTCCCAATTATTAATCGTAAGGTCGGGAGAAAATCAACTGGAAAAAATAATGCAACCGCTTTTGGCATTTACTTAATCATATTTAGTAACTTTAACACAATTATTTTATGTCCTACCCTGCTACATGAAACAATTGTGTTACTTAAATATGATTAAGGAAATGCCAAAAATGGTTGCATTATATTTTTCAGTGTGTTTGAAATTCAGTCGGCCGTCGCATCAGAACGTCGGGGCACACAGTGTAAGAACATGCATCGTGAGCTTTGAACTTTTAAACCCTGCAGTTTGGTCGTACATTGTGAGCTGTAGCCTGCAACAATTGAAAATATCGCACAGTGCATGCCCGGCTTTAGGCAAGACCCTTCACACTAATGCCTACTTTGTAAGTCGCTTTGGATAAAAGCATCTGCTGAATGCATAAACATAAATTTTACCTTCAGTCAAAAAAACTGTTGTTAAACCAATTGCATCAAAACAGATAGAACAGATCATGAATTATGCTGACAGTTTAAAGGACAATTTAAAGGATTAGGCACAAGTAGCTGCAAAGAAACACAACATAAACAAATAGAAGTCATCTGTTAGTTGTTGTTTTTCTCTTGAATCTTTCCTGTTTGCTTTCTGAGCTAGATCATCAAATCCATTCAAACAAATTAGTAAGCAGTTTGTTGTAAACTTTAAAATGCTACCACTCACATGAATCCACCCACATGAGTAATGACATCGTTCCTTCATACATGAGATGATCAAGTCTCCGCTCATAATTTTACATAAATTAAAATCCAAGAATGAGGTAAAGATACGGCCTCTTATTTACTCACTGCTCAACAGAAAATGAATGGGGGTGGGATTAGTTGTGCTTTGCTTCTCAAGGATGATAAATACATGTATATTTATAACCCCAGCTGTATGCGAGCTAGAGGGAGCCTTTCTGTATAACAATGATGAAATGCTACACTGCCACAGGCGCCAGTGAAGTGTGATAATCAGCTTTCCCGACCTGGAACGCAAACCTCATAGGGAAATGAGGATTAAATAAGGAAGAATTGTTGTTTCTCTACCTGACTACACATTAGCTGGATACACAATGTTGTGGTGGTTTAAATGGGAAGAACGAAAACTAAAAAAAGAAAAACATGAGATGCATAAAATGGATAAGATGTATACAAGTTAGAATAGAATCTAAAAATCACTTGAAAACCACATAACTGTTAAGTAAATGCATGTTGATGCATTTGAAAACAAAAACGCCCCCAAGTATAATAATATATGTTGGGTAGAAGTGAACATCCATAAGGGGCAATAAACAAACTTTGTTTATTTCAGAACTGGTTTTGATGTGGTCTCCTTCCTCTCTGAACAACTGAAAGCAAAAAAAAAAAACTTTATCGTCAGACTAAAACTGACAACTTGTATGACGGAATACTGGGGCCAGGCTAGAGACTTTATTTATTTATTTGAGAATAAAGTTGTAACATTACGAAAATAAAGTCGTAACATTACGAGAATAAAGTCGTAACATTACGAGAATAAAGTCGTAACATTACGAGAATTAAGTCATCCTACCACTACCCGTTTCAGAAAGAAAGCTTCAAGCTCCGACCAGCATATGACGGCCAACCAGAACCACCAAACAGAGTCTACTAAGACCCGCTGCCCAATTTGATGCTTGTGTGCTAAAAGATTTCCTTATTTGTCAAACCAGAGCCAAAGTATAACTTCACATAACACTCCACATTCCTCATTTTAGGGAAGAAAGTGCTTCTTGTAGAAGTTGTCATAAAATACAACTTGCTTCTCATAATATTACGACTTTATTCCAGTACTTTTATGACTATTCTCGTTGTGACTTTTTTCTGGTAATATTACGACTTTCATCTCATAATTGTACGACTTTATTCTCACAATTTTATGATTTTATGTCATGACCTTCGTTTGGAGGCTGTGAGGCTAAGAACAGACATACCTCAACATTTTTTACTCCACATCAGGCACCAGGAGGGGATCAATACTACCAAGTTTAGTCTTATTTGGCTTTTCTGTTAAAAAGTTTAACCATTTTAAACTCCTATGCAAGTATGCGGCATTCAAGGCCTGGCCACGTCCCTCCAGCATAATGCTTAATCTCACATGCCTTTACTACTTAGCAAGTTCTTAGTCAATTAATCAAAAATTTAAGGAGAACTTTCTTAAGGTTCAATATCTATAAAAAACGTATTTGCCACATATTGGCTGACTTCCTGTTGGTTTTAGGGTATGACTCCAAGAGATTGTTTCATGACTGGGAGGGATCTTCTTTAATTGCAGCTCATCCTTTTAGCTGGTGCAGCCCTTCTGCTACTCTCATTTTAATTCCCTTTAAATAGGTTAATTTTCATTTGGGGGACGATTTTTGTAGAGTTTGGAGAGTCTTTTAATTGGTGTTTATTTGTCAGAAGAATGATAAGTTCAAATTACTATAAGCCAATAAGCCTTAGCGGTACACTTAGCTCGGTGAGGACACCTGGTCCTGAGGGACACCTTACTGCTTCTGTTTTTTAGATTTGTTCTATTCCAGCATACACAGTTCGAGATTAGGGCTCCTGGTCATCCATCAGGTGCTGCAGAAGCCTGTTAATCATCCATTCTTTTCTGGTGTGATGCAACAAGGAAACACCTAAGACATGCAGGACAGGGGTCCCTGAGGAACAGGGGTGGGAACCACTGGAGTCCTTAGCTGCTCTGACCTAATAACATTGCCTAATGCACCAGTCTGTAAGTTTAATTACTTCTCATTTGAGAGGCAAACGATCAATCGTCCTGATTTTAATGTTAATGCAATTAGCACCTATTCTTTCGATTGACAAAGCAATGACCCCTATTTTAGGAACTCTTTTTTTCAGTGGCCATGTTTTACCTGTTGATTCGTTGAGGAGGGAATCAGAGACAGACTAAACGTTAACCATGGTGCAGCATAGATGGACAGGTTCAGTCAACGTGCGTTTATTCTGCTCAGTGGCTCCTCTGGAGAGCTGCAGTCTGTGAGGCACACAGGAAAGACTTGAGACAGATATTCCAGCAGGGTGATTACCGATTCTGCTGCTCCCTTCACAAACAGATTTACATGGAACTCACGTTGCATGTTGCTTTCCATCCCTGCGGCTCTTTTGCTGAATACCACATGACTTTTACCATAGAGCAGCCAATCACAGGCTAACGGTCTGGCTGCAGTGTGTTTGTTGTCTTTGTGTGAGCGTGCGTACATGTAAGCCACACATTTGCCTCGCCTGTGGTTTTTCCGTTTCTGTTCTCAGTGATCCATGATTTTCACACCACCTGTAGACAAGCCTGTCATGTTGTTTAGCTACTCTAGCTTACAAAGCACTGGGTGTTCATGTGTTTGTCCGCTATGTGTGTACGTGAGTGTGTCTGAGACAACCAGTACATCAGAAGAAACATAAAAACTGTGTTGTTTGCTTTTTGAGGATGTGCCTTGCTAGTATCTACAGTATGTGCCTCTGTATTGCAGTAAGAACTGCCTTGATTTTTGGAAACATACATCTGAAGCAGCTGTTCGCTCCATGATGTTTGACCACATCCAAAACTGGTGCTTCGTTGCATTGACATCAAATAGCTTAGAAGTCGCTTGATATGTGCGCATGTGCATTTTCATCTTTAAGAAACATATTAATAATTAAACTTCATTGATATAACATTGATAAATTCACTCCTGCATTTTAACCCATTGCTCGGGAGCAGTGGGCTGCCACTGTGCGGCGCTTGGGGAGCAGTAAGGGGTTAAGGTTGTTGCTCTGTGACCCGGAAGGCAGACCTTGGTGATCGAACTTGGTACTTGCCACCTTCTCAGAGGACAAGCGCACTTCTCTAACCACTAGGCCAAAACTCCCCTAAACCAGTTTGATCTGAGTTTTCCCACAGGGTACATTATCCTGTTGGAGGTTGAACTCTGGTCATAAATTGATGGATATCGTCTGGCACTGATATTTAGGAGGATGTCACCGTTAAATGATGCCAAGTTTCTATGGCCGTTGTGGTGTTGATAGATTAAAATGAAATAAGGGATTAATCAGATCTGATCTTCTTGAACCTTAATTGATTGCTGTAATATTTTCAGACGTTACTGTAGTTTTTTTAGAAGCAGGAAAAATGGTGTAACTGTAACAATGAGTGAGTTTTATGGGCCCACATGTCATGGCTAGAGCAGCTTTTTTTATTTTACCATGAACCACTGGCTGACTGTTGAGTAATGGTGCAAATAAGACGAGTGGATGAAACATCTGCCGCTTTTATCTGAAGCGCAGCTTTTCTTCTTGTATCTAATATTATAGCCAGCTCTTGGTGGTGTTTGTAAGGTTAATAAGCTGTTTTAAGATGTATTTTTGAGATCCCCCACCAGTAGGAGCTCCTTTTCCACCATGTTTTTTCCTACGGAGCTTTCCATATATTTACTATTTTTCCGAGGTGCAGAAAATTTCTGAATATTCAAGTAATGCAAGCTGACTTGATTTGAAGGAGTAAATATTGTAATTCAGGGTTCTGCAACCTTTCACATCCAACGAGCCATTTTGCTTCGAGTACGACCAAGAAAAAGTTGTTTGGAGCCACAAAACATAACATGACAAAAAAAAAATAAATAAATAAATGCTATTTATTTATTTTTTTAATAGATTAGTTGCTATATTAAACAAATAACGATTTATGTATTTTAGCTTTTAAAATAATATTAAAACACATCATTTCCAAGCTAATTCAAAAAAAAAAATGGCTCCTTAAACATATTTCTGGTTCTTTTCATATCAATATTTTTCTGTCTTATGAAAACACACTCAAAGCTTTTAATACTGGTATCTATTATAGTACAATATTGAGCTCTTTTCTATACATTTTAGCCACTATTAAGAGCCGCTGGAGAGGATCCAAAGAGCCACATGTGGCTCTGGAGCCGCAGGTTGCAGACCTCTGCTGTAACTGGTGCTTCTGGTTTCATAAGTGCACGTTAATAAGAAAATATGTTTGGATATTTTTTCTTTTGCCTGGACTTGTTCCTTCCTAATTTCATTTTTTGTTTATTTTTTTTATATTTTTATAGTCTTTAAAGAAATAGAATTTAGGTCATTCTTTATTGAATGATTTTAATTTTTTTATTATGTTATCCTGAGTAAATCAGTACTTGACTTTTTAATCAACGCTCTTACTCTCACTCATGGACACCAAATTTTGTTAAAAGTATAATGTAGGATTTTTGCAAATTTTTGAAAAGACCTGCCCTCTCCACTTTAAAAACAATATGCACATGCACAACCCTGTACCCACTCCTGAGAGGGAACGCCAATTAAACGTGTGTGAGAGCGTGCATGAGCCCATTTCTCCTCGTGCACGCTCTGTTTAAAAGTTGCTGTGTGCATCGTTCATACAAACTTACTTTCCAGAAGAAGATTTGCAATTTTTCCACTATGTCAGATTCGCCGCCGGTTAGTGAAAATGGGAACGAGCACGTAGGACGGCCTTACGTAAACACATCACCAGAATGATTGACAATTAGGAGGACCACTTATTTTAATGATCGACCCAGAAAAAGAAAATCCTCCACTATACCTTTAATATTTTACTTTTAAGATTTTTATTTGCAAAATGATATTTCAAAACGGTCTAATTTTCCTTCTACTTCCACCCACAAAATGATAAATGACATTAATCCAGATAGTATGAATTTGATTTTGTGGGCTCAGTGTTGTTATTCCCAGGTTTATGAACGTTTCTGAGGAGCATCGCAGTAAATGTAAACATAAAAGTCCTTTCATATATTGAAGAAACATATTCAGATCTGTTGGGTTTAAAGATTTTTCTTTTGAGTATAAAAAAAATCTACGAAAAAGTTTCCACCTGCATCCTTTTACCTGCTTTCTCCACTTTTTGAAAGAGTTTCTCTCTGAAGCTCTTTTGAATTATTCTTGTAGCTAATTACCCACTAACATTGTTTTCTCATTTGTAATTAAAGTTGATAGTCTGCTGCCAGTAATAACTGTGAAATGATGCCTGTTCTGTGTAAACACTCACACTCCCCCCTCCTCTCCTCTCCTCCCTCGTCTCTCTGTTGCTATGGCCACTGCAGACGGTTGCCAAGCGAGGACGGCTCGGTGTCGAGCAACAGCTCAGGGAAGCTGAACACCAGCAAGAGCTCCTCGGCCCGAAGGACCATGACAGGCAACAGCAGCAAGAACGGCAAGGAGGAGCTGCACAAGAGGAGCAACAACGGTGAGAAGGAGAAATGGGGTGAATTTGGGTCACATGAAAACAACAAAGTTTTAACGTCTAATTAAAAAATAAAAATGTCACAAGCAATGAAACTTTTGAAAAAAGTTTGAAAAGTTTTAATCAAAACGATGTTTGCTGATCTCTGAACTTAGTATTTGAAAATTATTTTGAAATCCATTCATCATATTTTTTTTTTTGGACAGATATTTTTTTTTTTTTTTTTTTTCAGTTTTCCAGATTGAGTTTTACAAATCATATTCTCTTCTACTTTTGATTCTAGTACAAACGCTCTTGACCAATAAAATAGTTGCGAACGCCCAGCAGACCAATAGAAATGCATCTCCTCCTTACTTCAGAGTAGGGGTTTCGCCAACCCCTGGAAAGAAATGGACCCCCTCATGTGCATGCCAGCTGACCCACTTCCTTTTACCCCTCCAGGCATGGTGATTTTTTAGCCCCCCTTTATGTGTGAAATGATTTTCTTAACTAATTGACTGAAATCTATTGAATTAGATGCATATTTGCAGTCTGCTTCATATTCATTATACCTGACTTCTTCCACCCCAGGTATTTGTTTTTTCCTATTCCTCTCTTTATTTCTTCATCCTTTTTTTTTTTTTCGGAGGAGGAGCATTGCTATGCGAAGGAGCACCGCCCCCAAAAGCAGCGTCAGCATTTAAATTACCACGTTCGTCCCTCATACTGCTCTGTTGTCTCCTGCTATCTTATCCATGAGCAACACTTGGCTCGACCAATGGGATGAGGGTATTCTGGATCATTCAAATATTATTATTATTATTATTATTATTACTGTTTTTATATATATATTTTTTGCTATTTTTCAAGGCTGCACTTATAAAAAAGATGAAATTGTCCAGAGAGCTGTTCTAAATGAAATTTCTTTTAGTTTTACACTTGTGTTAACAAAATGACAAATAAATCTGTCTAAGTCTAAAAAAAAATTTTGTCAGCTCATTGGTCACAATGCAGGACAGGGCCCTGGAACAAGTGTACCGTAAGTTTTGTATCTAATGAGCCCTTATTCTTCATTTTCCATTAGCTTTTTACTATTTTTTACTCTCACAGTAATAAGGGACAAAGTGCGTTCCTTTTCCACTAAATACGGGATAGGTACTTCTATTTCTAAAACAGAACAATTCTGTTTTTCAAGGGATGGTTGGCCACCCTACTCCAGAGGGAAAGCCTTCCCCCGGAAGTGAATTGAATTTGATCTGTAATATAATTAGAGAAGAATGCGATTTATAAATCTCAATCTGAAAAATTTAAGTTTGAAGAAAAAATAATATATATCAAATCTAGAAGAAAAAAATGAAGACAAAAATTTAAAAAAGCAGAGAAAACAGTCCACAGTGGTAAGGTAAAATGTTTTCTATTATGTTTAATGATAATTATCCTACTTATTGGAGTGATAGAGAACACTGACACTGATATAAAACCCCAAATACTAATCCAGTACTCACATCCTGCACCTCTGCTGTTGGTTAAGTCTGCAGAGAGCAACGCTAGCTACAGTATGATTTCATCATTAGACCATCAACCCCATATTGGTTCGATCTTTCCTTTGTTTTTTGTTTTTATTTCAATCTGAAAAACTCACACGAAGAGAAAAGACAATGAGGAGAAATTTATTTATATAATTACTTGGTCTTTGGCGCTCAGACCTCGGCAGCAAACATAGCACTTAATTTCG
This sequence comes from Cyprinodon brontotheroides, assembly GCA_018398635.1. Lineage (NCBI taxonomy): Eukaryota > Metazoa > Chordata > Actinopteri > Cyprinodontiformes > Cyprinodontidae > Cyprinodon > Cyprinodon brontotheroides. The sequence goes on along the minus strand of JAGKQL010000004.1, from coordinate 27,199,721 downwards.
CTAGATATGCATGAACAGGAGCAAAGAACAGGGCTGTTTCTCCCCCAGGCCTGAAACTGGTGGTGGAGTGGAGATAGATGAAGTTGGTCAGTGTGTAGACTGCAGGTTAGTGAGTCGGTCTTCTGAGCTTTATGGGGAGATCCATTGGACTGCATGAGCTGATACTAGAGCTTCACTCAGGGACGTGGAAGAGGGAAGTCCATGATGAGCAAGCACAAAGCGACAGTGGAGAGGAAAAACTCCCCTTTGGGAAGAAACCTCTGGCAGAACCAGGCTCAACATGGCGGTCTTCTGCCGGACCGGTTGAAATGAGACAGGGAACGCAGTTAGAGTCTGGGAGGACGACACTCTCCTGAAGCTTTAGCTGCAATGGTGGAGGAGGGGCTGGAGGTGGGTTGAAACGGTGTCATCTAAATGAAGTCACACAGTGCATCCACAGCCTGCACACAGGACCACACAAGTGAATCGGAGGCCTTTTAAGATGAACTTTGGATGCCGATTGGCTTTCTTGGAGGCTTGGTTCAAAGCTGATTGGCTGTGTCGCAGGTGGACGTAGGAGAGCAATTAGTTTCATCAGATGAACTTCCGCCTAGGCTCCATTTCCTTTACCTCATTTCAGGACAAAAAAATAAAAAATCTGAAAATATTTAGGGTAGTAGAAATTCAGTGTGGATCCTTTTTAAAATGGTTGTTCTCTGAGGTCCCGCTTCAGTTTAACCACATGAGAACAGTCAGAAGGTGGGTGGGAAAACATGACAGCATGCTGTCTTTAAGAAGTTATTCACAATCATCCAGCCTTTCTTTTATGGGTGTCTGCGTGAGTCAAGTTTGTTAAAACGAGGATTTTATCCTGAGCTGTGAAAAAAACAACTTAAATGAACCATTTTAGGAGAGCATCAAGAGCAAATTAGCACTGCAGGAATTTTATTTCGTTTTTTTACTGTTGCTGTTATCACTGTCATTTGCTTGGATGGATTGCCTCGGTACAACAGCATATGGTTTCCTGTCTTAGACCCCCACAAAAATAGAGCAGATCTGACACAGAAGCTTAAATGCCAGAATTTGATGGAATTACTGTCAAAATGATGCAGTTTATCATCATCAGTGTGTCCCTTTTTAGACAAAAGCCGTTAGAATATTAAAAACTAGCCTAGTTATTTAGTGCCAGGCTGGCAGCTGGAACGGGAGATCATTCAAGGCTTCTGTAAGAATTCATCTTTCATGTTTTTTTTAGTCAGTTGTTTTTATGTTTTATACTTTCAACTTTTATTTTTTCAATTCTGTTCATATTTCATTTTTTCCTATAAAATATTTTATCAGGTATTATTTTCTAAAACTATTAATTTTTACAGTTGAAAAGGAGCAAGCTGTGAAAGTGTTTTATCCAATGAACCTTAGCCATAGAGGGAAGAGGTAAAACAAGCTTACAAGGAAAAATAGATCTGATATCTTCTCCTCAGCTTTAGCTGGTGACACATGTTGAGTTAAGTGTGCTGCGTTCATTGACTTTAACATCTGCTGGCTGTGGAAACGGCATCCATGCAGCAGGCATTTTTATATGTGACAGCAGCAAAGCCATGGTGTAAATGACAGAGTAACTGATGGCTGATTTCCTGTTTTAAAGTATTGCACTGCATGTTTTCTCAACACAACATAGTGGGAAAACGGCATACAGAACAATCATGCTTTCCTTATATTTACTATTATTAACATGCTGCTGTGGAATCTTTGCTTAAAGACAAACACAGCCTGCAGCTATACATTGACCTTGGGCTTTTGTTGGGTGAGCCCAAAAATAATAACATCTTAAAAAAATTACACAGGCAGAAAAATGTATTATTATTTATCGAAAAGTATAAAATCAATACCAAAGACCTTCAAACTAGAGATGCCATAAGTTCAGCTCTTGAGCTAAGAATAGCTTGTAGGATTTTAGCAATCTTTTTTATTTTAGTAAAACTGCCTTTTTTTTATATATATATATTTATTCAGAATGTATGTCCATACAGAATCTACATCCAGGATACAATATTACACTTCTTTTCTTTTTTTCTTTTTCCCCTATAACCCCCCCCCCACCAAAAAAAAGAAATAAATAAATAGAAAATAATAATAATACACCGGTCCATCCAATCTCTCTATGTGGCAACACACTTAGTAACACCCTTTTCTTTAAATGTTTTTTCTTAAAATAAATGTTTTATTATATGGTTTAAACACGTTTTATCAGAGTGTGATTAGTTTTATGCAGCATTGCAATTTTATTGCATGTCTCAAACCAGGAAAGTTTCAATGATGCAGTGCAAACATAAAATTTAAAGGTAGTGGAGGATTCTTCAATGTTTAATGTCTCTATTCGGTCTGAGCTGGCACCTTAGAAGCCTATTACTTCCTTATCTAAATTTTGTTTTTTAAAAGTCAATAAAGGGTCAAACCTACAGTAGTATACCAGGGTCAAAACAAATGTCATAGATCTTTTCTTTTACTAGACCACTGTTCTCCAACAGCAGTCCTCCAGAGCTAATATCCTGCAACATTTAGATTCACTCTAACCCAAACCATCCAAATAAATGGGCTTAATTACCTCCTCAGCATGTCATTGAGTTCTGCGGAGGCCTGATAAAGATCCTGTAATTTGATTGAGGTGGGTCTGGAGGACTGGAGTTGGAGAACACAGTCAATCCAAAACCTTGCTAACATGTCAACCATGTGTGTTACAAAACATTTTTTATAAATTTATAAACAGATTTTATAAAATTTTACTATAATAAAAAAAATTCCGTATCGTGAGACCTCCAACTATTCTACACATTTCAACCGTATCCTGGAGTAACCCCAACAGGTAACAATAGTATTGGAGTAGAAGGTGAACTAATTCATCTGTCCAATCGTTGTCTGTGCAAAGCCAGGATCACATGACCACAACAACTGAAAATTCTTGCATTATAGAAGAGGATGGACTGTATAAATATGTATTTATTTAAAAAATACTTGAGTTTTGCTAAAAAAAGTCAAATTTGTTACACACTGTCCCTGTAGATGGGTGTTATGTTGGTTTGCTCAATATGGACAAAAAGAGTTTGAGTTTCATACTTTGTTTTTTTCTAGGAAGCCGTCTGGGAAGTGTCTTTATAACACTTTAAAATTACAGTTTTTCCAAGAGAATCTATAGGAAAAAAAAAAAAACTAAAATAGCTTGCATCTTAAACCAGAAGTAAAGGGGTAAGATAAAATGAATATCTTTGTCTCTGCTGAAGACTGTTAGCTGGTATGCAAAATTATTTTATTTGTGTTGGTAGGTTTATTTAAAAAACACGAGGATTGATTCTGGACATTTATGGATAATTAGTAGCTCGACGTAGTCCCACTCAATCTCTAGTCAGAATATGAGTCTGATGCTGCTCCATAGAGCTGTGATTATGGGGCGCGTGTTTTGGAGCCAACCAGGAAAAAAATGCCTCTCTACACTCTCCAATTGGATAGACCTAGCGCAACCAATAAGAGCAACGGAAAAGCGCGTGGCGATATGTTAGCGCTTTGCATAGTTGTTGTCCACAAAATCCAAAGCCGTGGCAGTTTCGCGCCTAGAATAAGAAGATGAGACTTGATGCGGCTTCTCTGTTCCTCTTTTTAAAATTAATTTGCTGCTCGATATCTTCTGTGAACAGACCTAATAGCAGAATCTACCTCACCTCAACTCTCCAGCGGCAGCCATTGTTGTTGTCACCCAGCGCGCTTTGGTCGCGTGGTTGATAACGCTACTCTTGATCATCTGTCCATCATCGTGATAAAGCCCGCCCTGACAATTTGATTGGATCGCGCCTGACAGTGGGAAGGCTTTAATACCACGGCAGCTACTATGGAGCAGAGCCAGATCGAACTTCCCTAACTCAAAACCTTGTGGGCGGGACTGTTCCGACTGGCACCCAGGGCTAGATAATTAGCACTGTGTTCATTTTTTAATGATTTTCAAAGAGCGGTGATGTTTTTAAGACATTTTCTATTTTTAAGTACAGCAATATTGAAAGTAAAAATGAAAATTTTTGTTGAAAAATTCTCAACATTTCATCAACAATATTTTGTCATTGATAGATATTTTTTATTATGATGCATGCTCAGGTTATGTTGCATAAATTCCCCCACATTTCAGGAAACTGCTTTTCATTCTATTTTGTACAAGCATTCTCATTTTCACAGTAATGTGTGTAATTTGTTTTTATTTTAGCCCATTGGATAACACTAGAGCAAGATTATTTGTTTGCCGCAGCCTTTTGCTGATGTTTGCAGGCTGTTCAACGTAGGGCTTTCATTAAAATAAACAAGCAGAGTGAACAAAGATTTTTGCTGAAAGCGTTACTTTGACACTCGTCAGAAACTTTTTGACTTTTTCTCGGCATCATCAACAATATTAACATACTTGATTATTAATGCTAATACTGATGCTAATATTGGTGAAACATCTGGTGTATTAGTGAAAATGTTAAAAAGAGTTTTATTTGTCCCAGCTCAGTTTAGTACTCACTAGTAGCACCCATATACAACTTATATCTGAAGACGATTTATAAAAAAACATTTAACTTCAAAATATTTTTAGGACATATTGAATATTTAGTTGATTTAAATTCTTGTGCGTACAGTTGAATTTGATGCTAGCACAGAGTTTGATAACAAAGTCAAACTCATTGTATAAGTTTATCTGCTAGAAAGTGGTCTTTTTAAGTAACACTTGATTTATGCTGGAGGTTTCTTCCTGTTAAAAGGGAGTTTTTTCTCTCTACTGTCACTAAAAGCATGCTTGGTGTGAAGAGTCAATCAGTTGATGCAATCACCTGGTTTTTCTTAGATGGAAAACTTTGTATAAGTTTGACTATGATCTGGTTGAATTGTCTCTGTAAAGTGCCTCGAGATGACATGTGTGGTGAGTTGGTGCTATATAAATAAACCAAATTTAACTGAATTTACCCCTCATCCAGAGCAACGATGGAAAAGAACAACTAAATTGTTATTGTTTGCTTTGCTGCAGGAAGTTTTAAAATTTGTTTAAATTATTTTTTTTTTCTACATTGAATGTTTGGAAGAAAAAAATGACGCATTTAACAAAAATACTTTTCCAGCCCCAGGGGTCTCGGTTAAGAAGTTAATATCTGTCTAGGTTTTCTTATCAAAGCAGAAAATGTTTCTTTCATATTTAGTAAATTTACTTTTTAGACCCTAAAAACCTGAACCATGCAGTTATTGTAAAAATTACGTAGGTTTCATATTATGGGTTTTAGGAATTAACTGTATTTGATCTAGTTTTTCTGTTTAATTTAGTATAAGTAAAAAAAAAAAAAAACAATTGTTCAATTTCTGGTATCCCCGACAACACCGTTTTTAATATTTTTTGGCATTTCTAGCAGATTAGTTAGTTTAAAATACACATAATCAATTAAACCTAAAATAGCTGCAATAAAAAAGGGCATTCTCTTAAGAAGCTTTAAATTATGTGACACCCTAAACTGTGTGCAGTCATGGTCCTGTTTTTAATCTTGGATTATTGTTTGCCTGTTGGCAGCAGTTCAGAAAGTTCACTGAGCGCCTCTTCTTTGCCATTCCTGTAAATGAACGCCTTCTGACAGCGTTGGAAGTCGTAGTTTAACATGGCATTATTTGGGTGGTAATCATACAGATTTACATTTCTCATTAACTTGCGCTCACTTTTGCTCAATTGGATTGCATCAGGTTTACGAGGATCATTTACCATCATTTACTGAAATTAAGAAGGTTTTTTTGAATTTGATGTTGCAAACTCCCAGGAGCCAATGGTAGAAGAGTCTTAGAAAGTTATGACAAGAATACAAAAATTTTGTTGCATGTGGTCCGTTGTGTTTAAAATCTATTGTATGTGTGATGACAGTAAACACTTCCTCTAAAACTACCCGTTGGCGTCAAAGGTTAGTAATATCTTGATGCATTGTTATAATGTCCTATCTGGTCTACCATGCCTTTTTATTGTGACGCCCACCTGATGCGCGACCTTCACTGACACGCTTGATATGCCGTGCAGCTTCAGTAAGAAATAACATAGTGTGAGCTGCTGCCAAGATGAAGGTTGGTTGACGCCAGGAGTTTTCGAGCTGAGTTATCATGATGTCAGTCTGGGAATGAGTCACAGTGGATTCAGTGCAACACAACAATTCCCATCTGTTGCCTTCTGCAATAGCTCACTATATAGCTTTTAATATACTGAGTTTCACGTTTCTGGGGTACAGCACAGTGAGAAAATGTTTTAACTAGATAAACATGAGACTGTGTGCTGTTATTATCCAAACATTAGAACTGAAACATCTTTTTGTCTTCACTTATCTTTTTTTGTTTCCATGACAACAAGGGATCTAAATTAAAGAGCCTAATGAGACAATCTTTATTTTTTCTTTTGTAGTGCTTGACAGTTTATCCATCAGACACATATAAACATGGACAAAGACCCTGAATAATCATAATCCGGTTAGTTATTTTAACTGACTGGGCACATATGGTAAGAAAGTACACTGGTTATAAAATTATTTTTATCTAACCTTAAATGTATAAACACAAGCAACAAGGATCTTTCTTTAACAAATTAATCACTCTGTAAGGTCAGCACAAAGACAGACTAGAAAAGATTTGTGTTTAAATGTGTCTAAATTGTATATATAAATCCTTAAAATCAGTTCATTTAAATAGATCCACCTAAAAAATTACCTTTTGCCATGAAAATAAAGTAATTAGATATTAAGCACTTCAATATGAAATTGTGTTGTTTTATTCTTATTTTCAAGTACATCTTTTTATACCATTTCATATTGTCTCACCTGGTCAAAACAGTGTAAAGTAAATTTATTTTAAGATTTGATTTACTTCAATTTCATTTTTTACCGTGGATGCCACATTTTCCATTAGTGTCTTGAATGCTGTGAAGCATCAATAACTCAGGAGCGCTTTTGTGAGATTTACACTGCTCAAAAAAATAAATGAAACTCTTCAATAACATTCTTTGTTCTGAACAAATCTGAATGTGCTGATAACAAAATCACACAAAAATCATTAATAGAAATTAGATATATTAACCACTGGAGGCCTTGAGTCGCACAGAATTAAAGTGGAAAAACACTACAGGCTGCTTTAATGATATGTCCTTAACACAGGTCAAAATGAGTCTCAGTATTGTATGTGGCTTCCACCTGATGAGGTGGTGGATGGTCACCTGAGGGATTTCCTCCCAAACCTGGACTAAAGCATCCAAAAAGTCCTGGACAGTCTGTGGTGCAAGGTGACATTGGTGGATGGATCGAGACATGATTTCCCAGATGTGCTGAATCGGATTAGTCTGGGAAATTGGTGACCCAGTCCATAGCTTCAGTGCCTTTTTACTTTTACTTTTTACTTGCCCAGTATAATGTTTGATAAATATAGTTCCTAATATTCATTTTTGTGTGTATATATATATATATATATATATATATATAAATGAAACATGTTTGATTTTTAAACGTGTTTTTTAATTCAGTATTTCAGTAAGTTTACAGGTTCCTGGTGTGTATATGCATGCGTCGGATAATGAACTCAAGCCTACATTACCCGTGTTTACATGCTTTTCAATCCTTCCTGAACATTCTTTTCAAACTAAACCTTGCTTTAAACTGTTGTGTGCTTGGAAAAATATAAATTATGTAATGTTAAAATCTAAAAAAAACTTGACAGGTTAAAAACTTCCAGATAAATCACAAGACAGAAGTCAATGTCACAAATATGAATAACTTTTATGGATTTAGAGTCACGGGTATGTTTATACAAGATAATACTATTGATATAATGTGACTTTTCTAGAGAATCATTATACAGTTATTTTATACAGGGTTTCCACAGTCTGACATAATTTCAGAATTCCCTGGCTTTTAACTGTCTCTGTGAAAGCAGAGGGTGCCAGTGGTGCCAGTACGGCTCCTGCACAGTGTTGAGCTGTGAGTACAACCCCAATCTGAGGACATCAGGCACTCATACCAACCTCATGGAGTCGGTTTCTGTGAGGATATGCACATTTGTGGCCTTCGTAAAGTCATTTTGCAGGGCTCTGGCAGTGCTCCTCCTGTTCCTCCTTCCCAGCCCTGCTGCTGGGTTCTTGCCCTCATACAGCCTCCTCCACATCTCCTGATATACTGGCCTGTCTCCCGGTAGCACCTCCAGCCTCTGGACACTATGTTAACAGACACAGCAAACCTTCTTGCCACAGCTCACATTGATGTGCTATCCAAGATGAACTGCACTACTTAAGCCACCTCTATGGGTCTAGAGTCAATCTCATGCTACCATGAATGTAAAAGCAACATAATCATTCAAAAGTGACCAAAACATCAACCAGAAAGCCTATGTACTGAGAAGTGGTCTCAAGTGGACAGTTTGAGTTTACAGAAGTCGGATTTGTTTGTAAGAGACTAGTAACAGTTGACATTTCTCAACAATTTTTTCCACATTTCTTTTAAGTTAAATACACCAAACAACACATATGGAGCGAGAGATTTACATGTTATCCCTATATAATGGCACAATCAAGAGTGAATTAATGGTTGCCGATGGGAAGAACATTTTGCAGCGATGCAAACGGTGCAGACTGGGAAAATAGAATGAAGTAAAACTGCAAATAGTTGGGTGGACATGTGATGAAATAAAGCTGGATTTCTTGAGAAAGAAAACATTTGAACTAATTTTCCTGTATGATCTGATTGAACTGTCTCTATAAAGAGCCCAGAGACGATAATTTAGCGCTATATAAACAAACTGGCATTCAGGGTTTCCCCAGAGAACTAGGGTGAACGGTGATTGGTTTAGCCCATGGGTGGCCCACAGTGGTTTTATTAAAAAATGTAAAAGTAGATAGGAAACTTTCAAAACTAACAATAGTGTTTTAGTATATTTTGTTGTTAATGCTACATTCTAGCTCGCTGTGCCTCATATAGATGCAGCTAGCTCATGCTCTCTGGTTGATCCCCCAATGCTCCTATGACTTTGGAAAAAGAAAGTGTGCAACTCTTCGTTTTTGACTTTTCATGTTATTTTCAAAACTTATTATCAACAGGTGGAGATGGGCAGTTGTTATTGACCATAAGGTGTTGCCACTGTGCCTTTAACCATGTAACCTGCCATGTTTTTAACAGAGAGAATACCCTGTGCATCACTATACCACTTTAGTAATGACTATGCCATCCATACCTTTATATAACTGCCTTACTTTTTCTCTTCCTAGACCCTTATGAGGACCATTCAGGCTCTCTGCGACTCATCACCATTAAACCCATGACAGCCCAGCCCACCTACTCGTATCCCTCCTCCTCCTCACACAGCCAGGACTCCGTGGTTGTGAACGGAGAGGTGAGTTTGGAAAAGGTAAAGCTAAACATAACCGCACATATTGAAGGGAAGGGCAGCAGTAACTAGTTTGATTGATAGATTTATAGCAGTTTTCTTATGATCTGGATGTTGAGTCTCATGCCATACTTCAATAGTGAAGGATATAGTCTTGTAATATATGGGTGTGTTACACAATCGTTGATGTTGGATCACATCCAGTGTTAAATTCATTCAAATTTACAGGAACGGTGTCTAATATAAAACATTTTCACTTCAGTAGTTTATTATCCCATCCTCCCACCTTGTAATCACCACATCCCCTCTGGGACATATTGTGCAGTTACTGAATTTAGCCGTTGTTGGAGTAAACAGATAATCTCTCAGCCCATTTGTCAAGGCTCACTCTTATTCTGCCTCTGTCTCTGTGCATTTCTCAAGCAGAGACTGCCATAAATTATTCCTTAACCTACATAACATAATACCAGTAACATCCCAAGGGTTTTCTTTGCTCTACCACTTTATAGGTGTCATTCTAAGAGGAAAAAATATGTTTAAGACATACATACTCTCTGAATATTGGTGTTGTGAGACAAAAAAACCATTTTAAATTTATCAAAAAATATTCTCTCTAATATGATAAACTGATGTTTTTAGTTATTATTTGTTCATTTGAAGGCAAATCACGTTGGGCTGAAGCAGAAGTCAGACATTGAGCACTACAGAAACAAACTGCGTCAGAAGGCTCGAAGGAAAGGGTACGGAGAGTTCTCACTGTCGGAGAGTCTCAACCACGGCTACAGTCACCGTGACAGCAGGCACAACCGGCACGATGCAGCCATCAAGCAGCCCATGACGGCTGAGGAGAAGAGGGCCTCTTTTGCAGGATGTCATAAGAGGTAATGAGCTGACTTTGTCTTGACAACGTCTCTGTTATGCATTTAAATTCTGTTGTGACTTCCTGCTATTTAATCAAATTAATTTTTGACTGTCTATGCGTTGTTCTGCAAATACACGCCCACCTGATTGTGTGTTAGGATAATAAATAAAAGTGTGATCAGAGCTCAAATCAATGGTCAAACAGCTAAATCTGTACTCATATGGAATACATTTACAACTGTCATTCAAAATATAATAATTTATTAACAAAAATCATTCAACTCCAAGTCAAACATTCAAGGTAAAAACTTTTCACTGAAATTGTGAAATTTAACAAACAGAAATTAAACGGAAATAGTTGAAAACTATTATCAATAAAATGATTAGAGCTTCAACTAATGATTATTTCGCAACTTGATTAATCTGTTGATTATTTTTAGGATTAATCAATTAATAATCGGATATCAAAAGGTTGCTTAAAGAAGATTTTTTACAGAATGAAACCAATTTACAGAAACTTTTCCACTTGTGGAGTTCAGGATAGAGCGTATTGACAGACAAAAAATATTTTTTTTATCTTAAATGCAAAATGTCGATATATATTTTAAAAGTTTTCTTATAATTACTTCCCTGAGTGGGTTGCTCTGTTAGCTAAAGGTATGTTTTAGTCTCTATACTCCTGCCTGTGTTGTTTTCGTCAACGATGCTGAAACTATTTCAACGCTCCTTTTTTTCATGATGATAACGAAAACTGACGACTAATGGGTGTGAGTTTTCGTCGACGAGACTAAATAAAAATGTTAGTGGGCAGTCTGTCAGACTTTTAAAATGCATCATTGTGCTGTAATCTGTTAGACAAGTTAAGTAGTATCAGCCATGCTGCTACATTATATTGCATGACCACAGATGGATCATGGCAGCTGGGGCAGGGAACAAAATAACTCAGATTCGTCCAGTATGCTACATTAGCAAACATGATTTATCATGCTAAACAAAGGCATTACGCACACATTTATTATAATGCTAGTTTATCTATAAAGCTACCAGCATTAGGCTACTTTCCAACAGTTAAATATATATAAGTACACAAGAACATACTTGTTTATTATATTTTGCTCTCGCTAACATTAGTCTATGTGTTATCAGCACGTTAATTATTAATATAAGCTTGTTGAAATTAGAATTTTCACTGTCACTTTTGGTTTGCATAACTGAAAATATAAGTTTTAGGGCTTTTTCGTTTCTACCAAAAAGTGGTTCAGAGCTGTGATCCTGTCATCTGTAAATATCTGTAAACAGGTACTCCCATCCACGAGAGCCAACATACTGGAGCCGTCAGTCTCTGAGCAGCCCCAGCCCAGTAGAGACTGAAATGGACCTGCTGGTTCTGAGGGAGAGATCCAGGAGGGGCATCCGGAATAACGGCTATGATGTGAGTATAGGGACAGGGTCTATCCTCTGTAGCAGCTCTGCACACGTTCAGTTCTGGTGAGGAGTTTTCATTCTGTAATTATAAAATTTAACGTCATATTTTTTTTTTATTGTAATTGTTTTAGCTGTTTTTTTTGTTAGGTTTTTTTTTTTTTACATGGGTGGTTATTCTTTCTTTTAATTCATTTATTCATTGAAAGAAAATACAACATAATCAAAACCTGTACAGGTGACAACTGAAATCAAGCACAGAAAAGAGCACAAAGAATTAAAAACTTATATTATCTGCCCCAGTTTTTAATAGTTTTAATTATTCAACTCTGGATACAGATAATTACAATCATAGAGAAAAAAAAAAAAAAACATGTCCACAAATACACAGAAAACAGTAATAAAAACCAACAATACATCCGCCTATCCTCTGTCATATCATATCAAGTTTCTTTTAAACATAATTTAAAATAAGTTTCTGATTGATTTTAAACACTGATAAGCTTGTTCCACAGATAAACACCTTTATCATAAATACATATTTCCATCATTGTTGTTCTACACCTGAATTTTTTTTTTTAAATCTGTTCCTTTTAAGTCTAAGTTAAGTATGGATATCCACCATATAGAAAATATATTTTGAATATTGTTTGGTAGAAATTCTTTTGTGAATTATACATTTCTTTTAAAATGCTACAATCTATCAATTCATAAACTTTCAATGTATTTACATTTGTGCTTGAAAGTGTACATACCCTCCCATTAAAATAAAAGTTTTTATCTACACAGAAACGGATAAAAACCTTTCATTAAACCAAACACTACCTGCCACGTATCTGACTCCAGAACAATTTAAAACGACTATTTTTATTAATTTCAGACGGAACTATTCAAAAAATGAGGGCTGCACTTATCAGCCACATAAAGAACAGGCCACAGCGCCTGGCTATGACATAATTGGCTGAACAATCTGGACTTTGGAGGATGCAGCTGTTGAATTTGGACTCAGCAATAGTTCCTCCATTGTGTGCTGGGTTGCCCCCAAGGCCTCGTCTTGGTGGGACATGCCTGGAACCACACCCGAGGGAGGTGTCATGGGTACATCTAAGAAAGACATCTAGTCTGAGCCTCCCATGAATGACCCTACCTCTACGGGAGAGCCCTGCCACCCTGAGGAGAGAGCTAATTTCAGCCGCTTTGATCCAGGATCTCGTACTTTTGGAAATGATCCAGATCACCATAAGTGATGGTGGAAACGTAGACCAAACAGTAAATCAAGAGCTTTACCTTTTGGCTCAGCTATGTGTAAAGCTGCAGGTGCAGTGTCCACTTTACAAGTAAAAAGGACCCCAAGATACTTGACCGAGATACTCCGACCTGAAGAACGCAGGCCACCTTTTTCTGTTGGTCAATATTCAGCCAGAGTTTAGGCAAAAGCTGGTCAATGCCTTCAAAATTATGAGTAAATGAGAATTAAGAGATTAAGTTCTTCATATTTTATATGGGTTTGAAAAGATTTGCTGACAAAGCACATTAGCTGTCAGCAAAGTACCCCAAGAGGAAAAGGCAGGGATTGCTTTCAGTCTCTTGCTGCATTTTGTCCATTCCAGTCTACAGACACATTTTTTAGCACATGGAGAGCAATCTGTGTGGAGCGTCTTGCTCAAAGAGTCAGAGCAGCAGTCTTGAGTTTCCATCTGGTGCCTGTTGCAGTGGCCACACGACCCAAACTTCCTGCTCTCTAACCACGAGGTCATTACTTCCAAATGTAGGTTTAGATTATAATTCAGCATTTTCATTGACAAATGTCACAGACCACTTGTAACTGTAAAGAGGTAAAAGCTGATTTTTCTTTTCAGCCCCATGAATTCTTAAAAATGTTTTATTTTTCACTTTATCCTTGTTTTGAAAGTTATTGAAGTTGGTTGCTGTATAACCAACGTATTTAAAAAATAACAGTAAAAAATATGTTTGTGGAAAAGGCCAGAAAACTCTTACATTCTCTTACATATACTTAATACATGGGCTAAACGATTTGCTTTAACTGAATTGTAGAAGCAGCAACATCAAACAAAGCTTTTAAATCAGATTCTCTCTGACGCTGCAGCTCAGGTCCTCTGACCCAGTGAGTCAACTAATCGCCGTGGCCAAGTGAACCACTGCCACTTTGTCAATCTGTTAAAATAATCTCCCTCTAAGTACTTATAACTTTAATCCTTTCCTGCACTTCCTGTCTTTCCTTTACTCATTCTCCCTCTGAAGCCTTTAGCTCAGACCAAGAGGATTAACAAAATTACCCTTCCATGAACTGTATAAACCTCCACAAAATGAAGATAAAGACATGAAAATGAAAAATGGAAGTGATGACAAAAAGAACAGATGGAGTGATAATTTTATTTGGAGTAAAAAGCTGAGAAGAGAATGAAGGATAAGTGAAATCTCCCTCTGCTGCCACTCTGATACACCATAATGACACATGCGACCGTGCCACCTAGCTGAATGTCAATGACTTCCAATATGATTATAGCCTGTTCATGGATTCAGATGGGAGGCTTGATAGCCGTTAATACCCCTGAATGCACCGAGAGGTCGGAAGCAGGACAAGGAGAACAGTGTGTTTGTACGTGCACAGCTCAGAAGTGTAAATAATCTTAACTCCATCTATCTATTTTAATTCACCATATATGGTCACACAAGACACAGAACCATGCACACATATTGTTAAATAGTGTTCACACACTGAGCACTATAGAGGGACCAACTGAGAGAACCAAGAGAGATTCTATGAACTTTATTACATTATTGGTAAAAGCAAAGAACATGGTTTGTAAATGGAAGTTTAAAAGAGAAATGCAATCCAGAGATTACATTTTGGCAAGGCAAGTTTGTATAAATATTACAATTCAGTAAAAAGACTATTCAAAATGCCTTACATTAACTAAACTGTAAAATAGAAAGAAAAAAAGCAAAGATGAAAACAATACAGAAGAAGATTTTATATTTTATTTCAGCTTTTTGGTTTAGACCAATGAAAATTCTTAATAGACATGCAACTTAACTCTTCACTCCAAAGTAAAATTTACACCCAGTGAAGTGAATTTGACAAGAATGCAATTTGTTGAGAAGTTTGTTGTAAAAAAAAAAAAAAAAAAAAGTTGCCCAAAAAATATTTGAACAAATGGCATTTAAATATCTAAAATAACTCAAAAAAATCTGAGAAAACAACAAAGTTAATCTCAAAAGGTTTTTATAAAATTAAAACTTTTTAAAGTTTAATGTCTGGATTGCATGTCTGCCAATATTTATTTATTGGCTTTATTCAAAGCATGAAGAATTTTATAATCTACTAAAATGGAAAATTTTAACAACTTTTGCTTTAGAAAAAGTAGGTTTGATGGATCTGTGTGTCTCGTATTATTAATAACCTACCAATAACCAAACCTTAACCTAACAATAATCTGTCCTTTGCTGTCTATAATCTCCTACAAACATCTTTTTTAATAGATTTTGTTGCTTATGTGTAGAAAAGTAGTCCTCCTATGTGCTGTTTACCTTCAAAATCAAGTTTAAATTGTCCTTGTTTTAATTTAAATAACTTTCTTTCTTATAATATTTCTTAAAAACAAATTAAATTAGTCAAAATGAGCCAGAAAGTAAAAAAAAATCCGTCCAGGAAAGCTTTTTTTTCAGTGCATCCCTGCTTTCTTTATCTTGTTTGTGCCTTTTGGCTTGAATCGTTCTAAACCAACCTACGTAATTATTTCCTGATGCACCGTTAAAGAAATCCATCATGAAAGCAGCGCACAAATGGCGCTCAAAATTTCGGGTTGTTTTCTGAGTGTGCTGAGTTGTGCTCCATTGCCAGGGTGAACCGGAACCGTTTGAGGAGACCAATGTGGACCGTCTGATGAGCTCGCTGGGTTACGGAGGAGGATCCACTGGAACCGGGAACAGCAGTTTGGGGGTGAAAGCTCACCGTGGCTCCGACTCCTCCACACTCAGCTCGCAGCCTTCCATTGACGAGGTCCGCACGCAGATGCACATGTTGCTTGGCAACGCTTTCAGCCTGGCGCCTCCGGATCATGACCCTCCCTCCCCTCCAACTAAGTAATTTTATTTTTCTCGCTGATACTTTATCTCCCAGCACATCTGCATCTCTAACTGTACTGTGTGGAAAAGCAAGAGGTCCCCTGGTGCACAGTTTGAACTTTTGAAGAGATAACATCCCACTCTCAAGCTGTTTCACAAAAAGCAGAATACATTTAAAGCCTGAACATATTTGTTCAGTTTTTCAAAGCATACTGGAGAGATGCAGAAGCTACTCTGCTTTTCATGTTTTATTTCCCTTTTTTTCTATTTTCAGCCACCATCACCACCACCACCATGCCCACAGTGTCTACAACCCTACCCACAGTAGTCACTACAATGATGGTGTGACCAGTGCCCCGGGGACCATGAACCACCCCTGTGGGGGCAGGCAGAGGAACGCAGGTTACGAGGACATGCACCAGTGTAGCCTGCCTAAACCGGTAAGAACAGAACTAAAATATGGAGTTTTACAATAAACAGATGGGAAGTTACTTTTAAAACTCTATGCAGATAATAAAACTATCAAAATAAAATATTCCCAGCAAAAAGAGGAGATATTGGCTGTGTCCAAACCTCTAGATCCCTCAATCACCATATAGAGCGGGGACTTTATAGTGAACTCAATTAACTAGGCGTTTGGAGAGATAATCACTACTTTTCATTCCCCGTTGGCCACGTTACTCCGCCTCCACCACGCAGTGCCTGCGCCATCTTTGTTATTACTGACCACTGTGGCGACAGCAGGCCGTTATGACAGCAAATCCCACAATGCTTTGCAAGGAGACCTCTCGCAAAACATTATGGGATATATCTGCTTGTCTAGTGACCATGGATGATCACTACTTTTCAAGGTTCATTGTGGAAAATTTCAATTCCACTATTTTTTCATCAATTAAATGCTCGGACACTCATTTAAAATGGCCGTACCAATATAGTGCCCTATATGTAATGCTTAGGGTGGACATTCGGACACAGCCTATGTCAACATTTTATTATGGTTACAGCTGCAAACTTTACTTTGTTGATTAGTTTGACAAAAAGCAGTGAAAAAGAAAAAAAAAGGTTTTAAAGCTGCATTGAGTAACACATACTTCCATCTGGCGGTGCATTAAATGAATGAGATACAACAGACTGGTGCTCCCACATCAAGCGTGTGAAACCCACAGTACTACGGAGGCCACGGAGGGACATTCTATTCTCTTTAGTAAAGAAAGAAATTATGAAGCTTATCGCTACTGACATAAAATTTTATTTTAAACATTTTAACTATAAAATCCCTTCTAGTCCTTTTAGTGGGATCAAATTGAAGCCCCTTTTTAGCCACTTGACTGGCAGTGCGCTAATGGTGGAGTTACTCTTTACAACATACAGACAGAAAAAAGATTTGACCAACTTTGGTTCTTATTTCTTCGGCAGAATCAAAATGATCAGAGATTATATGATGGAAATCACATTTATTTTCTGTACCAGGTCTGCAAGCTGTGTAAGAACTAGTGTTGCATCAGTGTTTGAGAGCCAAAAGTTTATTCAACTATTATCACCCATTCCAGGTGGATTCAATTTGTTTTAGTCTCCTGCTTTACAAAGGTAGGCAGCAGCTGGACAAAGCCATGATGGCAATTATTTTACATCCAAGTTGGATGCAGTTTTTCATATATACAGTAAACATACATCAATTTCAAACAGATGGTATCGGTATCGGCCGATACTTCACAGCCAGGTATCAGTATTGGGGCAAAAAAATGGCATCGGCCCAACACTAATAAGAAACATCCAGACATTTTTTAGATGGGTAGTTTTTATTTTGTTGCAGCAGCTAAAAGCATGAGCTTTAGAAATGAATAGGAATAAAATGTTGTTTTTTTTTGTCTCTGTAATGTTAACCAGACCTATTTATGCTCTATTTAGGGTTTCCGGTTCACCCAGCTTCCTGATATGGGCATCGGTTCTCCCCCGCCTCTAATCCCCTCCAGACCAGGACCGCCACCTGGGACCTCAATACGATGGTAACGCACAATAACTCAAATACAGATGATCAAATAAAGTCAAATAAAGATATCTGATCTCTGATGTAGCATATGCTGCAGGAAGAGATGGAAGACAGCACTCTTTTATTTAGTGATTTTTTTTGTTGAATTGTTTTTACTAAAAAAGAATAGAACTAAAAAAAAAATCTGAAAAATAACATGCTTTGCTGATGGAAATTAAAGCATGCAATCAAGACAGGAAAAACCAAAGATGTCTTAATTTAAAAGGGGATTTTTTTTTTTTTATTACAATTTTCATTTTTAATACAATTCTATATTTAATAGAAATTTTTCTCTTGTTAATTTATTGTTCACTTTCTCTCCACTTCAGCACAAGCACTCACATTGACCAAAACAATACTGTTGTTAACATCCAGCAGACCAATAGAAGCGCGTCTTCTCTCCTCACTCCAGAGGAAGCCCACCCTCAAAAGTGAAGAGAATTAAATCTGAAAATCAGATATTTGAAAAATTTAAAAATGAAAATGTAAAATCGAAAAATTTGAATAAATATGAAATATTTAAAAAAAAATGTAAAAAGTAAGAAATCTCTTTCCCTTCAGTAAAAGATATAAGACCAATTACTTCATTATTGGAATGTTTGGTTTGCAAAGATGCTTCCTCATTAAGCCTAGAGGACACCATGACTGATAACGTCTCTAGGTGAATGTATAGCTCTCTGTCTGAAACCATGAGTCAAGCTGATGCACGTTAACCAGACAGGAAACATCAGAATTGTAATCAGCATCGTTTGAAGCTAACTTCAGGTCCATCTGTTTGTCCCCTACACGTGATCCAAGCATGCTCTTCATTTCAATGCTGTTGCTGAGTGCTCTGTGTTGCTGGGCACTTTACCACTGCAGAGTGACTGACTGCTCAGAGGCTCAGGTTTCCTAGAAGGAACAGCTGCACCATCTAGTGGGCTACTGTATGTTTGGATAAACTCACAGAGAGAGCAAAGCTCCTGCTCACGGGAGTGACAGGGAGATAAGTATTTGTGAGAATTAAATCATTGTTTTGTCTTTTTTTTTAAGTTACAAAGTGATTTAAGATTTTCATTCATACTAAGGAAATAAGAGTGTTTTATAATGTTAACCTAAATCCTGGTTAGTTTACTGATTTATATGTCAGTTTTAGTGGATAATCACTTCGCTTTGCACACTCCAGCTCCTCTGTGTCACTCTGGGAGGAGGGGAGCAGCATGTTAATTCCTCTTTATTATGCACTATGCGGTATTAATGTGCCCTGTGCATTATGGCTCAGAGAGCCGTCAGTGACCTCATCTGTCCTCTGGTCCTTCACAGTGGTGCAGCATCACCAGTACTTCTACAGTGCAGGGAACTGTGCTGTGATGTATGGGATGATTTATAGTCTCTGACAGCAGGAACTGTGCTCTGCAAACAGAGCAGGTACAAAATTCAAGATCAATAGCAAGGCTATTCAAAAGTTATGCTAAGAAGGTAGATGCTAAATTCCTTCAAATGTCAAGCAAAGTAAATATCAAAATATGTTAGCTGAAGGGATTTTTCTTCACTCCAAAAATTGTCTAGAAATAACTCAACATTTCTTAAATTAAATTAAATTACCCTTAATTTGAGTAGGTAAATAGGATAATTTGCCAATTTAGTGAGTATTTTTACTCTTTAAATAAGGTAGTAAGATAATATGCATTTGAAATAAGACAATGCAATTGTTTTTATTTTAAATGTAAATGGTCTTGTTCCATCGGCTAAGTGTCTTACAAATACAAGAAAAAAGGACTTATCTAGATTTATATTTTTCCAGTAGTAATATTTACCCTTTCCTACTCCATGTGCATCAACAGGACTTATATGATACTTGATGTTTCTGATCTTCTGGTCATTTTTCTTTATAAAACAAGCATTTTCTTTTTATTTATAATGAATGGAAAGAGAACAACCTAAAACATGCTATATAATCAAGGAATGTAATCTTAGATTTCTAAAAGTTAAAGATTTTTTTTATTAAAGCAACACTTTGTAAGTTTTGACCCACTTATTAGCTTTTTATGAGAAATAAAATTTATATTTCAGGTTAATATTCAGCACTCGGTGCTACTGTGCTTCACCATGGCTGCCTTTCTCAAAAACTCAACCATGTTTTTTTTTTTTATCCTATCCATTAATATAGGCTACAGTGTCAATAGGCATCCAGTTAGCTTGGCTTTTATAAGACACATGCATATGACAGCAGCTAGCTTCTCTCATTCCAGTTTAGACAAGGCAGTGCTACTGAACACCAGTAACTCTAGCTAAATCCAACTTAAACTAAAGTTTAACTGCAGCAAACAGGAAGATTGGTAATCATACTGTAATAAAGTGTTGCTATTAAGTATAACTTAAGCATTGTCCAACATATTCTGGTTAAAGCCAAACACTCACACATGAATCCTTAGCCAATTTAGAATTCATTTCACAAGAAAAACCATGAATAAACACGTGGTTATTGGAAGCCTTGACATGTCTCTTTCTTGTTAACGCAGTCTGCTTCTTATATTATGTGAATGTGAAAATGTAACAGCACATACTAGGATTTAAAAGTTTCCTTTATCTTGTGTTCATCTCAGGCAGAGCTGAAAATGTGACATTGTTCATTAAGGTTTTAGTTGTGTTTTCAGTTTAAGCTAACTGATTTGTAATAAATCATTAACCATAAAAAAACAAAAAACAAAACAAAAAATAATCTCAACCATGTAACTTGAGACAGTCGGTTCCTTAGAAATCCATAAATGTGATGTTCAGATGATGAATAAATATACCATAAAGTTAATAGATGTAACATGTATTTATTTAAAACACGGTTATTAGCTATACCATGAAATTTAAATATTTAAAACTGAATGATTAAAATTCCAATTAAATAATGAAAAAGAAATTTAATATTATAAGTTAAATAATATCTTATTTTAAAGATGCATTATATATATTTATTTCTAAAATATGTAAATCACCCAAACAATGATTAAAAATAAATCTAAATCAAATAGATATAAATCTGAATCAAAACATAAATCTTTAAAAAATGCAGCTGCACCATGTGAGCTGACAGCTAAACTGTCTGCAAAGATTAAAGCTAATATTCCTCGGAGGGTCAGTTTTTGTTACTCCAGTTGATTCAGGTAATACCTACATGTTGGTGAATTTGATTTAAATAATTGATTAAAAGCAAATAAAAGGTCTTGGCCTTGAGTTAAGTGAAGACCCTATGCTAACAATCTATGCTGTACTGACTGGAGTGCTTCAAGTATTGAGCTGGTTTGCTTTTACAGCAAAACTTTTTTTTTTAAATAGCTGAGATTATGACTGGGAAATGTTACATAAAGAACTTTTTTTTTCATTTTGTGTCCTTTTATTTTCCTGGATGATTTTTCAGCTTATTTAGAATTTAATCAATTAGAATTCAATCAAGTTAATTAATGCTTTAATTGTTTTATTCTGCCTTATCAAGAAGATTTGAGCTTTTTTGTTGTTTATGTTGTTTTGGCATTGCCACAGAGGTTCAGAGGAAAGTGGAATGCCTGGAAACAATATATATGGACAGAGTGATAAGGAAGTCCAAAAGAGATTGCAGCAGACTTCAAACATCCCCTAAGGGCTTTATTTAAGCTGCTCCCTTTGGGCCAAATGTACTGTCTGCCTCTACACTCAAGAAACAGTTGGAAGTTTTCCATCATGCTGCAAGCGAGGAAAGGCAAGTTTATTTCTATAGCAGGATGGCAATTTTGTGCTGTACATGAGAAGACAAATAACAGTATATCGCAGTAGCATACAGTAAAGGCAGAAGAAATACTCAAAGAGAATAAAAATGCATACAGTATGTAAAATATATATAAAAAAAGGATGAAGAAAACATAAAATGAAAGTTATACTAAAACAGGAGACTAATGTTTAGATATCTAAGTCAGGTAACTCAGGTTTTCTACACAGTTTTATGGCATTTTTGTTTAAGATTAGTGCTGGGTTGGCGCAAGCAATTATGAACAGGGGGTGTTTTTTTTTTTTTTTTTCTTGACAAAAGACCTATGAGCCTATAGCCCTATTTAAAATACAATAAAAATAAATAAATAAATAGATTGAGATTCAATTGAGATTCACTTTATTTTTTATATACATTTCAGTGTATGCCATTGGGATCTGTAACACACAGACATCATCAGTTCTCAGTTGTAAATATGCTTTTTTAACACTATAACAACGTCGATTTGGTCTGCTGGCATGAACCTGAGTCAGTGTGTTTATGTTACACTTGTCTATAGTAGATTAAAAAATCCTTTTACACAAACCACAAGGAAATAATTATATTATTATACTATTTAAACATTTTTGAACACATCTCTATTACACAAAGAACCCCATGATCAAAAAAACACCCCAACATATTATGGTTACGCTAAACTGCATGAATAGATATGAAAGTTCCCGGCGGCTCCGTGCTCTTACTTTGAGCTACGTTCTGAGGTCGTGGAGATAAAGTCTCTTATGAGCACACAAATCCGAAATGTGTTTCTGTGCCATATTTACCCCCCATTCCTGTCATTAGACTAAGTGAATTTGCTAGTTTGCTGCCACGAGCAGGATACCACGCACTAGCTTGCTTGACGTTGCCATAACAACATAGCTTCCATGAACTTGTGTTGATTAGTGTCAAGTGATTTGATCTTTGCTGTGCTATTCCCACACTTGAAGGGTTGTATTAAGCTGAACATTAAACTGGATTCCACTCAATGACCAAACTGTTCTTTCATCTTTTCCTTTTTTATTTTTCTTCTTGTGTTGTTTACAGATTTACAGAATCATTTAATTAAGCAGGTGAAAAACCTTTGAAAGAAATTAAACCAAACAAAGCATTTACCATATTGCAAATTGTAATAGTTCTGAGAAATGCAACATTAAATATATTTATGAAAATAGACTATGTTTTTAACTTTAAATTAAGACCATTTAGTTTTTAATTATCATAAAAAATGCATCAAAAAACGTATTAAAGCATTTTAACGGAAGCAGATTTATGCAGGTTATTTAACTCCATAGATTACATGAATTCTTAAATAGCAATAATAAATAACCAGTGAGTGATTTCAAAGTTATTTAATTAAAATCCAAATACTCATAATAGTAAAATAAAAAAAGTCAAACTCATTACATGAAATATTCACAAGAAATGTCTAAATTGTGCAAAGTATTTTTAATAAATTTTTAGAAAACTCCCTCTCGCCAGTAAGGGGTGCTTCTAAAAACTGCTTCTCCATGTTTGGTTCTGGTTCTGCACAGTAGATCTGATCCAGTTGACCTGAGAGGTCTGACTGTCGATCCACTGCCAAACGGTCTATAATGTATTTTGGAGCAAAGACATTCAATGATTTGTAGACCAACAGAAGGATTTTAAAGTCTATTCTCTGAGAAACGTGAAGAAGGTCTTTAGAACTTGGCTGATGTTCTCCATTTTCTTAGTTCTAGTGAGGACGCAGAGAGTACAATTCTGGATCAGCTGCAGCTGTCCGATCCACTTTCTAGGCAGACCTGTGAAGACGCAGCAACTGAAGCTGCGTGATAACTTTTAAACGCTCCTCCTGTGACTTTGATTCCTTCTTACCACCCAGAGCTGGGATGGGTTCGTAGCTTATAGTACAGCTGGGTGTTGTCTGCATCACTATGGTAACTTATGTTGTTTGTTAATTGATTGACTTTCTTGATCTCATAGTGGAGAAATTTACTCCTTACATCAGCTCAAGTAGTAAAAGGAGAAGAAGAAGGTTCCCAAAGGAAGAAAAAGGTGCATGGGATCTGGGTTAGGGGAAGCATGAAGGTACTGAATAGGACGGACACTAAGATGGATACTTTGGGAACACCACAATATGATTAAGCACTTTAACAATGCTAGGATACTTTGCCTTTTATGTTGTCCATGTTGTTGTATGTATCTATATGTATGTTAATATATCCTCTGTATAGTCTGTGACAATGCAGTGTAACAATCTCCTGCTGTTAATAAATAAAGCTGTCATCTTCAGGTGAAGGTTTTTTTTTTCTCCAATGGTTGTTTATGGTTTTTTGTTTAGAGCTGACATTAGTGTCTCTTCTGCAGTAACAGCTCCACCCCTGACGTGAGCCTGAAGCCCCGTGTATCTGAAGCATCAGATCTGCAGGCCCAGCAACACAACGGTGCCCCCTATCTGCCGCTGGCCAGGACACCTTTCCCTGCTGTCACTGTGGATCAGTCCATCAGCAACTACTCAGGCAAGACACAATGTTCACATGATCAAAACTGTGGAGAGAGAAGAATAAATGTCACGTTTATTTATAGTACAAATTTTATCATGACAGGAAACCCAATCACGGCAGTCTACGCTATATCAGCCAACCGACCGGGTTATTCGGATTACTTCGTCATGTCTCCTCCGTCCTCGTACAGGAGCCCCTCCTGGATGTCCTACCCACCCGAACCTGAAGATTTACCACGGCAATGGAACGACACTCCTGTAAGACACAGAAAATGATCTGAAAAATGTTCTGCCTTTTTATGATCACACATGAAAATGTCAGGTAATGAATATAAACATATATAAAAATATGAAAAAGGTTCCCTAAAATTATAAAAAGGCATTTTAAATAAAAATGGCTGCTATTTAAGGCACTAAGCTATCCAAAGC
Organism: Cyprinodon brontotheroides; assembly: GCA_018398635.1. NCBI lineage: Eukaryota > Metazoa > Chordata > Actinopteri > Cyprinodontiformes > Cyprinodontidae > Cyprinodon > Cyprinodon brontotheroides. The sequence goes on along the minus strand of JAGKQL010000004.1, from coordinate 27,175,271 downwards.
AGCCAGACCACAGGATAACAAAAACTTCTGAAATCATAAAAGGACTGTGAATAAGAAATTTTTTTATTTAATTTGCTGCATTCAAATTTAACGACTAGCAAACCTTTAAATTAAAGAAACTCCTTATGTAGAACCTTTCCGGCAACATGATGTAGGCTTAAAGAGCCCTTGAGACAGCATGCCCCAATCAATAGGAGGTAATGAAGAGATTATAAACAGAGTCAGTGATATCTATCGGTCTGATTAGTAGCAAACTAATCAGGAGTCGCTTGTTTACAAAAATTAGCTCAAGAAAGCATTGATGACTTCTACTGAACAAGAAGGTCACAGCAGTATCCATAATAACAGCTAAAGAACTGCAGGTGTCACTGTTATCAGTTAGGCTGAGTCTTTATTATTTCAACAATAAGCAAGAGACTAAATTCCATCAGTTAGAGACCTAAGACTAAAAATATTCCTTATTGCCGAAAACACAAACCTGTCTTACATTTAAAAAAAATTCTCATGACTGTTGGTGAAATATTCTGTAGACCAAAGAGAGAAAAGTTAAACTTTTACTTTGTGGTTCATTTTAAATAACGGAGCATTCAAGGAAAATAATGTCATGTGTAGTAATGTGTATGCCAATGTTCTCCAATGTAAATTTCTTCTGTCTCTGGTGAAGAGTGTGGTGAGAAATCCTCTACAAATCCTTGCAAAACTATTATTTCTGTGATTGATCCACTTACCATGTTTGTGTTGTTGCCTGTATTTAAGGCAATGTAGGTGGAAGTAGGTTCTCTGAAATGACTTTTTTTTGTCATTACATGAGTTGTACTTTAAACTTCTGCACATTGGGGTCATGTGGTTACATTTTACATTTTCCCATCTAGAGCAAGTTTAATAAGTCAGACATTTCTGTCTAAGTAAATAACCTAATTTCTAAATCAGATTTTCATCATCTGATATAAAAATGTTTAATTATTTTAAAAAAAGAGTAAAAATAAAAAGCCCTTAGTGGTAAATTCTTTTTCATGGTATTGTAAATATCTGTAATGCCATAAAGTCAAAGTGAGCCGTGTGCAGTGTGCTCTTGAAGGATTTTAAAATGGGATGTTTTCCTTAATTTTCTTGTTATTCTCCTGATCTCTGCAGAACTCGCGTCATCTTGAGACCATCTGCTGAAGATGGCTGCGGTGAGAGAGCAGAATAACTCTGTGATTTGGTGGGTCAGATTTCCAATTCTTATTTTATTTATTTACTTATTTTAAAGCTTTAAAATTGTATAGATTTTGTATTTATCTTTGGTAGTAAATACATTGTTTTAAGCCCGTAGGTATATATTTATGTGTTGTAGATTTCGATCACTTCTGTTTAAAGTTCTTCTTCCAAATGAAGAAAGTAACCCCACATCATGGCATCTCCACCCCCTTGCTTCAACCTGGGCTCTAGCTTTAAATGCAGTGCAGTGATGTGTTTGTGTAAAATACAGTTTGGGAAATATGGCCAAAAATGTATTTCATTTCACAGATTAAGCAGCTCTTTACAGGGATGGGGACAGTTTATCAAGTCTGAATGAAACCTGTGAGAGATCTTTAGAAACCCCTGATTGTTTACGACCATTTTAGTAAAGTTAAAGAAAGTTAAACTCACAAGCCAGCAGAGATGGCAAAAGTACTCACTTTCTGTACTTGAGTAAAAGTACAGATACTTGTGTTAAAAAAATACTCTGGTAAAAAGTGGAAGTACTGATTAAACTTCTTTTACTCAAGTAAAAGTAACAAAGTACAGGCTTGTAAATTTACTTAAAAGTATAAAAAGTAAAATTAGAAACCACTTTTTCATGCCGCTGCTCTACATTTTAAATGGATGTCTGCCAAGCTAGGACTAGATCTCCGCTTGTGTTCATTTTTCAACTCATCCTCGTCAGTCCATGCTACTATGCTAACGCGCCACGCCCACCAAGCTGCAATGATTTGCCGCCAATGGAATACCGCAAAATCTGTCGATTCATCTTGTAGTAGTGCGTCAAATGCAACGTAGATTCCCATCCTCAATTAGATTGAATTTGGTATTGATGGCGTGAAAAATAATAACGGTAACTCCATTGAAAATGATTCAAAACCAAAGTAGCGAGACAATTTTTTAAATGTAAGTGATTAGAAAGTACAGATATTTGTGTAAAAATGTAAGGAGTAGAAGTAAAAAAGTTGCTATAAAAAATAAGTAGTAAAGTAAAGTAAAAATATCAGAAAAATCTACTTTGAGTACAGTAACTGAAGTATTTGTACCACGTTACTTCCCATCTCTGTAGGCCAGTGGTTCTAATAGTTTGGGACTTTTCACTCTATTTTATATTGATTAAGTTGTAACTATTTTCTTCTGTTATTCAGTTAGTTTTAATCATGTCTAAAATAATTGTTCTAATTTTTATTACTAATTTTTAATAAGGCTTAGTTTTGGATTATTTTGATCAGCTCTTGTACCGGTTTTATTTATTTTTTGTACTTTGTGAAATGTTACTTGCAGGATTTAAAAAGGTCAGGGTATTGTATATTTATGAAACAATGTATGTAATACAAACTCAACAACAGACACTACTTTTTTTAAACAGTCAGCCCACAGCTGACTGAATACTGTGGGGGGAAAAAACACCACTTTGCAAAACTTATAAGAGAAATTGATAAGCATGAAAACAAAAGTCGTATTTTGAATATTAAAGGACATTTTTGTCAGTTTTATTTATGCACAGTACAGTTTTAGTTAGTTGTAGTGTTTTCCTTAAATTACATCTTTAATTCTTTTCTGTAGACCCTGCTCAGGAGAAGAGAAAATGAAAAACAGATAAAATGGGGTTTAAAATCTCTGCACAGCACTCGTGAATTCTTTGTTTGATTATTGAAACTGGTGAAAATATATTTACAAATTTTTTTACATCCTTATCTTCATTCTGATGTTCTTCTTTTCACAGCTTCGTTTCATCCTTTTCCTCCCTGCAGGCATCTTTAAGGCTAGATGACCTCTTCCCTTTTGAAGGCATTCTTTAGATTCCTCTCCCTCATCCTCCCTGACCTCCACCTCACCAAAGTACCTGAGAACACGGCTAGGTGCTCCACAGTTCCTCTGCCCCAGGAAATCTTTCACTTTCTCCTCTTTAATCTCTTTACCAATGACCACCTCAGCCATATTTTTCTCTGTCCATATTCTGAGCTGCCTCTGGCCTCTGTAGTACGTCCTGGCCCCTCTGGATCTCCCCCAGCTCTACAACCAGAGGCTCCTCATACCGGTTGGTGAAGCTGAGCGGAGCTTCCTGCAGGGTGAACAAACAGAGGGAATACGGCACGGTGTGAAAAAACTCCAGCATTACTTGCCATCTTCCCAGCACATGATGGCACACAGTTATTAGTATTACTGCCCCAGCAAAGGCCGTCTCTACTCCTCAGCATTGAACCAGGCTGGTCTGGACTGGACCTGAACTGTCCTAGACTTAAGGTCGACCATAAAGCCAGGAAAGCTGAACTGACATAAAACTGTGCTTTTTTGATGAACCCAAATCCCTCTGTAAATCTTATACAGCTGGTTAATATGTGTATTTTGAACTTAGGTGAGGAAAAAAAAGGAAAAAAGAACGACAACGACAAAAAAAAAAAAAAATCTCTCTGATCCTGAGCTGTCTTACTTTTAGTTTTTGGATATTTGTGTGCTTTCGTCTAATCTTTTTGTGCATTGATAATTATCAATGGATTACTGTTCAAAACAAACTGTGGGTGTCGCTTAGTCACTCGCTTATTCAAATATTTTCAAGCAAAAAGATGTGTTCCATTTTTTTTTTTTTTGAGGCAGAGAAATCGGCGGCTTAGTCGTTTGTGGTTATGATGGCTTTTTCTAAACTTTCAAAATAATTAAACATTTTTGCTTCAGTAGATTCAGTAACAAAAAGAAGAATCTCTCACGACATTCTGTTGATCATCTGATGATGCAGTTTCTGTCCGTTTTTCATCACCGGGGTCGAACTGAGAACATGCAACCACTAATAATGCTTTGTTAGAATGATTTTCAGCTGTAGTTTGACCCGATTTTCCTTTATCGTGTGATTACATCAGTGTTAAGCTGTTTTACTTGAAAGCTGTCTACCGTATTCTACTGTATAACAATCCCAGACTTTTTTTTGTATTCTTAACCTGGAGTTTAATGTTTGGACTCTTATTAAGGAGTGTCCAAAAGACTTGTTGGGCTCTGAGGAGCCAGACTTGATAAGGATCTCATGAATTGTTGTAAATAAAAGATGATTTAATGAAGAGATTTATGCAAGCAGCGTGGGGAAAAAAGTGCTGGACATTATTCGAATGCCATTTCCCTCCTTAGTTTCTTCATTTTTAGGTTAAGGAATGGTCGGACTGTTTTTATAACTCTGACTTTCTGAAGGTTTCACATATTTCAGCATCATCTGTACTACGAAGCAGGTTTTCTCTGGCAGTAATGCCATCATTTCTAATCATGAAGATAAATCTAATGATAATCTGTTGTTTGTTTGTTGTATTTTAGTTTTAAGTTATAGAGCTTCATCGAAATCTGAAAACAAAAATATGGTGCACAAGTTAAACCGTATGTTAAAAGGTTTCTACTATAAAAGGCTAAAAATGATAAATACACCTAAAGTCTTTAACTGGTAGAGCTCAGAGCTCAACTAAGGCCCAACGAAATCTGACTGTAATTTATATAGGCAGGTAGTTTTTCTTGGATTTTACAGAAATAATTGGATTGAACATTACTTTGAAAAATGTGAAAGGACAGTCTAATGGAAGATCTATATGAAGGGAAGGATTAACTTGAGCATTCAGCATCATTAAACAACTTTGATGTTTCAGATATTCAGATATAGCACCACTGCGCCATGATCTGGAAAAAGAACCAAACTCTCCCGTTTAGATGAATAGAATTTCTTGGAAGAGACTTGAACTAGAAACCTCGAGCTATTTGGTTCAAAGTAAAAGCGAAGTTTACAAAAGAAATCACTCTGCATCAGCTGTCAAGCACAGTAGAGGAAGCATCATCCTGTGAGTGAGTTCCACAGCCAGCTGTACTGCAGCCTGTCATAAACAATAAGCTGCAGCAACACCAATGCATTGTCCATGTTGACTGTTTTTAGTCAGTTTTTAATTTCGTTTTTAATTCAGAAATGAAACTTTGAAAAACTTTATTAAAAAAAAGTTTTGAGAGTAACTTTGCTGTTTTATCAGATTTTATTTCTTTTTTTTTCTTTTTAATTTCCCTTTTTCAGAATAAGTTTTACAAATTGCGGGATTTTCAAATAGTTTTTCACAGATCAGTTAACAAAATCTGGAAAAAAAATATTGTAAAAAGGGAATCAGAGAAAAAAACAAACCTTCAAACATTTTTTATTACGACGTTTCATTTCAGGATTGCATTTTATTTATTTTTTTACCATTTAAAAAATTGTCAATTGAAACAATAATGGAACAAAATTAAGTCCATAAAATTCCTCAGAGAGAACAGATTTATTATTAGAGGAAGTCTAATCTAATTGATCACATTAGGAATGTGTGGAGTTAATGGAATTCAGGAAGAGGCAGCCTGTCAGCAAAGCTTAAAATCAACAGCTAGATGCAATTAAATGGTCAAGATTCCAAACACAGAAAAGAAAAACTGTTTATAGCACAGGCTACGTTTAAGCTAATGTAATGGCCACAATTAAGACTGTACAAAAAGTAGGTTTACAAGCTGAAAATCCAGTAATATAAATCAATTTTAAAATGTCTGCCAAGAATAGTGTTTAAATATATTCACAGAATTTTTCGAGGTTGGTGGGTTCAGGGTGTTAGGGCAAAATGCAACTTACTATAGAGCTTTAATATTCGTTTTCAGAGTATGAACATATTTTTCATTTAAATTTGGTCTAATTGTGTTAAACCTTACCAGAAAATGGAGTTTAACCAGTAATCCTGCTCTGTAGTACAGTCCTACATCATGTTGAACAAAACCAACACTATTACAGATCTCTGTGGCACATCATAAATACTAATAGCCATAAAATAGTGGGATTAATGCAATATTTTTCTTAGCAAGAATATCTAAAATGTATTATTTTTCAATGAAGAAGAGAAATTCTGAGTGCTCTGTATTTACGGCTTCTCATCATTTAGATGTTAGTGAAGGAGGTTATAGCCATACAATAAACACCAGTTAGTGACCATGAAAACAGCATGGTGTCAAAAATAACAGTTGAGAATTTCAATTAGTGTAGATTTAAGGTAAACTAGAAATGATTGGCTTACATGCATTGAAAGGCAAAAAGGAGACTAATCAGTGCAAAACTGATACTTTATGTGATGTACTGAGCTGCTCAGACTCCTAAACTGTAAAGTATGTTAATGTGCAATAAGGTTTATTTATTCAGAAGGACACGAAGAGAGATCTGTTCTTTGGAAAAATCTTTGGCTCCTATTATAAGGCTGGAAAAAGCACTCTGTCCTTGTAAATGTACACACCTATGTTAAAACTGGAACAAGAGAGTCTTCCTTTACTGGAAAAAATAAAAATCTAAATTTTTTTTTCTCAAAATAAGTGCATTTGTTCTTGAATTGAGGTGAGACTCTTTGCCAATGGAACAAGACAATTTACATTTAAAATAAGTTAAAAAAAAAATGCATTGTCTTATATCAAGTGCATGTTTTCTAATTATCTTATTTTAAGTGTAAAAATAATCATTCCATTGGCAAAACATCTTGTTTACCTACCTACATTAGGGGAAATACACTTAAATTAAGAAATGTTGACTTATTTTCTAGATTGTTTTTCCGTTTGCTCTTGATCTAAAAACAGCCTTATTGTAAAGCAGGGGTTTCCAAATTTGGGAGTAAGAACCCTAAGTATGGGTCATGGTCTTCACAATCACTGTGATGTGATGGCAGAGGTATACAGAGGGCAAAATATATATAAAATACATACATATTAATGTTCCAAAAAATACAGAAATGTACCATAGTTAAATATAAATTACATAAAATGTACAACTGCATTTAAAATGATGCATTAAATAATGAAATGTCTTTTTAAAAAATATTTAAACTTTCAAATAACTAGGTCACTTTATATGGATAAAGAGATAAAATAATGATCACTTATCCGGGGGGTCACGGGCTCCAATATTTGGGAACTCCTTGCACTGAAGGATGAGAACAACAATTACTTTTATTGAATGTTAAATTCTGAATTTTTTACAGCTTCTAAACCTGCACTGAACCCTCTGAAACGGGGACGTAAAAGACAAATACTTTAAGGTAATTTTAAGTTTTTTATTTAAAATGCACTGATTCTTTGCTGTAGATATTTCTTTTTTGAAACAAATACAGTATGTTTTAAATTTTAAAGTAGTTTGTTACTGTAAGAATTTGTTTTGAAGAAAGTTGCTTTTCTCTTCTTTCCTGCAGTGGGTGTAACAAATATGGAGAGAAAGCAAAAGAATGAGGCAGGAGAACATTAGTTTGAGCACGCACAGTACTGTTACCATGTCATATCAGGACATTTAGAACTGCCATTGTATTTTTAAAATCATCCTCACTGTACAGAGTCATGTAACTTAAGCCAAAATGGAGAGAGAAAAAAAATCCATATTTCTTATTCAAAGATCCCGTAGTAAAGCGGTTGATGTTTTTTTCTTCTAGATTGGCTAGTTTTTAAAGCAGCCGTTTAAAAGAAATTTGAAGCTGGACTCAAAGTTTATGTACAATGTTTCCACTGTAAAGGGTTGACGGCGAGATGCTTTTATTGTTGAAAGGCTTCACGATGGACTGTGTATTAATTTGAACCCCATCATGATGCAGTGATGTCATGATGGTGCCGATGATGTCACACTGTTGTCACTTTGGTGTTGATGAGCTCACAATGGCGATTTGAAAGCTCTTGGATGTAGTTAAGCTGAAAACCTTGAATTTAAACAATAAATCAAATAATAATTCAATAAATGTTGGTGTTTTTTTCTCATTTGGTGTACATTTCCTTTACAAATATAATTCAGTCTCATTGAACATGGAACTATATGATTAAAGCATTTATATCTGTTGATTTAATGATTTGAATTTGAAATAAAAAAAAACAAATTTTGTTCTTGAAAATGGAAATAATTTACATTTGTAGGTAGAGTGAAGCAGAATGATGAAAAGGAGTCCTTATGTCTTCCAGCAGTCTAAGATGGCTCGGAATAACCTGAGCCTCTCTAACTATAAGCTTTATCAAAAATGAAAGTTTGAAGCCTTTTCTTAAAAATAGAGTGTCTGACTCATGGACTAAAACTGGTAATTTGTTCAAGAGGAGAGCTGCCTGATAACTAAAAGATCTGACTCCCATTCTACTTCTACGATTTCTAGGAACCACTAGTAAACTTGCAGATTGAGATCAAAGTGCTTTGTTTCAAACATAAGGAACAATCAGATCTCTGACATAAGATTGAACTTGGCCATTTAATGCTTTATATGAGAGAAGGAGGATTTTAAATTCTGTTCTGGATTCAACAGGAAGCCAATGAAGATAAGCTAAGGTACAAGACATATGATTTAACTTTTTAGTTTTCATGAGAACTCTGGCTGCAGCATTTTGCATCAGCTGAAGGCTTTTAACTACAGTTTTTGGACTTCCTGATAGTAAAGAATTACAATAGTCCAGCCTTAAGTAACAAATGCATGCACTAGTTTCTCAGCATCACCCCTGGATAAGAAATTTTTTGCAATAACTCACTCAATTAGTAAAATAGATTTAAATAAAGTACTTAGTGCTTATACAGAAGGGTACATGATGATTTTACTAGGCTGATATTGTATTTATTAAAACGTTTTATGGCCAAGTCTGATATCTTAATTTTCTATAAAAATATGATTTTTGTTTTCTTTTTATGTAGTGCTAGGTTTACTGGCAAATAACTCGCTTCCCTGAAGGCATTCCGCTAAGAAAAATTACAGCGTCCACTATAACTAAAGCTCTTCTGAAGTTTTTTTGTGTGCAATTTTTGGTCTGCCTAGAGTTATAGAAACTGATCAAGGCAGCAATTTTCAGTCCAAACTCTTAAAGCAGACACTACAGTCTTTTGGCATTAAACACATTCCCTCCGGTCCTTACCATCCTCAGTCACAAGGGGCTCTAGAAAGATGACAACAGACTATCAAGGGCATGATGCGCAAATATTGTCATGAGACAGACAAAAACTGGGATGAAGGACTCCCTTTTCTGTTGTTTGCAGCCTATTAAGCTAAACAGGAGTCTCTTGGTTTTAGCCCTGCTGAGCTGGTTTTTGCTCATTGTGTAAGGGGACCTCAAAAGGTTTTGAAGGAGCAACTCCTGTCAGCCGACACTCAGAAACAATCTAATGTTACACAATGTCGGGAACGTCTATACCATGCTTGTTCAATACCAAGAAAGTATTTTTCGGCTGCCCAAGGGAAAAAGAAACAACTGTATGACACAAAGAGTGTAAAGTGGTCGTTCGAACCAGGTGATAAGGTGCTCATGCTGGTGCCCACACCTGTCCCATCTCTCTCAGCCCAATTTGCAGGTCCATATGTGGTAAAAAGGTAAAATAACCACAAGGACGCATGTTGTGAAGACTCTCTAAAACCTGTGTCGATCTCTTTTGTGTCTGGAGATAACCCCCATGTTGGATTGAGTCATACTTCATTCCCTGGATGAGTATCTGGCCATAGTTTGTTGAGAAGATTTACACGACTAAAAATTTTACTTAAAGCTACAGTGTGTAATAATTACAGGGATATAAAGTCAGAAATTGAATATATTATACATAACTATGTTATTTATCATCACCTATGAGCTCAACCTTTTAACCATAATATTTGCGTTGCCTTAGAATTCGCTATTATTTATAATTACATAGGAGGCGGTCTCAAGCAGCCATGGAGGTGAGACATCTTTGCGCTTACGGCAAAAGCGCAGAGGCAACAAACTAGCGATTGCCGAACGCTAGTGATGTTATGAGATGAGCGAGTGCTTTGAGGCGTGTGTTTTAAACAATGGATGGGCGTTTCCCGGCCCCGTGTCGGCGTGATTCATTTAGAGGAGGGGCAAAATTGATGGCGTCCGAGGCCTGCGCTACCGTGATACCATGCGTGACCGGTTCAGTATGTGGTTCGGGTTAAGCGCCAAGAATTTTGACAGGCATCTAAAGCAGTTTCAGTGTTCAGTCAAGATGTGGGAGTTTGGAGGAGAGCTGCTGTCAGCTGGAAAAAGTTTGGATTGATTCTAAGAATAAATTGGTTGTTTTTCCAAACAAAATCTAGTGGCTTAAAGCTAATTTGGTTTGAATAAACAATGTAATGATAAAAAATTTGAGCAAACCACCAGACAAAACCAGTGTTAACACGTCAGTGTTAAAAAGTATTTTCTCCCAGTGCATACTGACTAACTGAGTGGCGTCCTCTGTAAGAGGCAGACTCTGCTAGAGGTTGATGGTTCAAGACCTGTCTCTCTCTTTTGAAAAGTTGCGATTAAACTTAATTATTTTTTGGCTGATGAGACTAATTTGCATTGTTTTGCCCGAGTAAAAATATAGATTGGGAAAATTAGGTCGGTTTATTTAAAAGATTGGTTGAACACAACTTCCAACCTGATTAAAACCAAATAACATGGAGAAACTATCATGTTTGATTAAAAATGACTAACACCTTTCATTTCGTTCATCATTGACCAATTTGCACAAACACTTTCACTGTCTGCTTGAGTTTATTTCACTGAAATTGCAGAAAAACTGTGCACCTTAAATGATTGTTATAAGAAATTTTACACTTAAAAAAAACTTACAAAAGATTTTATTATACACACCAACCATTAACAATTTCAAGGGAACTTAAAAGGGGGGAAAAAGAAAAACAATTGCAAAAGAAATCATCACAGATTTTATTACAAACTGTAGTTCTGCTGTCCACCAGTAGGTGGTGACATGTTCACATGGAGCCTCATGAACTGTGGGGATCGTTGAAGCAATTTGGCCAAACGGTTCAATGCCTCATGAGGCTTCATCTCACCATCACTAGAGGCAGGCGTGAGTTCTTCCAGTGAAAGTATTTACATGCAAGTTGAGAGAGATGAACTGAGACGGTACTGAACAGTAGATGGCAGTATTATGCCTGAAAAGCGTTTAGTCTGCCTGAAACAAAGAAGAAGAAAAGCAGGTATCTGGCGCTTCAGTAACAGAAAGGTAAACAAAGGCGGCGAGGCGTGAGTGACTTTACAAACTGTGTGGCCAAACATCAGACGAATGGAGGATCATGCCTACTCTGTATCACAACGAAAAGCGGCGGACACCCGAACCCCCGTCATCTAAGACATCTAAACACGACGAGAATAAAGCGCAAAGCGTGACAAAAACGACAAAAAACACGGATCAACATTGGCCACGGCATTTACGATGGAAGTCACTGATGGAGGAAAAAGGTTTTCAAAGTGACGCTCAAAGTAAGCCAGTTTTCTGTTGGACAGGTAATAATCCTACACACACAATTGTCTTTTTATACACGTAATACCCCACCCCCACATCCCGTTTCAACCAAACTATTCTCAAGATGTCTGGTAGCATTACCTAGATAAGGCCACAGCTTCATAAAATTACCACAGCTGATAATTGAAGTGTGTGAGTGTGAGAGAGAAGACAGATATATGAAGCTACATATTAGCGACGCCTCTGGGATATATACCTCGGTTATTTCTCTCCGGCTCCTTTGGAGATCTTCAAGCCTTTCCTCCTCTCCTCTAGTCACCCGCTTTCACCTCTCTCACGCCTGGCCCTGGCTGCACGCCCACCCCGGCCTCTCTGCCCTCTTCCTTGCCTTGTAACCCCCGTGCCACAAACAAGACTTGGACTCTGTAAGCGGGGAATATATATTCTTCCAGCTGAACACAATCTAAGCTGTTAAACTAATGACTACAATTACCGTCTGTTTATATCACCATGCAAAAGCAGCTCACCAAAACGTCACAGCGATGTAGGAAAAAATAACGGGTATATTTATTATCATCCAAGTTTACATGAAATCTATACCCTACACAGACCTAATGAAATACTATCTGTAAAATTATCATCTATGTAAACAAACCTCATCACTTGAGAAAGGTAGGTGATGCGGGTCGATGCGTCAGGAAGACATTTTGTCCACGTAAGGCTTCGCCCGTACAGTTGGGGGAGAAGCGGTGGGGGAGGATGTTCATGTTGCTGCAGTCTGCAGTCTGAACGATTAGATGTCGCTGAAAATTACACACACTGTAGCTTTAAGGCAATAATATTAGGCTCTTCATATGTATGTAAGGGATCTATTAAATGTATGTCTTCCTTTTTGAACAAAATTTATGAAATCAATTCACTTTTCAAAAATATTTTATGTATGGAGATGATCCTGTAGTTATGGTGATGATCTTAGTACAGTACCAAACATTGCTTTTTTAAGACCACCAGAGGGAGGCAAACACTCACCCACTGTGAAGTCACACTTTTATAGGCAAAATACTTATTTTATTTGTGTTATATTTGAGTTAAGAAAAGGGCAATTCTCTAAAAAATCCATTAAACTATTTTACTATGTAATAACATTTTCTGATTTTCTTTATGACAAATTACACCATCTTACTGGTGTAACATTTGCTCTCTTTGCCTATCATGCTTTGTTTCAGATTGATTTGTAAGTAAATATAGCCTTTTTGTTTATATTCATCTTGACAACATCATGTGCCCGCAATTACATCACATCCCAAGCTGAAGCAATGGAGGCAACTGAGTGACCTCATGGCATAGTTGTAAAAAAAAACAGTTAAAGATCAAAGGTAAAAAGGTGCAAAAGGATGTTTGATTCTAAAAGAGATAAAGCTCATGTTGTGTTGTGAAAACTGTACAGTATAACCGCTTGAGTACACTAAAGCTGGAGCTCAAAAATAATTCTGATATTGCTGTGAAGTTGTTAAAAAGGTGAATACTGCTGGTGTTAACAATAAACCACACATAAGGCAGACATCTGTGTACTTTTAAGACTACCGTAGGCTTTTTGATAGAGCTTATACTTAGAAGGGTTTAGGATATCCTGAGCTATCTCTATACTTATGCTGCTATAGAATTAGACTGCTGGAGGACATAGATACCCATTTTCATCATTATGATTCCTTCTTTCTGTATCCTCCCATTCTGCTGTATTTTTTAGTTCAACCTCTAACTTTATCCTCTCTTTGCTTTTCTCCTCATAGCAGCTTCATCTGGTATGTCCCTGTTTGGCTGTGACACCTTCCTGGAGAGAAATATCCACTGTGCTGCTGCCATCAACACCTTTGATTAAGATGGTAGAGTTTGGCCAATATTTTAGTGCTTATTCTGTGGGATTTACTGTTGACGATTCCAGTCATCCAAGTCATTGGTTAAAGTAAAAAAAAACCACAACCCACTGAACATTTTCGCTTCCATCCAGGAAACTTTTCAATTCAAAATGTCTGAATTAGCTTTGAGTTCCAAGCTTTATAGAATAGCCCATCAAAGTCTTGTTTTGGCATTAGAAAACATGCAAATATAACCTAAAGGGGGGAAGACAAAAATAAAAAACAAAACAAAAAATAATGGTAAATAGCAATCCCATACCTGCTATTATCTAGTTTAACACAGACAGTGAAAACTGCACCTGGAAACTCGACCTCAAATAAATGCATTATGATACGCACACACAAAAAACAAAACAAAATTAAATTTAGTTTAGTTTGTTTTGTAAACTCTTTTTACAGTTTAAGTTCACTCTTTTTTGCAAAATGTTTTATAAAGTTGAGTTTTCATATTTAGTTAATGCTAATATCCTATCTATCCTCTGAGACTTAGTTGCATCAGTGAAAACCATCTGGTATTCTGTGGTTCAGTGGTACTGCCAGTAGATGGCACCACTTCTGTTTAGGCAAGCTGGGGTTTTATTTAGAACCAAAGGCACAGTATAAACACCATCAAGACAGGCTTGGAGTATGTAGCCTTATTTTATCGTACTCAACTGAATTTTGATTCTTTTGGTGGAGGCATGTAATGTGACTATGGACCTTTAGATGTAGTTCAAAGCCCTGAAAGCACCCCTGATCATTTTCAATAGATTCTGAGGTAACATGTTTCCTGGGGCACATCCTCAGGTGCATAGTGTTTGTAAAATGCATTTAATCTTAGCTTTGGTCAGATTGTTTACTTATTGCTAATCCTCTCTGTTCTCATAAGGGAGGTTGATGTTAAAATCAACTAAAACCTGATGAATGTCACAGGCAACAGCAGCTTTTATCCAACATTTAAATCCAGCACGTGTGTGTATGTGTGTTTCTGTGTGAAAAAGAGCCCTATTAAGCAATGCTGTCTCAGCTCTCTGACCTTACTGCTGCTGTAATGGCTGCAACATTAAAAACCTTACACATCACTATTTATATGTGTGCTTGACTCCTCTTGCCTGTAATTAATGCTTAATCCCTGTAAGTCAAACAAATGGGAATCAGATGAGCATGATACTCTGCTGGAGATCAGATCATGATTTCATGGTTTTACATGGATCAGAGTAATTAGCTGCTCGCACACATTGTGGAGTTTTGAGAGTCAAATTAGTGCACTGATAACTGTCAAAGAGCTTCCTCTGTTTTTTCTCGGTCAAGCCAGTGTCACATCCAGCTTTTATTTTTTCTTTTCAGGGCCCTGTCTTACTGATTATGGAGCTCTTTGTTTTTGCTGCTCCTTTTGTCAATGAAGAGGTGGAGGCGGGACAACGGTGAACAGAGACCAGAAGGAGCAGAAGGAAAAAATAGGCTATTTAAGTTTGGATAGGCTCTCGGGGGAGCCGTTTATGGGAGTCTTATCTGCTAATAATAAAGGAGACACTGTAATTATTGCTTTTTGAGCAGGAAAGGATGGTGCAGGAAGCAATGAAATCATTCGCTGCTCTTGTTCCTGAGAAAAAAGGCATGTTACAACACAATGAAAACAGTTACTGATAAAAATAAGCTGCATGAGAATATTGCAGATCTATTGTCATGTATGACCAATAAGATGGATGATTAGGAGATACTGCTCTGAGAAGGAAGCTGTTCTTTGGTGCGGTAGAGTTATAAATACATATATACTGTATCCAGGGGTGGCAATGTAACCCAAGTGACCCTTAGCTATTTTTATTTCCCAGATAAGATCCCTGCTATTCTCCCCTGGAAATCTCCAATACTACCTAGTGTAGCAGTGGAAGATAAAGCTTAAATAAAAGTTCATGAGCAGTTAAGGTTCCTGATCAGCCTGTCTATGTATTATTGGGGGAATCTTTGCAGAGCTTTTTTATTCCTAGTGTTAGAGGTCTTTATTGAACATGTCAGATTCTAGTTCCATTACCTTGATGGTCCATAGACCCCTTGTTCTTCTTAATCTCCCAAACGTCCACAATAACCTCAACATCAACAAAATGCAATCAGAATAGCTGAGCTCTCTGTATGCTCCAGGGAATTGTTCATACTCATCTAAGAGAGTTTTGTTTTTGATGTGAAGGCATATATTTTTAGATAGTTCTAGTAACAGTTTTTAGATTTCTGTGTTGAATACAGCAATATTAACTACCCCTCCTCAAATCACTGAATCCCCCTCATTACCTTGGAGAGGTTTCATTGTCTGGATGCAGTGTTGGGCAAGTTACTTAAAAAGGTAACTAATTATAGTTACTGGTTACTTCTCCAAAAAGAATAACTGACTGTGTAACTCAGGTACTGCTCAGTGAAAGTAAATCATTACTACACAAATTAACTATGTAGTTACTTCTTATGATCTATAGTGTATATGAACTTGTAAAATGTTCCTGTTATTGGAGTTTTAAATACAACTAGTGGTTAAACTATTAAATATAAGGTATGTGTTAATAATTCATACATTAAATAATTAATTTAAAAGTCAACACATCTGAAAACGATGAAAACCAGTCTATATTGATGTGTGTGGTGTGGCAAGTGAAATGAAATATAATTATGTAGATGTGATGATCCATCCATCCTTTTTCTTCCGCTTATCCGGGGCCGGGTTGCTTAGGCAGCAGTCTCAGCAGAGATGCTCAGACTTCCCGATCCAAGCACACCTCCACCAGCTGTTCTAGGGGGAACACGAGGGGGGGACACCAGGCCAGCTCAGAGACCCTACGGTGTGTCTTGGGCCTTCCACGAGGCCTCCTCCCAATGGGACATGCCTGGAACACCTCCTGAGGGAGGCGACCACCAGCCATCGGGAACAGACGGCCGAGCCACCTCAACTGGCTCCTTTCAACGTGGAGGAACAACGACTCTACTCCGAGCTCTTCCCAGGTAACTGAGCTCCTCACCTGATCTCGAAGGATGTGCCCAGCCAACCTGCAAAGGAAACTCATTTCGGCAGCTTTTATCTGCGATCCTGTCCTTTCGGTCATTACTCATCTCATGACCATTGGTAACGGTGGGAACGTAGATCGATTGGTAAATTGACAGCTTTGCCCCCCGACTCAGCCCCCTCCTTCCACAACACAACAGTCTCATGCTCCATCCGTTCCTCACTCGTGAACAACACCTCAAGATACTTTAACTCCTCCACTTGAGACAAGGACTCTACACCATCTTGAAGAGGGCAGTCCACCTTTCTCCGGTGAAGAGCCATGGTCTCAGATTTGGAGGTGCTGATCCTCATACCGGCCGCTTCACACTCGGATGTTTTTGTTTATTAATAAATTTTTTTTTTTGCACATTAGCAGTCTTCAATCGACAATGAAATATGAATTAATCTGAAAAATAATGCTTTTGAAGCAGTTTAACTAAAATGTACTTTATACTTTGCAATAAAATTAAACAGAGGTTACAAACAAAACCCTAGCAGGACTGAATGATCCCAGGATATTTGCGAGAGAAAATGTAAACCATGAAAGTAAAATCATTTTAACCCAAAGAAAGTAGCAAGCATGTTTTGTTTAAAGGCAGCAACTGTAAGTGCTAAGATGATGTGAGGAGTTTCTTTGAATTAAAGCTTCTAACCGACGTTGATAGTCTTTGTTTCCAGAGATAACAAGCAAATCACTGTAATATTTAGCCTTCAGTGAGTTCTTTACTGTAGGAACACTGTCATTAAATCATGGGCTCTACATCCTCTCTCCTCTGTGTTCATGCTGAAGTAGCACATACCTGTAGGTGTTACATGGACACATGAGCTTCCACCAGGAAGCTGTAATCCTTATTAATACATGGTAACAAATAACAAATGTTTAAACCATAGTAATGAGTAGCAGGTTGCTGTCCTTTAAAAGTAATCAGTTACAGTGCTTGTTGCAGGAAATGCAATGTAGTTAGTGTAACTACATTGCCTGGACGATCCCAGAGGCTGTTGTCGGGGGTTTAAATTACCCTGATAGGGTCTCCCAAGGCAGGCTTTGGGCAATGTATAGCCAGGACTGGGTTGGGGTTCATAAGTAAGTTTTAGATGGTGAGCTGGATACACTAAAAAAAGGGGAAGTCTAACAGAACTGGCAGTCCCAAGTGAGTAGTAAGGGTCTGCGGGAATCATCTGAGCTCCAATTCAATTCAATTCAGTTTATTTATATATGGCTCCACTGGATGATTCCTGGGGAGGAGGTCCATGGGATGACCCAGGACATTCTGGAGGTGCTACAGTATGTCTGCTGCTGCCCCCTGACCTGTGAGTACACGAGTATAAGTACAACAGTGCAAGCCACTGTTCAGACAGGAAGCGCCTTCTTCGGATATTACTACAGGTGTGAGCCTCAGCTTTCAATGAAACCCAAAATAAATACACAGCGCTTTGACGCATAGAGTGGCATTCTCATATCTAAGTAACCTATTTCATCAAGTTTGGCAAACCTTCGCTTATGCTAGCTTACCTCACATTATCTTGTTGTGCCATAGCTTAGCATCATAGAAATTTAACTGGATTAGAATGGGTTAACTTTTTGTCAATAACAGCAAATGCATCATAATAATAGGAAAGAAATAGTCCCCAAGGTTTTTAGTGATCACAGTGTGAACATGTTCCAGGAAGTAACTGCTCTGCTGAACCAATTAGAACAAGATTACCATGACCATGATTATCAAGTCTATAGAATTTTCTTATCTTTTACAAAGGCATATCAGCCCTTTATGGTACATAACAAAAACAAAAAGGTATTTACTCAACAATGCATAGCTAAGGATGGCTGTATAGGACGAGTCAACTAAGCATGCAGGCAGCTACTGTTTTAAAGAACATGGAGGCCGATCGTTCACTGTGCTTAAAATCATCAGTGCCCTGACCAAAAGTTTCTCTGCAAACCTCCAGATTAGAAAGACTCCTTGATAAGTGCCAAAATGTTTAAAAAAAAAAATTTGCTAAAGTGTGAGTGCCTCCACTTTAAGCCTGTTTGGCTTTTGCCACAACCTATGATGATGGAGAGAATTTGTGCAGATAAATTGAATGTGAAAGATTTAGGTTAGATTGTAACCAACACCAAGGTTGCAACACCAACTAGCTTGAAATGAATAACGCAAGACAATCAAATTTCTTCGAATAAAAATGTGTTTTAACGGTAGTAACAGACCATAACATATTTAGTGTTTTTGTGGATCAGGAAAACTTTGAAATGTTTTACTTTCCAAGATGACGGACTCATTGATCCATCAGAAAACAGCTCCTGAAATAAAGCTGTCAAATTCAAAGCAGCCACCTCAGATTTGGATGATCTTTTTCAGCTTCAAACTTCCTCACTCCTCCTCACTTTAAGCCTGTGTGGGCTGTTCTGTCAATAGTTCTGCTTTATAAAGGCTCTCTACAGTGCACAGCTCAAACTTTTGATGCAACACCCTCCTTCCTCTAGCCAAACCCTCACAAGGAGATTTATTCAGCAGAGAATAGTCTAATTGTCCTGTAATGACCCTCGGAGAATACTTGAGCAACTCTGTGTACTGCCCTGAAGGAAATTACTTATCCCTGCTCAAATAAGGATGAAATCACACTGCTGGTCTGGTCTAGAAATCAGTCCATGGATAGAGAGAAATTCCCACCTTCATTTGGTCTGGTTTGCTGTCTGAGCCAAACAATGTCATAAAGGTGCAGATGATGGTTTTAGGTAGAGTATTGAACCAATGAGAAAAAAAAGTCCCTGCCATCAGTCTGTCAGGAGAAAAAACAGATCATCTTTTCTTTTTTGCCATCTCACAGCAAACAAATGGAACAACACAAGCTTTTGGCAGAGCTTGGTTTTTTGCCACTATCCTGGCGTTCTTTACTCCTCTGACATTTCAAACTAATTCTTCTACAAATCCAGTTGAAACTAAGCCAGGGAACAGTTCTCTGGTCCCATTTTAAGGTCCGAGATGGCTCCACCCATTGGTGTCATCCACACCAGGAACCGGACTCGGGAACACAGTAAAAATTCTTCCAAAGGTTTTTGTTTGTCTGGATGAAGAGTTTTTAAATTTCTGCCCATCGATGGACCAAGATAGACCAAGATAGCATCTGGAACGGCTGTGTTGATACTTGGGGTAGACACCTTGTGAATCAATGTGCCTTTCTGATGGAGTACTGTAGTAGCAGGGATCTTCTGATAGACAAAAATAACTCCATGCCTGTGGAGTTCTTCGTGGATCCTTTTGGGAAGACTGTGAAAATGTTCCCCTTTCTGGGTGCAGCATGGAACACTGCATTTATGCCCATGGTTCTGGCTCATTTTCAATAGAGAAACTGTCTGCTTTGTAATTGTTGTAGTAGTAAACCCAACTGTAGACTAAACAGCTAAACTGGTGCCTTACATCTACCTCTATTCTTGTTCCGCGAAGCCAGTGAACCCAGTGGGCTGGTCTGTATGTCAATTTCAGGGTGTGACAAAAGTACAGATCAGAACCAAATAAGGTGAGCAATCCCAGAGTTTACGTCAATTTGGGGGCTTTTCGTTTGGATTCACCCGTTTTATGGTGGAAGTCTAGTAATTGTGAGATTTGCAGTAGAAAGTGAGGTATCGATGGGGTTTGAAACTTCTCTGTAAGTCAATTTCACCCACTGAACTATTGTCGTTATTCATCTATGACAAATGTAAACTCGGTTTTATATTCTATGACCCCTTCAAATTCGTTTAAAACAGGGATTCCCAAACTTCGTCGTCGAGTCTGCCGCAGGTTTTGAGAGGTCTTAGAGCAGTTTCAACAGCTGATTATAATGATTGCAGTAGAGCAAAAAGCCTGTTAATCAACTATCAATTAAAATCAGCTGTGCTGAAGCAGAGAAACATCTAAAACCTGCAGGACAGCGGCCCTCGAGGACCGAGTTTGGGGATGCCTGGTCTAAAAGGTCTGTTAGCTGCCACAGCAGCCAGAGTGTTGATGAAAGATTTCCATTGATCTGAAATAAAAAAAAAATCTGAAAGAGGATGAGGATGAATTAATAATTAATTTACCAAAGTTCAAGTTCGACTCAACATACAGCCTTATCTGGTAAATGGTAAATGGCATGTACTTATATAGCGCCTTTTTTCAAGTCAGGAGACATGACCAAAGCGCTTTACACTACATTCATTCACACACTCACACACTTATCTGCTCTGGTCAGTCGGGTAATCCAAACGTTTGAGCAAATGGTGGTAAGAGCACGCAGATCGGCACGGTCATGGGTGTTGTGTGTTTCCAGGTAGAGCTTGTCTTTCCACAAACCACCAGGAAGTGCAACAAAAATAAAAATAACCCAACTACCCTAAATAGGACTAATGACGGGCAAAGAATTTCGTAACCCAGCATTTGGGTAGATAACGTAACCCAGCATTTTCTAGAGTAAAGTAAGGTCCTTTAATCGCCAAAGTCTGGACTTAAATCCATTTCCAATTCTATTGCTCTTAAAACAATAAAAAAAAAAGGTACTAGTAGCTTCAAAGAACAACTGATGGCCGATATAACCACTTTAGTTAGTGTCTTTCCATTTAACAAGTGCAATCATTAAAGAATATTTTCTATTTACCTAATTAATTTCTCTCTGGTTTTAAGTTAGACTAAAAAAAAAAAGCCCCAGATAATAAAAGAAGCTCAGACTGTAGCTTATCCTCCTGTTCTGATAACGAGAAGAAAAACCTTTTTTGATTTTCCTTCATAAAAATTTCAGTTTCTTTACCTCCAAAACACAGATCTGCTGAAGAGAGATGTCTGATGCTTTGTCATTTAAACGGGGAGAATTCCTTCTGCGCTCTGACATTTTTTCTCTGCACTTTACTCCTGACTAATTAGTGCTGCAACAGAAAATGTAATGCAGATGTGGAAAACAGCGCCTCTACTATCAGCTTAAAGTTTGTAACATAAAAAAAATGTTTTGCCTTTAAACAATGCTGTTGCTATGTGTTTATAATTGTGCAAATTAATATTCAATGTAAATATTTGCTGCTCAGGTGGAATACATCATTTTGTGTTTGTTTCAGCTGCCTGATTTTCTTCAACAGAGGCTTAAAAAAATCTTTCAATGACCAAATAACCCTTTTTATCCTTTAAATGGATTTCAAATTATAGCCTTATTTTCCACTATTATAAGACTGACTGCTGGTGTCACTGATCTGCTAGTTATTCAATTATCTTACTTCTTTGAGCCTTTAAAATGATGTAGATGTGTGAAGTAACAAGAAGCATTAATCTGAGACCAATTACCCTGATAACACTGCCTACTTGGTGTCAGAACACTGCACGAGCATAGAAGAAGGAAATAAAGTGTTAATACATGGAAAAGAGAGGTGCAGCAAAAGAGGAGCTATGAATGAAAACAGAATGCATGAGCATGGAGAGGCAGAGCCTTGAGGACATCATGGGAAAATATGCCTGTTTTATATGGTGCTGTCAGGAGCGGATAGATTGGTAATAACAGAGACAGGCAAGCAGGGTGTGCTGAGTGATGGGCGCGAACAGAACTACGGCTTTTCTTCATAAATTCACCCAAATTCAAAGTTCTGTTCAAAAGTTAATGAAGTCAGGTGGAAAAGTTCAACTGAACTCCTGCAAAATCTGCCTCATATTTCTCCCAAACGGAGATAGAAGACATTTATTTAGTTAGATGGAACTTGATGCAGATGGTATCTGTCAGTGACTGGAAACTCTTAGGGCTACTGATCTACACAACAACTCAGTCAGTAGATGTGACATTACAAAAGTCAGTAAAATTATGACTTCTTCTTAAGGCCAGGCAATGCTGTCGCACTTTAGACAAACTGACCTTTATTACAGACTATTTTTAGAATAAACTTTTGATATTAATCAATCCTCAGTCAACCACTGCATGCTGTATATCAGAGGTCACGGATTAGGGGACCAGGATCCGGACTCACCTGCTGGCTGATCCAGAATCAACTAGGGATCTAAAAATAAGTTTTTAATTTCTACTGTATGTTTTCTCCAACGACATTGTTCAACTTTCACTTTGTGCTTTCCCAGCAGTTAGTTATGGTAGCCCCTCCAGAGCGCTCCAGGACCAGTTGCACGTGTGATAATAAATCAGCCAATGAGTTGCTGTCAAGTCTGCTGTTGCCGTTGCTACTTTAGACACAGGCAAACCCTGTAAAAGTTGGGCTGGTTAAGCATAGAAGATGGTGGCGGGAAAAAGTGAGGATTATGGGACGCTGGAAGAAGTACCTGGTGAACTAATGAAAGAAAAGTGAAATTCTGTGCTCAAAGATGACCCTGCACATTTTGAGTATGTTTGGCTCAACCTGCTGCTGTGAAGCAGGATTCTCGAACCATGAACAGAATCAAAAATAAATATTGATCCAGGATCATGAATGAGCACCTTGATATGTGCTTTAGAAGGGCTTTGTTGCAAATCAAACCCAGTTTTAAAAGCCTTGCAGGGCAGCATAAAGCCCACTGTTCTCATTAAGCCATAAAAAAATGAAGAAAAACAAAACAGTGAGTTCAGGTGTGTAATAATAAAAGAGGTAAATCAAGAATTTATCAATATACCAAACTGAAAGAATGTTGTTTTCTACTTCAAAAACAATTTAGATTTTTTATTTTTTACAATGGAAAAGATTCAATGTATAACATGGATGCATAAACACCTGCATTTTATTTCAGTTTTAAATGCCTTTTAAAGTAACGGATTATAATTAAAAATGTCTCAGGACCTTTTCTGCATGTTGATTTTCATTATTCGGACCCCACAGATTTTTTATTGGTTACCCCTGCTGTACATTAATGTTTATCCAAGTGCATCACACAGCACCATCTACTTGTGAATTTAAAGTGGCTTAGAGGCTTACAGAGCAGTACTCCAGGAAACCACAGCTGATCCTGATCTCAGTCTGTCCAAAGCTTACATGTTAAGGGTTAGAGGCAGCCCACTGCTCCCCAAGGGGATGGGTTGAATGCAGAGAGTTAATTTCTCCAGTATGAGAATAATAGAGCTCTGTCATTCAAGGCCTTGTTAGTCTAGGGCTATGATTCTTGTTTATGGTGTCAGAGGTCCCAGGTTCAAATCCTAAACAAGCCCTTTTATCTGCTTGACTATGTATGGAAGTGCAGACATAAAAACCTAAACAGAAAAAGTACAGCTGTGTTTTAAACTTCAGCAATTTAAGCAGGGCAAATCCAAGTTATTGAAATGGGCAAACTTGTGTTGTTTTAGGGGAGTGGTGGCATTGGTTAGGGCATTGTGCTTGGAAGGTTTGGGGTTCAAGCTCCCCACTCTGCCTCCCTGAGCAAGACCATTAACCCCACACTGCTGCATGGGTGCTGCACAATGGCAGCCCACTGCTCCCCAAGGGGATGGGTTATATACAGAGAGTTAATATCGCTGCTTTGTACTTGTGACAGTG
Source organism: Cyprinodon brontotheroides (assembly GCA_018398635.1). NCBI lineage: Eukaryota > Metazoa > Chordata > Actinopteri > Cyprinodontiformes > Cyprinodontidae > Cyprinodon > Cyprinodon brontotheroides. The sequence continues at coordinate 27,151,467 of JAGKQL010000004.1, read as the reverse complement.
TAATGACAATGTTAAATTCTTCTTATCTGTCAAGATTCTGTCATCCACATCAATCATGGTCAACCTAGACAATTAAATTTGTTTAGGCCATGAAGTTTTCAAAGGAAATGTTTCTCCTCCCATCCAGAGCTACTTTAGTTCTATATCTAGTGGTGGGGAGCACTACTGTAGGTCTAACAAAGAATTAGAGGGGACAAAAGGTGTCTTGGATCCCTCCCACTGGATTGGCCATGGACGTCACCTGGGGGGTTAATTGGGGGTTCTGTAATTGTACATTACGGTGTACATTAGTACATCCTCTGGTCTCAGGAAAAATAAATGATCAAGTCTTGGGAAATAAATGTGAAGTTGTCAGGTTTTAGGAGTAAACTTATTAGGTCTTTGGCTCTCCTTTAAATTATTGAAAGCAGGCAAACATTTGAGTTTAACAATGTTAGTCCTAGGAATTTTAGGTTTTCCTACAAGCCCTTCTCCCCTCTGCAAGCTTGTGTATTCACCCTGCCAACTGTTACAATAGTAATGCAAATAACCTCTGATATTACCAACCCTGCACATGTGAATGGAGAAAGGCTGAAACAAACAAGCATCATGAAAAGAGCATGTTCCAATCAGTTTTCTTCATTACCTACCCCTGAAAAATCATAATTTTTATTATTTTATAATATAATATATAATTATAAAATTATTTATTATGATTTGTTGATAAGATATATATCTAAATCTTTTACTTAGGCAAACCTGCCGAACAACCAGATTTCATAAAGGACCTGTTTTCTGAGCTGAAATAAGCTCATAACAATGTTTTTCTAGCAAGGCAAGGCAGGGCCTATTTATATCGCATTCACAAACAGATTCATTTCTTAATGCATCCTATCTTATCAGTTGCAATTTCAGCTTAAATGAGCAAAACAGTTTAACTGCAGTATAAGAATAACATTTATTTCACACAGTGAAAAGTAGTAATATGCTAGCCGACAACTGTCCCATTTAGCACATCTATAACTAAAGATGTCACATCTTTTTTTTCTTCAAATTTATACAGTTGTTCTTTACATCAATATCAGCTTAAAGTTGTAAAATCCAGTCTTAGTTTTCAGACTCACCATGTAATATAAACATTATTGTTCCCCTCTTTGCCTATAAACAGTTCTTTACTGTCTGTCTGTCTGTCTGTCTGTTCGTCCGTCTTGAATTTGTTTCAGATCATGTAATCTGCATATTGCTCCTTTATAGGATGACAAAAAATGGTAAAGAATAATAAAAAAAGACATTTTATGAATTAGTCACAGCAGACTAAATTCGCTTCCACTTGCACTGCTTCTTCCATCTGCAATACAAAGAAGCACATTATTGCTGCGTGTGCATTTGTTCAATTCAGTTCAGTTTATTTATAAAGCGCCAGTTCACAACACGTCCTCTCAAGGCACTTTACAGTTCACCAGATCATACAGTCAAACTGATTCAAAGTTTTCCATCTTAGGAAAACCAGTTGATTGCATCGACTGATTGACTCTTCAGCAATCCCTCACACTAAGCATGGTTGTAGCGACAGTGGAGAGGAAAAACTCCCTTTTAACAGGAAGAAACCTCCAGCAGCAGCAACCAGTGTGAGCCCTAGTTGTCCATCGTATGAGTCTGCCATAATTTTCTTTCAACTGAATAAAAACAAAACTGAAGTAATAATCTTCGGACCAATAGAGGAGAGATCTAAAGTTAGCACACAGCTTCAGTCACTTCAGCTAGTAACCACTGATCAGGCCCGAAATCTGGGTGTAGTACTGGATTCAGACTTGAACCTCAAAAAGCATTTAAAGAACAATTACAAGGATTAGGCTTTCATATCACCTGAAGAACATTTCCAGGATTAAAGGACTAATGTCTCAGCATGATTTGGAAAAACTAATCCATCGCGTTTATTTTTAGCTCCAATTGATTACTGCAACGGTGTTTCCACAGGTCTGCCTTATAAAAGTGGAGACAGCTGCAACTGATCCAGAAACGCTGCTGCCCGTGTGCTCACTAAGCACCAAGAGTAAAAATAAAGCACATCATCCTGTTTTTAAAGTCCTTACACTGGCTCCTTGTATCTCAGAGAATGAGACTTTAAAATACTTCTGTTAGACTTCTAGAAATCTCTGAATGGCTTAGCACACCCTAAATACATCATACAGACTTGCTATCAGTAGCTACGTTTACATGGACACAACTAATCGGATTAGAAGGCCTCGATCCCAGATCAAAAATGTTTTCATGTAAACATGTCAGACTGAAGATTCTAATCTGATTTGGTCCGATCAGATCCTAAATTTAATTCTAAAGAGAGAGAGTAGGTTTTGCGATCGCCGATTCCGATTGGCGTCCATGTAAACACCCATTAGGATCTTAAGAGTAAAATAATCTTCACTGCCATGTGTGTGATCAGGGTGGCGTTTTCCTTGTCAACAACAGGAAACCACCGATTCGCTCGCTCTTGTTGTGAACAACATGGCCGGGAGGAGTCTAGAAACGCCGACTTATACACTCAGGATTCATTTAAAGCTGCAGGAAGCGGAATTTATCCTCCTCCTCTTCCTCTTTTCTCTCTCCACAGCCCACTTTCGCTCTCCCGCCCGGTTCAATGCGGCTCATTCTCTACATTTTCTCCCGGACATTTCGCTGCCAAGCGCTTTTTCCTCCTCTCTCCGTTTTTTCTTTCCGCTCGCTCCGGGAGCGCATCGTTTATCAGGCCTCCCAAAAACCAGGCGCAGACAGAACTGCCAAGGTTTTGCAGGAAGTTCTCGCGCATGCTTAAAAGATTTAATCTGATCCAGCACAGCTTGGTACTGCGTCATGATCGGGATCATTTCATTTTAGTGTCCGTAATAGCGTAGATTTTTAGTTTCGATCAACTTCAGGCGGGAAGTGTGCTAGCATGTAAGCGTAGCTGGTGTATCCAACCCTCAATTGTTCTGGCTCCAGCCTGCTCTGCCATACCTAGAACCAGAACTAAAGCCTGAGTTGTACTTTAAATCAGAGACTAAAAAACACATTTGTTTAGGATTGCCGCGACTGTTCTAGTTAAACAGTTCAACTAAAACATATTTTTGTTTCTGCATTTTTTTTTATTTTATTTTTTATTTTTCCCTACTTGCTTTGATTCTGTTTTATCTTCCTGTATTTTAATCATGTAAGCACTTTGCATTGTCTTTGTACTGAATTGTGCTATACAAATAAATTTGCCTTGCCTTGCCTGGGGTTCAAGGAGAAGGAAGCAGAGATACAGCAGATAGATTTGTTGTCTATCATTTATACATATCTGTGCATCAATATGTGTACATCATAAATATGTGTGCATCAATGTGAATCTAATCGTCTCTAATCGTAATTGGATGCAAAAATTATAAAGAAAAAAGACTGACCCGACCCGTTTCATGTGTTAGAATGATTTTGCTCTGGTCCAGGTCTGGATCAAAAATATTATCTGTTGCCAAATTTAAACGTGGCCGCTTTCAAGTCTGATTCTGTGAATTTCAAGGTAATGTAGTTGATACCTAAAACAGGTAAAGACTTATACTGAAATAAATCAAGGGTTTCTGAAAATAGACTCAGACAAACTAAAAACCCCAAAATCTGTCATTTTCCTCTTTTGAAAACTTTAAATGCACTATTTTCCTCCAATTTACAATCATGTACCACCTTTTAATGACCTATAACATAAAATGATGATGAAATATTTTACACTTCAGGAAAGTAAAGCTCTGTATATTGTATCTTTGTCAAAACAGAACATTATTTTTTTACCCAGACTGCTGTATGATCCAGCAAACAAGTAGGTGTCTCTTAAAACAGCAGCTGAAATTGTTCAGTGGAAATTATAAATGCGTGAGCGGTTTCTTCCTAATTAAAGTGGTGCTCCTCTTTTATCCAGCTCTGTTTTATGAGTTGGGCAAGTCTCCATTTTGTGTTTTCCACATTGCAAAGTTAATCATACTGAACAATGAAAGAGGACTTCAACTGCCAGCAATGAAGAAAAACAAAAACCTCCTGCCAGTAATGAGGGATTTTTTCTTTCTTATAGTTTGGTTGTTTTTTTATGTTATTTATGAGTGCACACTAATAAGCAGAAACAAACAAACATTCAGATGGATTAAGAGAGGAAAAGAGACCCAGTAATTGCAGGAAGGGAAATCAATGGATTCCTCCAGAGACAGCAGAGGGTCCTTAAATTCTGGTGGTTCTGATTTCTCCCCTCAACCACATGAACTCTGTCCCTCCATTTCCATCTCTGCCTCTGGTGTTTCTCTTGGTTGGCCTCTCAGTCTGAGCCACTTTCTGTAATTCACTTTGTAGCTCCACTCCCACCTCCCTTACGTGTCTTTCTCCCTTGTCTCGCCGTCTAGTTAATCTTCACAGCCTTCCCAGGGAGAGCACATCAATATCAGTGACATTATCACATTGTTTTATGGCTGTTTGTGGTGGGAGGGGGAACATGTTGCACAGGAGAGAGCAGAGACAGAGACATGTCACATCAATGGCAATTAGAGCAGCTCCCACATACACACACAAGATTAAAGCACTCTTTAATCATCTATGCATGCGGAGCTTTGAAAATAATTCTGTGTAATCATTTAGAGATGTATTACAAAGCTAAAAAAGGCAATAAAACAAAGTTTTATCTTTTTTTCAGAATGGTACAATCCTGTCAGGAGTAACAATCTCCACTTATGTGGAGAGACAATTGAATGATCAAAATTTGTCTGTCCTCATTGAAGGCGGAACTTTTATTCTGATGGATGCAAATAAAACCATAAATATCTCCACATCATACAAAATGGTATTAAACCAGATTTCACCATGTTGGGCTTTATTAATAAAAATATTTTTGTCTACCCTGATTAAACTTTCAGACTTTTTTTAGTGTTTATTCCTGTTTCTCTCCTAGACATAGCAATGGGCTAAGCTTTTACTATGAGATGTGTGCCCTTTCATCACTTTGACAGTCAAACTGATTCAGACTCATCTGCTTAACTGTTTATTTCCTAGACAGAGCCTCATGAGAAGTGAGTTTACCTTCTCTAACACAAAAGATATTTTTGGATAAACTCTATGATTCTCCAGTGCTTCAGTCTCTGACCCCCAGTCATCCTCAGTAGAGGGTCACTCACACGGAGTCTAGTTATGCTGGAGGTTTCCTCCTGTTAAAAGAGAGTTTTCCCTCTCCACTGCCACTGCATACATGCTCAGCGTGGGGGATTTCTGTATCTACAATCTACATATCTACTCTCCCCACATGCTCATCCAGAAGAAGCATATCTTGAAAAGTTCAAAACTGGATGCAGTCACCAGGGCATCCTTTGATCAGCCATGTCCAAAGATAGCTTTCAGCTTTTCTTTTTTCAGTCACTGCATTTATTGCTGTGGGGAAAGAGTGTATTTAATAGTTGTTTAAGCCATAATTTAAGCCAATGAGGTACTAAGTTGATGTTTTTTTTAATTAGAGTGCTTTTTTTTTTGGTATATTTCTCCATCATAGGTAAAGTTTTTTTCTGAATAATAGAGGGCATTTTAATACAATACTATAAGTATTTCACTGCCTCCTCTGTTGCTGTTTTCTATCAGAGCACCTTGCTTTTCATCTCCCACCTGTTAAGTAACAACACACCTGCTATCTATTCACTCTGTATGACACCATCTGGTTTTAAGTTCATTTTTAGATTCTGCTGTCATTAACATCCGCTTTGCTTGCAATTACCTTCCCATCATCTCCTGGTCTTCAGTGTCATGATGGGTTCAGAAAAGCCCAATATGCAGAACACAACGGGGACAGATGAAAAGTTTAACAATGTTTATTGAGCACAAGCACAAGGAATAAACACTGGAACTGCTTCAGGCCTGGGGGCAGGTTCACTGGAGTCTGTGAGGATGACAGTTCAGTTAGCTCAGGAACTGAAGAGTTTGAGTTAGAGAGTTTCTGAAGAATACCTTGATTAATCCGGGTTTTGCTTTGTGAGAGGAACTGTTGGGTCCAGAGACTGTTTAGTTCAGCAGAGTAAAATAACCGCTTCAGCGTCTTACTTCTGACTTGAGGGCAGACCTTGGTTTTGGGTTTCCAGCTCTTAGCCAAGAGCTGCATGAGAATCCAGAAAAGAGTCTTCAGGTTTGACTCAGAGGGCAGGCTCAGCAGGCTAAGCTCATCCAGAGCTCACAAGGGGAAAAGGGTTCCTGAAAGCAGAGACAAGGAGGTGTTAGAATCTCATCAGAGACAACAAAGATTCTCAGGGGATTGCTAGGCTCAGGTGCTAACCAAACTGGATCAACACTGCGGCGTTGAGGCAAGGTCTGAAGGCAGGTTATATAGGAGAGGATCCTCTGATGACGAGATACGCCTCAGGTGTGTTGAAAGCTCAGCTCAGGAGGATCCACGGCGCACTCTGCTGGAGAAAGGCGGTACAGCTCCAGATCCCAACATTCAGACTTTTTTATTGTTGTATTTTGCTTCAGGTCCACATTTCCCTGCATTTTTCTCACCTCATAAACAATTTCCACAATAACTGAAGAATGAATTCTGCTTCTGGTGCTGCTGTTGGCAGTTAAACCTACAGCAAGGGGATCATGGGTTTAATTTTGGGGTTGGCTTGAATTAGGTTTGCATTTTCCATGTGATATGCTGCCATAAATCACCTTCGTTAGCTGGGTCTCCTTACCATTTTTTGGTAAAAGCAAGACTTATGGGCTCTGTTCGAATTCATGGGCTGCATCCTCCAAGGACGTGGTCTATCTAGACTGAATCCTTCGAAGTCTGTGAAAATAAGGAGACCGGAAGAGTTTTGGCTGTGAATTCAAAGAGGTCTACCCTTCGGTGGGTTTTACCGCGTAGACTATGTTGCTTAGCAACCGTGACAGTTGACACACAAAGCAGGAAAAGAATGAATACCGAAATTTTCAAAACTGTTTATTTATATATATATTTGGCTGTAGGAAAGTGCAATTTCTGTTGAATCTGTTGGACTCGAGAGCGCCACCTAGCTGAGAAATGACCAAGGGCTTGTTGGTCTAGGCGTATGATTCTCGCTTAGGGTGCGAGAGGTCCCGGGTTCAAATCCCGGACAAGCCCTTACTTTCTGTTTGACCATGCATGCAAACGCAGACAGGACAAATTAACTCGTAAACAGAAGAACTATAGCTGGTTTTACAAATTTCAGCAACTTAATAAAGTTTAATCCAAGTCACTTCAAGAAGCAATTGCAAACCTTGGTGTTAATATAACAGATCTCAGTCACTTTGTGACTACAGCCTTTACAGTAGCAGCAATTCATAATGGCCCTTCCCAGTCAAATGCTGGCTGAATAGCAGCCCACGTCCCTGCAACTTCAAGCCAATGGAGAGGCCCCCTCTTGCATATTATCTGACTCTACCCTTTCACTGAATTGCAGGTTATGACCAAGTTATAACTCTTCTCTTCAGATGTTAATGTCCTCAAATCATGGACAGAAAGAATATTTTGGTACAAATATTGATGTTTAAAAATTAATTGTATGGGACCTGCAAAAGACCAGCCAACATTAAAGAAAGTGGGGATATTTTGAGTGGCTGTTACTGTGTGTCTTGGCAGGTGTGTTTAAGAATGGAATATAAATTCAACAAATATGAAGGCTAAGACAAAACCAAGACATCTCACTTTTTGAAAAGAAATCCACAAATTTCCTTAAAATTAAAACCAATGATTTGTCCAGGATTTCTATCAGCACCACTCACAACAAGGCCCTGAAACATAATTCTAGAGCAACGAGCCCCATGGAGAAACAAAAGAGTGAATTGCCTAAAACTAGCAGCCATCGTTCAAAGGCTGTAGGAAAGTGCAATTTCTGTTGAATCTGTTGGACTCGAGAGCGCCACCCAGCTGAGAAATGACCAAGGGCTTGTTGGTCTAGGCGTATGATTCTCGCTTAGGGTGCGAGAGGTCCCGGGTTCAAATCCCGGACAAGCCCTTACTTTCTGTTTGACCATGCATGCAAACGCAGACAGGACAAATTAACTCGTAAACAGAAGAACTATAGCTGGTTTTACAAATTTCAGCAACTTAATAAAGTTTAATCCAAGTCACTTCAAGAAGCAATTGCAAACCTTGGTGTTAATATAACAGATCTCAGTCACTTTGTGACTACAGCCTTTACAGTAGCAGCAATTCATAATGGCCCTTCCCAGTCAAATGCTGGCTGAATAGCAGCCCACGTCCCTGCAACTTCAAGCCAATGGAGAGGCCCCCTCTTGCATATTACTTTTACTCTGACTCTACCCTTTCACTGAATTGCAGGTTATGACCAAGTTATAACTCTTCTCTTCAGATGTTAATGTCCTCAAATCATGGACAGAAAGAATATTTTGGTACAAATATTGATGTTTAAAAATTAATTGTATGGGACCTGCAAAAGACCAGCCAACATTAAAGAAAGTGGGGATATTTTGAGTGGCTGTTACTGTGTGTCTTGGCAGGTGTGTTTAAGAATGGAATATAAATTCAACAAATATGAAGGCTAAGACAAAACCAAGACATCTCACTTTTTGAAAAGAAATCCACAAATTTCCTTAAAATTAAAACCAATGATTTGTCCAGGATTTCTATCAGCACCACTCACAACAAGGCCCTGAAACATAATTCTAGAGCAACGAGCCCCATGGAGAAACAAAAGAGTGAATTGCCTAAAACTAGCAGCCATCGTTCAAAGGCTGTAGGAAAGTGCAATTTCTGTTGAATCTGTTGGACTCGAGAGCGCCACCTAGCTGAGAAATGACCAAGGGCTTGTTGGTCTAGGCGTATGATTCTCGCTTAGGGTGCGAGAGGTCCCGGGTTCAAATCCCGGACAAGCCCTTACTTTCTGTTTGACCATGCATGCAAACGCAGACAGGACAAATTAACTCGTAAACAGAAGAACTATAGCTGGTTTTACAAATTTCAGCAACTTAATAAAGTTTAATCCAAGTCACTTCAAGAAGCAATTGCAAACCTTGGTGTTAATATAACAGATCTCAGTCACTTTGTGACTACAGCCTTTACAGTAGCAGCAATTCATAATGGCCCTTCCCAGTCAAATGCTGGCTGAATAGCAGCCCACGTCCCTGCAACTTCAAGCCAATGGAGAGGCCCCCTCTTGCATATTACTTTTACTCTGACTCTACCCTTTCACTGAATTGCAGGTTATGACCAAGTTATAACTCTTCTCTTCAGATGTTAATGTCCTCAAATCATGGACAGAAAGAATATTTTGGTACAAATATTGATGTTTAAAAATTAATTGTATGGGACCTGCAAAAGACCAGCCAACATTAAAGAAAGTGGGGATATTTTGAGTGGCTGTTACTGTGTGTCTTGGCAGGTGTGTTTAAGAATGGAATATAAATTCAACAAATATGAAGGCTAAGACAAAACCAAGACATCTCACTTTTTGAAAAGAAATCCACAAATTTCCTTAAAATTAAAACCAATGATTTGTCCAGGATTTCTATCAGCACCACTCACAACAAGGCCCTGAAACATAATTCTAGAGCAACGAGCCCCATGGAGAAACAAAAGAGTGAATTGCCTAAAACTAGCAGCCATCGTTCAAAGGCTGTAGGAAAGTGCAATTTCTGTTGAATCTGTTGGACTCGAGAGCGCCACCTAGCTGAGAAATGACCAAGGGCTTGTTGGTCTAGGCGTATGATTCTCGCTTAGGGTGCGAGAGGTCCCGGGTTCAAATCCCGGACAAGCCCTTACTTTCTGTTTGACCATGCATGCAAACGCAGACAGGACAAATTAACTCGTAAACAGAAGAACTATAGCTGGTTTTACAAATTTCAGCAACTTAATAAAGTTTAATCCAAGTCACTTCAAGAAGCAATTGCAAACCTTGGTGTTAATATAACAGATCTCAGTCACTTTGTGACTACAGCCTTTACAGTAGCAGCAATTCATAATGGCCCTTCCCAGTCAAATGCTGGCTGAATAGCAGCCCACGTCCCTGCAACTTCAAGCCAATGGAGAGGCCCCCTCTTGCATATTACTTTTACTCTGACTCTACCCTTTCACTGAATTGCAGGTTATGACCAAGTTATAACTCTTCTCTTCAGATGTTAATGTCCTCAAATCATGGACAGAAAGAATATTTTGGTACAAATATTGATGTTTAAAAATTAATTGTATGGGACCTGCAAAAGACCAGCCAACATTAAAGAAAGTGGGGATATTTTGAGTGGCTGTTACTGTGTGTCTTGGCAGGTGTGTTTAAGAATGGAATATAAATTCAACAAATATGAAGGCTAAGACAAAACCAAGACATCTCACTTTTTGAAAAGAAATCCACAAATTTCCTTAAAATTAAAACCAATGATTTGTCCAGGATTTCTATCAGCACCACTCACAACAAGGCCCTGAAACATAATTCTAGAGCAACGAGCCCCATGGAGAAACAAAAGAGTGAATTGCCTAAAACTAGCAGCCATCGTTCAAAGGCTGTAGGAAAGTGCAATTTCTGTTGAATCTGTTGGACTCGAGAGCGCCACCTAGCTGAGAAATGACCAAGGGCTTGTTGGTCTAGGCGTATGATTCTCGCTTAGGGTGCGAGAGGTCCCGGGTTCAAATCCCGGACAAGCCCTTACTTTCTGTTTGACCATGCATGCAAACGCAGACAGGACAAATTAACTCGTAAACAGAAGAACTATAGCTGGTTTTACAAATTTCAGCAACTTAATAAAGTTTAATCCAAGTCACTTCAAGAAGCAATTGCAAACCTTGGTGTTAATATAACAGATCTCAGTCACTTTGTGACTACAGCCTTTACAGTAGCAGCAATTCATAATGGCCCTTCCCAGTCAAATGCTGGCTGAATAGCAGCCCACGTCCCTGCAACTTCAAGCCAATGGAGAGGCCCCCTCTTGCATATTACTTTTACTCTGACTCTACCCTTTCACTGAATTGCAGGTTATGACCAAGTTATAACTCTTCTCTTCAGATGTTAATGTCCTCAAATCATGGACAGAAAGAATATTTTGGTACAAATATTGATGTTTAAAAATTAATTGTATGGGACCTGCAAAAGACCAGCCAACATTAAAGAAAGTGGGGATATTTTGAGTGGCTGTTACTGTGTGTCTTGGCAGGTGTGTTTAAGAATGGAATATAAATTCAACAAATATGAAGGCTAAGACAAAACCAAGACATCTCACTTTTTGAAAAGAAATCCACAAATTTCCTTAAAATTAAAACCAATGATTTGTCCAGGATTTCTATCAGCACCACTCACAACAAGGCCCTGAAACATAATTCTAGAGCAACGAGCCCCATGGAGAAACAAAAGAGTGAATTGCCTAAAACTAGCAGCCATCGTTCAAAGGCTGTAGGAAAGTGCAATTTCTGTTGAATCTGTTGGACTCGAGAGCGCCACCTAGCTGAGAAATGACCAAGGGCTTGTTGGTCTAGGCGTATGATTCTCGCTTAGGGTGCGAGAGGTCCCGGGTTCAAATCCCGGACAAGCCCTTACTTTCTGTTTGACCATGCATGCAAACGCAGACAGGACAAATTAACTCGTAAACAGAAGAACTATAGCTGGTTTTACAAATTTCAGCAACTTAATAAAGTTTAATCCAAGTCACTTCAAGAAGCAATTGCAAACCTTGGTGTTAATATAACAGATCTCAGTCACTTTGTGACTACAGCCTTTACAGTAGCAGCAATTCATAATGGCCCTTCCCAGTCAAATGCTGGCTGAATAGCAGCCCACGTCCCTGCAACTTCAAGCCAATGGAGAGGCCCCCTCTTGCATATTACTTTTACTCTGACTCTACCCTTTCACTGAATTGCAGGTTATGACCAAGTTATAACTCTTCTCTTCAGATGTTAATGTCCTCAAATCATGGACAGAAAGAATATTTTGGTACAAATATTGATGTTTAAAAATTAATTGTATGGGACCTGCAAAAGACCAGCCAACATTAAAGAAAGTGGGGATATTTTGAGTGGCTGTTACTGTGTGTCTTGGCAGGTGTGTTTAAGAATGGAATATAAATTCAACAAATATGAAGGCTAAGACAAAACCAAGACATCTCACTTTTTGAAAAGAAATCCACAAATTTCCTTAAAATTAAAACCAATGATTTGTCCAGGATTTCTATCAGCACCACTCACAACAAGGCCCTGAAACATAATTCTAGAGCAACGAGCCCCATGGAGAAACAAAAGAGTGAATTGCCTAAAACTAGCAGCCATCGTTCAAAGGCTGTAGGAAAGTGCAATTTCTGTTGAATCTGTTGGACTCGAGAGCGCCACCTAGCTGAGAAATGACCAAGGGCTTGTTGGTCTAGGCGTATGATTCTCGCTTAGGGTGCGAGAGGTCCCGGGTTCAAATCCCGGACAAGCCCTTACTTTCTGTTTGACCATGCATGCAAACGCAGACAGGACAAATTAACTCGTAAACAGAAGAACTATAGCTGGTTTTACAAATTTCAGCAACTTAATAAAGTTTAATCCAAGTCACTTCAAGAAGCAATTGCAAACCTTGGTGTTAATATAACAGATCTCAGTCACTTTGTGACTACAGCCTTTACAGTAGCAGCAATTCATAATGGCCCTTCCCAGTCAAATGCTGGCTGAATAGCAGCCCACGTCCCTGCAACTTCAAGCCAATGGAGAGGCCCCCTCTTGCATATTACTTTTACTCTGACTCTACCCTTTCACTGAATTGCAGGTTATGACCAAGTTATAACTCTTCTCTTCAGATGTTAATGTCCTCAAATCATGGACAGAAAGAATATTTTGGTACAAATATTGATGTTTAAAAATTAATTGTATGGGACCTGCAAAAGACCAGCCAACATTAAAGAAAGTGGGGATATTTTGAGTGGCTGTTACTGTGTGTCTTGGCAGGTGTGTTTAAGAATGGAATATAAATTCAACAAATATGAAGGCTAAGACAAAACCAAGACATCTCACTTTTTGAAAAGAAATCCACAAATTTCCTTAAAATTAAAACCAATGATTTGTCCAGGATTTCTATCAGCACCACTCACAACAAGGCCCTGAAACATAATTCTAGAGCAACGAGCCCCATGGAGAAACAAAAGAGTGAATTGCCTAAAACTAGCAGCCATCGTTCAAAGGCTGTAGGAAAGTGCAATTTCTGTTGAATCTGTTGGACTCGAGAGCGCCACCTAGCTGAGAAATGACCAAGGGCTTGTTGGTCTAGGCGTATGATTCTCGCTTAGGGTGCGAGAGGTCCCGGGTTCAAATCCCGGACAAGCCCTTACTTTCTGTTTGACCATGCATGCAAACGCAGACAGGACAAATTAACTCGTAAACAGAAGAACTATAGCTGGTTTTACAAATTTCAGCAACTTAATAAAGTTTAATCCAAGTCACTTCAAGAAGCAATTGCAAACCTTGGTGTTAATATAACAGATCTCAGTCACTTTGTGACTACAGCCTTTACAGTAGCAGCAATTCATAATGGCCCTTCCCAGTCAAATGCTGGCTGAATAGCAGCCCACGTCCCTGCAACTTCAAGCCAATGGAGAGGCCCCCTCTTGCATATTACTTTTACTCTGACTCTACCCTTTCACTGAATTGCAGGTTATGACCAAGTTATAACTCTTCTCTTCAGATGTTAATGTCCTCAAATCATGGACAGAAAGAATATTTTGGTACAAATATTGATGTTTAAAAATTAATTGTATGGGACCTGCAAAAGACCAGCCAACATTAAAGAAAGTGGGGATATTTTGAGTGGCTGTTACTGTGTGTCTTGGCAGGTGTGTTTAAGAATGGAATATAAATTCAACAAATATGAAGGCTAAGACAAAACCAAGACATCTCACTTTTTGAAAAGAAATCCACAAATTTCCTTAAAATTAAAACCAATGATTTGTCCAGGATTTCTATCAGCACCACTCACAACAAGGCCCTGAAACATAATTCTAGAGCAACGAGCCCCATGGAGAAACAAAAGAGTGAATTGCCTAAAACTAGCAGCCATCGTTCAAAGGCTGTAGGAAAGTGCAATTTCTGTTGAATCTGTTGGACTCGAGAGCGCCACCTAGCTGAGAAATGACCAAGGGCTTGTTGGTCTAGGCGTATGATTCTCGCTTAGGGTGCGAGAGGTCCCGGGTTCAAATCCCGGACAAGCCCTTACTTTCTGTTTGACCATGCATGCAAACGCAGACAGGACAAATTAACTCGTAAACAGAAGAACTATAGCTGGTTTTACAAATTTCAGCAACTTAATAAAGTTTAATCCAAGTCACTTCAAGAAGCAATTGCAAACCTTGGTGTTAATATAACAGATCTCAGTCACTTAGTTACTTTTAATTAGCATTACTGTATCAAAGATCCATCACCCCTCTGAGGACACTTACCAGCCAAACATCTGCTTCAGCTACATAATGTGCGTTATTAATGGCCTGACTTGCATTATTTGCTAAAGTGGTAACAGACTTCTGCACATAACATGAAATACAGCGTAATTATTAATTATACTAAAAGCGCAATATCAGCAGATCGATAGATAGATAGATAGATAGATAGATAGATAGATAAAAGATAGATGATAGATAGATAGATAGATAGATAGATAGATAGATAGATAGATAGATAGATAGATAGATAGATAGATAGATAGATAGATAGATAGATAGATAGATAGATAGAGTTTTCATTGGATGTTATTATATTTTTGGAATGGAGGTTCTGATTTTTATATAAAATTAATTTTAACAACCTCAAAAAAAAATTGAAAGTGACATTAGGACAGTAGTATTTTTAAAACTGCTTACCGGTAAATATACAGGTTTAATAACAGGGATGAAAGTAATTTGATACATCTCCATATAAGAATAAAGTTAAGTAAAGTTGTGTTAAATGTCTTAAACTTTAAACTTCTCATGGAGCCCAGACCAATCCATCATCTGATAATAGAAAAAGAGCGAAAGACACGACCAACCTTGTAAGTGACAGAAAAGTAAGAAGAGAAACCAATTAGAGATGCAGCCACAAAGTTTCTAGTACCTCTGAAGGAGGTGAAAAAACAATATGTAACCCCATTCCAGTAGAACACAAACTCTTTATTCTTTTTGACTGGTTTCATGTAGTATTAAAACTCTAAGGTATCAGGATTTGGGTTTTCTAATACTGTTAAAGATAGGGCTCTGTGTCGGCACCTTGAGTCTCTACCTCTTCGGTTATTTTTCCTGAAAAGAGATCAATCGGGACAAACTCTTTAAATAACACTTCAAAACTTATATGTATTAAATAACCAGGAGACATGACAATAAACTCTGATAGAAATTGTAATCTTACTCAGATCAGAGAAGTTGCTTAGAGTTTACAGAAGGCAGCTGCATACCAACCGGGCTAACTAACTTACCAATAAAAAGGCATTTTATACAGCCACATCATCATACACGGTAGCAGATGAGTAGACATGAGTAGACACAATATTATACTTTGTTCCTAGCTTAAGGACACCGCTCTCATTTCATTCCCAAATATTTGCCACGTACAGAATGAAGATTACAACTGTATATCTGGACAGAGTAACTGTCTTAATTAGATAAATGTAGAAAACATCAGTTTTGACACACAACAGTCAGCTAATATTAAGATGTAACAAACTCCCACATCAATGAAAATGATCCTGACAATACCTGTAATCTATAGCAAACATTTAATCACTGTTGTTTGATGCACGCATGGTACAGTATATGTACCTCCTTCTTACTGTAGGATATCTGTTCACACATTTCTCTGTTAAGAGCAAATAAGTTACATTCACAGTGTGAAAATGGTATGCTGAATATTTTATTTGTGCTACCTTGTTGTCCTATGTTACCTTTGTATTTGTGAGTTATCAGCATTGTTAAACAAAATTTTTTTATATATTTCCTAAAGCGATATAATCAGTATTTGCATCCCATAGACATATTAAAAAAGTGAGGCAGACTTCTTAACTACTAACCAAATACAGCCTTAAGAATCAATCTTTTTTATCACATCCTCTTAACTATGTGACCTTTGGATTTTCTCTCTTTGCAGAAAAGGCAATTTAGTGAAGATGATTTCCGTCATTCATCTTCCCCTAACCAGTATGTTGAATTATGGATTGGGGGAAAAATGAACTCCTTTAGACTGAATAAACTGGTATATCTGCTCATCCTTTCTTTCACTGTCATTATCGCATATTCGGTGCTCTTCTTTTCCACAAATGTATACAACATGGAAAACAGTATTTGTGTGCTTGCAAACTGTTACGTAAGGGTGCAATTGATTTGTTATTGGTAGATGGGGATAATGTACAAAGAGGTGCATTTTATCCAACCAGCGAGATAAAAACCTACTGTAAGCAAGACTTGAAATACTTGGACTTTAGAAACAAACCAACATGTTTAAAGGAATAGTACACCAAAACATGATTAGCCTTCATTTTCTACTCACCCCCATGCTGAACAACACACCCATGGAGTACTTTTTTGATATCTTAAATGCATCTGGAGATCTGGGAGGCTTCTTGCTGTCTGCTGACATTCAAATAATGGAGGTCTATGG
>JAGKQL010000004.1:27124270-27134421 GCA_018398635.1 Cyprinodon brontotheroides | reverse complement strand
AATACGGTAAAAAACTGGCAGCTGTGGTTGCCAGAATTTTACCGTATTTTAGAAATACGGTAAAAAACTGGCAGCTTTGGTTGCCAGAATTTTACCGTATTTTAGAAATACGGTAAAAAACTGGCAGTTTTGGTTGCCAGAAGTTTACCGTATAAAGACGGTAAACTTCTGGCAACTCAGCTGCCAGTTTTTTACCGTAAAATGAGGCCGTTTTTTTTTACAGTGCACAAAATGCCGATCAGAGCCTAAGGTGATATTAATGCGGCATGCTTGCCGAGTCGTTTGACCTGGGTAGACATGCGTCAGGGAGCTGTTGCCACTGTCACTAAAATCCAATTGTTGCCGGGGTAAAAGGAGTTTTTCCGTCAGTGGGAAAGGGGTATTAGGCACAGGTTTTTGGGTGTTTTTTTCCATATAGAAGAGAGCGTGATAGCTGCTCTTTCCTCTACTGCCCCTCACTGTTTTCACAAGGCTCAAAAAGAATTACATTTTATGACTTCTGTCCTGAAGAACTTCATAGATTGTTTTAGGAACCCTGTTTTTCTTACTCTTTTACCACGTCTCCTGCGTTTTACCATCTCTGCCTTTCATATACATGAATAACAATCACACATAACAGTGACGGTACAGTCAGAGGCTTACGTTCAGCTTGCACTTGCACAAAGTATCCCAGCGTCAGAGCCATGGTCTGCGAGTCCAGACTGCTGAGGGTCTTCGCCGCTGCCGTTCCTGTGATGGGTAAGCCATTCAGCTGGGCGTAGTAAGTCATCTCTGCCGGGTTTTTGGGACCTGGAAGCCGTCTCATGCTTACCATCTAAGGACACAGTTATATGCTATATTTAGAGAGATTTTATTCTTGTTAAGCACCAGGAAAACATAATCTGTAGGCAGTAAAAGACAGAATCCCTTATCTTGCCACAGCAAAAGATGGCTGAGTCTGTGGCCCAATCTCTCTAGCTTTGATCAAGTCCAGCATTGGCTGGGAGATGAATGCATTAACTGAAGATACTCCAGGATAAACGAGTCACATGAAATCTCAATTTCCTTTCATCATACATCAAAGATTTTTTTTTTCAAACATTACACAGCTTTAATTAAGTTGAACAGTTGGAGTTCGTAGCAAAAGAAAAGAGATGTTTTATCTCTGAGAGACTGTCCCTTCTCCACTCTGCAGCCATAGAACCGGTCATCTGTGAAGACCATAAAGCCTCGGGGGTCTGTATTGCATGTGGGCCACGAGGAATGACACGTCATGTGAATTTGAACAATCTGGAGCGCTGAGTGAGAAGGCGACAATCAAAAAAAAAAAAGAAAAAACTTGCCACAGATGTTTCTTAGCTCATTAGCATTTCCAATCTAGAGGAGATCCTTCCAACATCTTCCTCTGCTGCAACAATATCATTTTACAGATGTGGAGTTAAATTAATTCAAATTAAATCGCTTTCAATCCATTTTTTATTAAAAGTAGTTGGCTACATTGTTGCATAAACATTGGTTGTAAAACACATCAGCTCTCTTTGGATAGAATTTCTTATAACACCGTGTTTCCTGGGAGCGACTGATCGCTTCCTTCATCTGGAGATCTGCATTAAAATATTTTTAGAACTTGCTAACAACAGTTAGTGCCAAAACAAAAAAAATTTAGAAAAAGAAAAAGCATTTGCAAAATGACTGAGATGTGTGGATTTATCACCCTGATTTAACACCTAATTGCTTCCCTACATCAGGTGCTAAGCAGAGTCAGATCATCAAAAGACAGTGATGTCATAACGGCTTCCCTTCTTACAGTTTTCTTTCATACTTGCTATTTTATAAGCTTTCAATTTTTTAGATCATCAAATGAGTTTCAATGAAAGACAAAAATAGCCTTTATAAAATACTAAAATGAATTTTGAAGTAACGTTTTTCTCTATAAAGATAAAAGACTTCAGTTTCCTGTTTTCTCCATATAGCTACAATACCCTTCAAAGACGCATTTTAATCTAACGGTGAAGTTTTAGAAGATGCACCTCTACAAAACTTTTTACCCAAGTATTATCTTAATTACAAGTACATAAAAATTATTTTTCAGGTCAATATTCAGCCCTTGATGCGTAGCGATGCTCCATGTGAGCTCGGCTATGCAACTTGAGAGTTTGGATCTGTCACTAAATGAGTCATGTCATGAAAATAAGGGACGATTCTTAATTTTATTTAACAGGTAGTAACCCCTTGTGCAGTGTTGACAGCAGGGGCGGAGCTAGAAGGAAGCCAACCAATGAAGGCCCCTCGCCTGGGTGATTTGCTGTTCCCATAGGAACATAGTTCACCACATCAGCAACAAGCAGTTCCCCTCTAAACCAGAGGTTGGCAGCACTGATACTCTCAAGGTGGGATGTCGTAACCAATTTGAATTTTTACACTGTTCGTTAATTAACTATAAAGTGACAAATACATTTCATTAATTAAATAATCTTTCATATTAATATACTAACATTAAATAAGGCCAAAGAAAACTAATGCTCTTTTCAGAACTATGTTTTTTTCTTTATGGGGATGAAGGGAAAGTTATGAGTCTCATCATCAAGTGGTCTTCTATGAATTTACAGATATTGAAACAACAGCTCAATCTGTTTAACATATATTTTATTTAGAACCACAATTAATTTAGATAACACAAATCTTTAAATATGTGCGTAGATTTATTTGCAAGGGCTGCATGTAAATCTAGCCTTCATTGACTTATTTAGGAAATACGGATGATTTTCTTGTTCATTTCCAGTTGTATATGTAGGATCAGTGTAAACTGACCTTAAATAGATTTTTGCACGGATAACTTTGACGACCACTCCGCGGTAGACATTGTTCTCTGCTGGGCCACTACCATGAACATGTTCTGACTAACTGGTTAGTCAAAATAAAGTGAAAGTTATGCTACCTTTAGAACGCAAGCAGCAGAAGCAGCAAAAACGTTCGTGCTGCTTTATTTTTGATGCTTGTATAAGTTTAGTTCTGATGCGTGGCTGAAGCATCTTTGGTGCTCTAGCTGCATTGTCGAAAACTGGGTCTGATGCGTGTTGGGCGGAGCTACCCTATCCGTTCTTTGCCTGCAACAATGGCAGCTATATTTTCTGTGATCAGTGGGTAAAAGTAGTTTTAATATTTTTTTAATATGTTCATGAGGCGCTGCACCTTGATCAGAGCATGTGAGCAGAGCATGGAGCGAGAAGAAGAAGAAATATGATGCAGCACAGAGCGGTTTTCAATTCAAAGCCCAGAACGAGGATTTCGCCCCACTCCAGTTCGTTCCGATGGACTCACAATGTCAATTAAAAATGTTGGATTATAAAATTCGTAAAATAACATTTATTTGATTAAATGTAGTCTAGTAAAATAAATTAATAATTAAATAGTAAACTCAGGGCAACATGAATGGAGCGAGGCGTTACATTGACAGCTGGGAAATGATAATTTAACAGCCTGTGAAATAAGACAATACACATGTATCGGGAACATCATTAAATCAAATGCAGTGTGTCCCAGGACCCTGGCTTAATTAAATGAAGGACAACTGTCAGAAAATTCCTTCTCCTAAAAATTTGAGCGAGCGTGGAGGGATTTTGCCGGAGCAGCAGGAAAAATAAGTGAGCGCAGAGCGGATTTTCAGAGGAGCTTCCTCCCGAGTGGGGAGCGGGAATTGTGCAGCGCTCCGCTCAGTTTACAAGCTCTGGCCTTGATGTGCGTCAACCATTGACTTTGTATCTAAACTAGCTGCTTCTGCTGCCTCTGCTGCTTGTGGTCTGAATGTAGCATTACAGTTCTAGCACCCCTAGTGGCTGAACATTACAGTTT
The DNA here is from genome assembly GCA_018398635.1 of Cyprinodon brontotheroides. NCBI lineage: Eukaryota > Metazoa > Chordata > Actinopteri > Cyprinodontiformes > Cyprinodontidae > Cyprinodon > Cyprinodon brontotheroides. The sequence goes on along the minus strand of JAGKQL010000004.1, from coordinate 27,130,590 downwards.
TGCTTTAAAGGAATGAGAGCGATACCAAAGAAGAGGCGTTCGGGAAAACAAAACATATAAGAACTAATGCCTCGTATCGACTTGTTGCTCACGGTGGTGAGGGGGCGATGAATTGGGCATTCCTTTCACATTGTTGTAAAAGGATACAAAGCAGTTAGAAGCAAATAAAACATCATAATTACACAGATAATTACAATTACAGCTGAGGCAGATGGCAATACTTTAAAGCAGGGCATCATTTGATGAATGTTGGAAGTGAAACTTAAATTTAAATGTAGAACTTTGACCAAACTGGTATAAATATAAAAAGTGGTGCAGATTAAATGGAGATCTGAACAATAAAACTAACTCAGTTGCAGTAACTATCCTTAATGCCGTCTTTACTTCTTGATTTTGGCATCTTCACAAACAGACATATCAGTTTCTTCCAACCTGCACGGTGTAGCCGCCCACAGTGGTGGCCCGCCGGGACCTCATGGACCGAGAGCCCTGCCTGCCAGCCACCAGGAAAAGCTCAGCCAGGCGCTGCTCCATGAGGCTGGCGAAGCTCTGGTAGTTAGCCTCCAGGGAGGAGCTGTCCACATCCTGGATCACTGAGCAAGGAGACAGGAAACGACAGGCAGATTTATGGGAGAGAAGAGGTGTTCAGGCAGATAAAAAGAAGCCAAACAAGAGATGGACGAGGAGATGAATGAAGGGTTGGGAAAAAAAATACAGTGACAAAGCAAAAGAAAATGGGCCAAGAAGGAAAGTTTGAAGAAAGACAAAAAAAAGTCAGTGAAGTCAGAGATATGTAAGGAGTACGACAATAGAGATGATGGATGATCTTACTCCTGAGAGCCTTCTTTACAACGGGCCATAAGTGAGATGGATCAGTGGACAGACATCCCATACACATTCACTCACACACAGCAGCATCATTCACAGCCATCCCTGATGTGATGTGAAGTGATCTCTCCCTCAGCCCCAGTCAGGAAGCTGTGAATTATACATCAATAGGTTTATCCCAGGAACAGAGCAGCTAAAGTGACTCTGAGCAGAGAGACCAGGAAGAAAAATGGATGGAGGGACAGAAAAAGCTCATCATGCATAGAAACATCCTCAGCAGCATGAAAAAGGCATCTTAGCAACTGCTGTTTCATCCAGTCACTGCTGAATCTGTGAGCATGTTGAGGAGAAGATTACCTGTGATCACCCAGTAGTTCCTGGTTGCTGTAGAGGTGTTGAGATTGTGGTATTCAAGAGCTGGTGACACACAGAGAGACAAACAAAGGAAAATCTTAGTTACTGTCCGACCCGCAGCCTAACCCACCTTCACTTGGTTTAGCTCATTTTTAGGTAGGGTTTTGCGAAAAAATAGTTTTGGCGATATATCGTGATTTTTGGCTGCCCGGTATAATATCAATCTTTCACTTCCTCATATTGATGGATGAAAACAAGACATTTTTACCTAAAACAATGATGAAAAATTGACTCTGCACCCTATACTGGCAGAGCTGTGGAGCCCTTTCATGCTTTGTTCAGACCGCAGGCTGCTGAAGCAGCAGAAGCAGCTAATTTACATGCAAAGTCAATGGTTAACGCAAATCAAGGAGCAGCAAAAGGTCCCGCAGCACGTTTTGATCAGCAGGAGCGGCATGTCATGAGCATCTGAGGCGCTGCAAAACCAGAAGCTGCCGAATTGGAAAAATGTAACTTTTGCTGCTCGACGCGCCACATCAACCAATCAGAGAAGCTGATCTTTGAGCTGGCAGGGAGACAGACACAGCACTGCTGATGCAGGGCGCTATGATCACTCCTCTGAAACAGTTCATTAACGCCTGAATGAACTTTTCAGGTGTTAATTTTATTATTCTGCCATTGTTACAAGCAAAGAAATGGTAGGTCCACCCAACGCGACCCACTTTTCGACTGCGCAGCTAGAGTAGCAAAGATGCTTCAGCCATGCATCAGAACTAAACTTGTACAAGCATCAAAAATAGGGCAGCATGCGCGTTTTTGCTGCTCCTGCTGCTTGCGGTGTGAACGTAGCATTACTGTGCGGTGCAGCGCCATCTGTAGTGTAGGCAGTCACAGTGGAAGAAAAGAAATCAAATCCCAAACATGGATACCAAAAAAAGCAAAAGATCAGTATCTTCTGATGAACATAATCAGGACTTGTTTTTTTTTTTTATAGATTTCATTTAAATGGAAAAACTATAGAAATATATAGTGACATTGCAATATTATGATAATATCGTATTGTGACAAGTATACTTCCTATCCCTATTTTTAGGATTGGTTTTTGAGGTCCTATAGCTGGATGCCAAAAAAAAAAAAAAAAAGAGAAGTTTCATGTGAATCATTAGAAAAGTTTATAGGCAAGCAAAACTTTAAAATATATGTATTTTCAGAAAACAATTACTCAAGGAGGGTAAAATGACAGAATAACAGGTTCCTATAATTGGAAAAAAGAAAACCTTTAGTCCTGTACTTTGCTTTTCTTGGTTTAAAACCTATTAAATGAATGAAAGCATAACAAGAGAAGGGGGGAAACACAGAAAACCAAGAAACCAGCTGACAACATTTAAGAAGATGCCTGAAGATATTTAAATAAATAACGTGGTTTAATTTAGAAAATTGTTTGTATGTATAAATCTGTAGAAAATAAAAAAAAAAGGCGAAAAATGAATATCTGCGTTTCTCAGATCGGATAAGGTCCCTTATTTCATCTATACAGTCAGAACCATTAATAAAAAACTGGCATGAATCAACTTTTCCATTCCTCCTAGGTGTATCCAGGACTGTCACTAAAATACAAGGCCAGCTAAAACAAGACCTGCTCCAATTCCTTTGCTTTATTACCAGAAAATAAAGCTGTAGAAAGTCTGCAGAAACTACCAGTTCACTGGGGAAGCTTCCTTCTTCACTAACAAGAGGAAACAGTTGACTCCTGGATTTATTAACTGCAATAAAGCTTTTCAGGGTTAAAAAAAAGGATACAGTACTTTCAATCGTGCGGAGCATCCACAACATCCACTCTGTCACCGCCTGCCTTACTGGGAGGGAAACTGGAGATATTTTCCCTATGGTTCAAGAATAATGTTTCAAATCTAAGAGAGATAAAAGAAAAGAAGAACTTCCTCAGTAATTATATTGTTGGTGTATGTTGTTATTTGATGACTGTTAGTATCATTTGCAGCTTAGTACAAGAAAAAGGGACTTGGCTATAAACTGTTTTCTATAGAACACATTATTTCCATTTAAAACTTAGTTTAAAAGTTGCTTTTTATTCTATAATTCGTTTATAAGTATCAAAAAATTACAAGCTTGTGTGAAGCATCACCGGCTGCTTTTGACCTAAATTTTTTTCTCCTGTCCACTTTTTATATTCAGCCTGTTTATTACCTAAAATACCTGTTCCCTCATCTCCAATCATCCATCTCCTTGTGTCACACAAACCATCATAACCTCTGACTTTCAGCTTCATTCTGATTCTGTTTATCTTCTAACGTCGTCCTCTGTCTCCAGCCAACTATAAGTCAGTGGAAATGGCATGCAAGTTCCTTAACCAGCATATGCATTTGCTTTTAATTGCCTTCCAGAGACAGGTAAACTATATGAGAGCACATTTACGTTAACTGGGCTCTCCACTTAACTTGATAGAGCTCATATAAGCACTAGAGACAAACGGCACTGGAGTGTGAAGGTTGAGAGCCCTTCGTTTTGCTCTTCAAAGAATCTGTGCAATGAGCAGATGAATCTGCTGCATTCGTTTTATCCCGCAGTTGTTGGAAACTTAATTGCATTATGCAAAAAGGAAGAATGAAACGAAGAGGAGAGCAAAAGCAAATGTCCTGCTCAGTCAGAAAGTAAAATTAAAAACACAAGTTAAATCATTGTTTTATTTTTATTTTTAGTCGAGGTTTTAGATAAAATAATAATAATATAGTTATAATAATTAAGAAAGAATTTAGCACTAAAAAAATGGCTGGAACAAAACACCAGCAAATTATTTATTTGAGAATTTGACATCTATACTCCAGTAAATCATCCTGTTTCCACACAAGTTTATCTAAAACACAAAACATAACAACATCCTGTTGACGGATTATTTTGTATTTTTGTGTTTTACGTTTTATTTGCTTAATTTTGAGCAAAGAAAGAGCCCTTGCTTTATGCATTATATATTTGCAAAAACAAAGGAGATACGATACATGTGCAATATCATACTGCACATGTGCACAAGGTAAAAACAAGGAAGTAGCCGCACCAAGGCCATTAGCACCTCCCAGCACAGTATTAAAATAATGAAAAAAAGCAACAACAAAAAAAAAAGATCTAATTCCAAGAGGGATGAGATGGGAACAATGCATGGAATACAGTATGAATGCACTGGAAAAAATCCAAATCTAGATAAGTCATTTTTTCTTAAAATAGGTGCATTTGTTCTTGATTGAGGAGGTAAAAGAGACATTTTGTCAATGGAACAAGACAATTTACCCTTTAAATAGGAAAACACAATTGCATTGTCTAATTTCAAGTGTATATTATCTATAATTATCTTATTTTAAGAGTAAAAATACTCAACTTACCTACTCAAATTAAGGGTAAATACACTTTATTTAGGAAATTTTACCTTATCTCTAGATTGTTTTTCCAATGTGTTGGTGTTTGAAAACTTCAAACTCTTGTGAAATGTCAAAAAAGCTAATTTTAATAACGTAATATCTTAAAACAAGATTTTTTTCAAGACTGTATCACTTATCAAGATTTTCTAGTTGTATTGTCTTGAAAGAAGTTAGTATATCTAACTTAAATATATATCCCTAGAAGGTTTTGTATTACGTGTGATAAGAGGTTTTGACTTGATATGACAGTAATATACTTGATAAGATTTTGTGTTTTTCCAGTGTACTGAAGCGGAAGCTAGAGATGTGATCAGATGTAGCTGCTAAGTTGAGAGTTGTGTGGTTTTTCTCACATGGGTCGACCTGCTAACAATCGGCATTAGGCCCGCTTCCCATTCGGGAAAAAAAGCTGGGCCTGACCCCCCGCTGGCAAGCTGCGTGACCTCTGTCCCCCAACGCTGCATGTCCGGTGACGCCATCAGCCTGGGCTAGCGTTGATGATGTCATCGGTACAACAGATATCAGGAAAGTAAGCAATGGAAGGGAGTCAGGATGCAGTCAGTATTCTTTATAGTAGAGCTGCAACTAACAGTTACTTTACAAATCGATTAATCTGTAAATATTTTTCTGATTAATAATCGGGCAGCAAAACTTTCCTTAATGAAGACTTTTTGGGAAAACCAGGTGAAACTAAAACTTTTGCACTTGCGGAGTTCTGCATAGAGCATATTTACAAATGAACAAGCTTTTTATATTTTAAATGCAAAATGTTTATATATTTTTTACAATTTTGATATAATTACTGCTCTAATTGGGTTTCTCTGTCAGCTAAAGGCATGTTTTAGAGTCTCTATACCCCAGTTAATGATTAATCAATTACTAAATTAGATGACCATTACTTCAATAATCGATTAATCACGACTAATCTGATTAATAGTTTCAGTCCTACTTAATTGTATCACTTAAATTAGACCCCAGCCTGAAGCTCCCACAATATATCCCAATCAGAGCCGAGCTGTTTAAGGGCAGATTTAACCTGGGTCACTTGTCGAGTCGGTGGATGTGGGATCAACGCTGGTCGGCAAGCCGTTCCAACTGCCAGTCTACAGTCTAAGTACAAACAACACTATGGATAGAAAGATCAATCCATTTGGCCGGTTGGTCAGTCAAAGACAGCAGATAGGTCAGAATGAAATTATTAAAGAAATGGAACAATTTCTGAAACTTTTAGGGTCACTTTAAAGGCCGGTTTATACTCAGAAACCAGTTCGTCTGCGTGTGTACCGCAGTTAACGTAGATATGCCACCGCCCCCTCCGCAGACCCTCTGCTGCACCACTCCCAAATTATAGGCGACCACAGACTGGAGGCTTTTGATTGGTCAAATCTACATCCGCTCTACACTATGCGTATTCCCTGTTTGGTACCTTACCGGCTTGTTCTGTTTGTACGACCGCCATTGTGGAAAACGGCTCGTGAAGAAGGACCAGCCAGAAGAGCGAGGTGTGCGAGAATGCTGGGACCCTTTTCCAACCTGGATCCCCGCTCTTTTTCGCCCTCATGTCCCTTCATTTTCGCACAAACTTGCCCCCACTTCCTCACTACCTTGGCCGTATCTAGACCCACAGCTAGTTCCTGATTGGCCCTCTTGCGTTGTAGCGTGAATTATATAAATTCCACAAAATAATAAACTGGGTATAGATCAAAAATA
>JAGKQL010000004.1:27096302-27114270 GCA_018398635.1 Cyprinodon brontotheroides | reverse complement strand
CTCCATACTGCTCGTCCAATGTATTCCAAGTGTCCTGAGTGGGTAGCGTCCAGAATTTACTCAAAAGCGAGAGTCATTTAGGAGTATTTTAGAGCATAAACAATGATAGTGTATAGAATTTCACCAAAAGCGTTCCGCGAGTCTCACGGAAACATGACGGAACCAAAACCATGATGAAAGTGCGCATTCAGCGCCTGCTCTGGCCGAGCAATGCAAAGCGTAGAAGAAGAAATGTGCTGCTTTACCTGTGCAAAGAAAGAAACAACGAAAAGAAAAAAATGTCACGAGGACTTCCAGTGTTGAGGAAGAGCATGAGTTCTTTTGCCGAGCTGAATCAGCACTTTCATCTGGTTTTGGTCTGTCACAGTTTCTGTAGGCGTAAGTGAGCGGCGTCTGATTGAGAAATGAATTGTGTTCTTTTTAAGGCAAGTAAATGTTCGGATTAACAAATTATTTAAATAAGAGTCTAGCAGAGAGACCAGCTCTGAGCTTCTGGAGATGAATTTTACAAAGATGAATTCTTAATGAAATGAAAAACATTACAGACAACCCTTGTGGTCACTGGGCTGTCTTCAGTCCAGAGGCCTCTCCAGATCTACCGTATGGCAAGGGCAGCTGCAGGAGACCCTTCTTGCGCAACTCAGTCATCGCGGCGTCCACACTCGCTCGCACTAGAAAGAACCTTCCGCCAGATATAGTAACTTTTGGATACGAGCAGTCCTAATATCCAATATTAATGCTAGATAGTATAAATGGATATTTCCCCAAATATTAGTGGATTAAAAAAATCTAAACTAATTTAAACATTTACAGAGATTTTTTTATTTTCTAAAATCCCTGCAGTGGTACGCCGTGCCATAGTTTCCCCTTTGAGAATTTCAAATAAATAATTAAAGATCTAAACGATGACTGTGTTACTTCTGGCCATACTTTTATATCAACCTAGCTTTTTAATTTACTTTTAATCTCTGCCATATCGCCACAAGCTAACCAGAACATTGCAGTAAACATTTCCCTTGTTTACTTTAAGATGCCACTTTGAGGAGATGGGAAACGCTACGGTGGATAAAAATGTGTTGCAGCCTTCCGGCATCACTTTTACAGCCCCTTAGTTTTTCATATTTGATGCACTCGGTTGTAAAATCCAAAATGTTTACAATAACATGGGTTAGTTGAGCAAATAAACCTCCTGGCAAAATTATGCAAATATATCACTTTATGGGAGGAAAAAGAATGTATAAATCTATTTTCAGTGATTTTTACGTCCAGCTGAGCTCTGAAATTAGACCCATTATCCACTGGACTTTGCAAGGGGTGGGGGGGCTTATGGACTGGACCAAAATAGGCCACAAATACAGATGCTGACATCTTCCAGTGGAGCAACCAAATCCACACCGACGTTCCTGCTGAGCCGCTGAGGGACTGGTTATATTTGATAGGATTAATCATCTGATTTGAAAGAGTTCCTTTGCACAAAAATAATCTAAATATGTAAAGACCTTTTTGTATGTCGAGGATGTTTGCGAATATTCATATTTACAACCTTTTAGCCACTGGATCTGAGCTCATCCTTTCTCTGTTCCTAATTCAGTCTCTGACACCAAAACAGGTTAAATCATAAAAGGAAATTGCTTTTTCTCTTAAAAACATCCTCCCCCTCCGTTTATCGATCTCCCAGCGATGAGAAGAGCAGACTAAGCCACGCCACAGCAGCCACATGCAGGTTTTGCCCAGCAACAACAACTGGCACCACACAGAGGACAAGGCAGCCAAGTCATCCGCTCATTGAGTCACTCATTCACTTAATCAGCCAAACAATCCACCCGGCGGTTGTTTTATTGAATACCTGGTGGTGGTAACTGCCCTCCCTTCGATATGACGTCTAAACAAAGAGAGAGTCAAAGGAGCAAGGTCAGGAAGGGCTTTATGCACAACAAGGAAGGTTGATGTAGAGGCACCGTTCATACACACAGTAAAAAAAAAAAAACAACATAAATAAGCCACAAAAAAGGATGTCATAAAAATAAAATCAGGCTTAAAATAAGATTTTAAAATCTTTATTTTTACTTCAGGTTAATTAGAGAACATGCTGTCTAGAGCAGCAACATCCAGACATCATTTATATTTTTTTAGTTTTTCAATCAATCAAGGGTTTCATTTATCAGGATTAATGCACAACTAAAATCCATTGCTGTAATCATAGCAATATGAAGCTGTTTGAACAAGACCAGGGATTTTTCACAGCTAGATTCTGATACACAAATATTTCAAAGAAAAATGCAGCACTGAGGATTTAGTATGTGCAAAAAGTGGGCATTTTTTTGTTATCTGCAAAAAACAGCAGTTATTCTGTTTTGCTTCTCTTTTTTTATATAAAGTTTCCTTACTGGGTTGCATTTTTTCAAATTTTCATTTACAAAATATGTTCTTTGCAACTAAAATGAAACAAAATCCACTCCATATTTTTAAAAGAACACAGCACAATAATCTACTGCATTTTGCACCGTATTCATTTATTTTGCACTGCTACGAACCTTCCCATATCTACCGAAGAGGATTAGGGCCACTGAAAAAAAAAAAAGTAAACTGATTTTCAAATTTTATTTCAGTTTAACATGGGAAAAAAGTCAGACTTCTGAGATTCAAGTCAGAAATTCTGACATTTCTCAATCCCTGACTTAATCTCAGAATTCTGACTTTAATCTCAGAATTCTGACTGAATTCTGACAATAAAAAAGTCAGAATTCTGAGAAAAAAAGTCAGAATTCTGAAAAATCAGAATTCTGAAAAATCAGAATTCTGACTTTAATCTCAGAAGGTACAGACTTTAATCTCAGAATTCTGACTTTAATCTCAGAATTCTGACTTTTCTCAGAACTCTGAGTTAAAAGTCAGAATTCTGAGGATTAAAGTCAGAATTTTGAGAAAAAGTCAGAATTATGAGAAAAAGTCAAAATTTTGAGAAAAAGTCAGGAATTCTGAAGTTAAAGTCAGAATTCTGACTTTTTCCCATACTATACTGAAATAAAATAAAAACAATCAGTTAACTTTTTTTCAAGTGGCTAATCTCGTAACTTACATATCAATGCCTTTTGCAACATGACTTTTAAACTGGTTTTCTCTTTCTCTTTTCTCCTGCTGTTTTTTTCACTGCCTCGATCACTGCTGCACTTTTATAAATGCTAATGTTCATTCCACTGTTGCAAGCTGGTAATTCACTGTTGAAAAACTGTATGCATCTAAATATTGTTTCGTATACACCGTGTATACAAAATGACAATAAATATTGTTCATTAAGTCTAAGTCAAAAGGGCTTGTTTATACTCGAAACCAGGTAGATTCGTTATGGCGTTGGTATTTAATGCAGATATGCCCGTCCCAGCCTTCCACAGACACGCTGGTGCACCTCTCCCAAATTGTAGGTGACCGCAGACAGGGGAGGCCTCTGATTGGTCAACTCCACATCCGCTCTACACTGGCGCATTTCCTGTTTGGTACCTTACCGGCTCGTCTTGTTTGTATTGTGGAAAACGACTGGTGAAGATGGACCAGCTAGAAGAGCGAAGTGCGCGAGAACGCTGGGACCCTTTTTACCAACTAGATCCCTCTACTGTTTTTCACCCTCATGTCCCTCTGTTTGTCTGACAAACCTTTCCCCACTTCCTTACCGCCTTGGTCGTATCTAGACCCACAGCTACAGTAGTTCCTGATTGTCCCTCTAGCATTGTGGCGTGGAATAACATAGCGCAGACCACGCTTCAATATTGGGCATAAATCAAAAATATCTGTGTCATACCTGTGTAAGCTCACTGCGACACACTGCTGTGGGAGCAAACCAGCCCTTGACCTTACTCACTTAAATTATTATACTATTTATCTTCATAAAGGTTCACATTAGTTTTTATTTGTCGTTTCAATTCCATAGAGCAATGAAACCAAATCATCTGACATCTCACTTTAACGACTATAATAGTGGAACATATCAAATTAGGGCAATTAATATCTTTCTCCTGCTGTGAGAGAAATTAGCTCCACTGTGTTGAATAATAGCTGAGTAACCTTATTTGATTGCAGGACTTGATCCACTGATTCTCACCCAGATTTATTCAAGTTCTGCATCACTTTAGGTTTGAAAGACAGGACAGTTTTATGGGGGAAAAAGTTAACTTTCTTCTTCTTCTATTAAAATGTTAATCAGCAGCTCAGCAGATATTAAAAAGATGCTGTTAGGCCACTTTTCCAACAGAGAGGGATTTGTTTTTCATCCCGTGAGGAAAATACTTAAACTGACCGGATTACTATTTCTTAATTGGAATAAATCCTGATTAGTTTATGTGACTGAAATGTTAAAATGACCAAGTGAAGTTATTGGGTGAAAGGAGGTCTAATCATGATAAGAGTTACTAAGCCCACTTTAGGGTTATTACATTCAAGCTAATTTAGGAGGCGTTTTGGAACAAACATGGCTGGCAGGCCCACTGCTTGTTTCCCACTTCATTGCATGCAATGGCACAAGCAGCTGCTGTTCTGGCGTGACGCACCGCATCCAGGGCGACCATCTGACCGACTCAAACCATCTGCTGGCAATCTATTACCAGCATGCTCGTTTAAAAGGATGGATTTTCAGTTCAAACTTCTGTGAAAACGATGTTTTGAGAACACTCTCTACAGAAGAGCCATCATTACCCGCAGGTTCCCTTCCGGTACAGCGAGCCCTGCCCATTGCTTTACAGCCGATTGGTCTTTGCAGCATGCATGATTAGTAACGACCATGGGCTACTGGGTAGTGAGAAAACAAATGAGTAAAGCCGGCAGAAATGAGATTCGTTTTTCTGTCCTGAAGCAACAGCTTGACACAGACGGTTATCTGTCTGACGTGTCGCTCGCAATAAAGCTGTGTAATCTTGTTGGAGCCTTACAGAAGATTAAATCACAGAGATTTGTTGATGTGAGGAACTTTGAGCACCCCAGGATGACAGGAAGAAAGCAGCTAATTTACAGCAGTTACAGAAGGAGGGGAAATGTGAAAAAGAGGTTAAAATGCGTTACCTTGGATCGGGTCTTGAAGGTCCTGAATGCGCCTGATTTAAAAATGACTCGGTTCCTTTTACACAGGATGAAGGCCACCATTCCAATCACCACCATTAATAAGAAGAGAGGTGTGAGAACAGCCATGATCCACAGGTTGCCTGGTGGCGTCTTTACCACGGCTGCATGCAGAGACAGGTGGAAAAAACAAATAAAATCACGATAAAAAAGATCAAATCTGTAAAAAAAAAAAAGGTTTTTCACAGTATGATTAATGAATAAATTTTTTTAGGAATATCCCAAGCCTTAATTACTTAGTTTAATTAATAAGTTTTGTTATTTCCTAACCTTTTATATTTGTTACAACCAACAGTGTTAGGAATTCAGATAATGCAGCTGCTGGATAAGAGGTTGCTTTAAAAATAAGTTTATACTTTTACCCACATACTTTTATACTTCACTGTTGAACTTCTTTTGATTGTTTTTTTCCATTGTGTTTATCTATGTATTTCCTTTTTTATATAATTTTTTTTTAGAATACATAAAAAAAATAAAACAAAACCATTAGTTGACTGTAAATTTGCATGGAAATGTAAATTAAAATGTCTGCATGCTGAACTTTATGAGTCAGATTCATGTTTTCCAGACAACCATGGTGTAAACACGCTGATAAAAGTGCACAAGTTTCCCAAGTTTATCTTTTTGGAGTTTAAAGTTTTTATATCTGTAACTCAATGTTCATTTAAAAGACTCAGAACTTTGTGAACAAAATGTTTTCAGGTATTTTAAGTCAAGGAAAAGTGAAACTCAGCTAAATTAAACACTTTTAACAGTTTAGAAGCAACATTTACTTCAGTTGGTCTATAAGCCAATGGTTGGAGCAGGTGTTTTCATTGAAGGCAGACATTTAGCTGGCTTCCTCACAGCCCATAAAGATAAACTAAATGACATTTACTGAGAACACTGTTCTCTCTTCTCAGCATAAACACTTTTCAGGAAGAGCTCTGTGAGCTCCAACAAATCCAATCAGCTCTTCAGTTCATAAAATGTTCTGACGTTTCTGAGAAAACAAGTTATAAGAAATCACAAGTCAAGGGGAGAGAACACTCTTTCCTCTGGAGCTACAAAACATACTAATCCACAGATAGTGCAATAGAATACTGTTAATATTAATGGGCTTAAAAAAGAATTTTGTTTAGATGAACTTACAGTATTTAAACAGTAAATCTTTCAGCTGTCTGCTGCCTGTAAAGTTCTGTCTGTAATAATTATAAAATATACCAAAAAAATGTAAGTTTTTTATTACCATAATAAAAATCTTTACAAAGAGACAATAGCAGTAGGTAGTGAATTCATGTGTCTGACCAGAACATAAATAAAAGACTGCGTCCGTTCCCCCTAGCAACAATTCATAAATAATGCTTTAATGAAGACCAATCTTGTTAAATAAGACTTTTTTTCCAGCTAACATGGATTCAAAATATTCACTGCTACTTTAATGCCTTTGTGTCACATGGCTTTTGAATCCAATATTCATTCAGAAGCCCTAGAGTAATATGTTTTGTTTTTCCCAAGAATTTAAGTAGACAGGCTTCAAGAGAAAAATGACATAAAAAAATTATCATTTATGATTACTTTATGTCAAAAAAAACAACTTTGGAGGACGTGATTTTTTTTCTCATTTAATGTTTTTTTCATGCTAAACATGAAACCTGGAACCTAGTGTTTGTTGGTTTTGTTTTTGCTGAAAATATGTATAATTAATGAAATTAAAATCATAATTAAAAGCTTAAGCCCCACCCTTTTTTCTCCACCATACAGTGCGTATACACTTCATGTTTGTGTGTGTTTTTTATGATACCTTTCTTCTGTGGAAGAGGTATAAAAATGTTAGAATATAGTGAACTATATCCCTAGTTCAGTCTTTAAAGTTAATTAGAGAAAGGGAGCAGGTGTTAGTCAGTGGGCGGGGCTAACTTTGACCACAGAAGTCTGGAAAGCTCCGACTTACACGCAGCTCACACCGGTTATGTAACTTCTGATAGAATTTTTTTCCATTTCACACCAACTGCGTAAAGAGAAGCTCCGACTGCATAGGGTGAGCAGATCTGTGATATCTTTTCACCTCTGACTGTGCCACACAAATTTCCCACAAATGAATTGGAAAAGATTATGAGACGTTATTAAAAGTAAATAAATCAAAATAAAAAAACAATGGCGCAGATATGTCTGTTCAGCATCTCTTTTAAACTAGAACAGCAAATTCTTATAGGTCTACATTGAAACATAATAACAAGTACGTATAAAGAAAGGGAACGTTCAGCAGAAACGCTGTGGGATGTGGACTGAAGCCTCTCTCCCATTGAAAATTACGCATGTTTTTCAAACATGGGTCGACCCGCTAACAATCGCCACTTGGCTCCCTTCCAATTGACAAAAAAGCTGGGGCTAACCCCCTGCTGGCAAGCTGTGTGGCCTCTACCCCTCCGCAGCTGCGTGTCTGATGACGCTGGGTTGGGGTTGATGTCACCAGTACGACAAAAATCAGGAAAGTAAACAATGGAGAGCAAAATGTAAGGAAGCCAGGGCATAGTAAGAGTGCTTTATTGTTTCGCTCTTTTGTCCGTCCAAATCCCTCTCACCAGTGCTGTATCATGTTATCGAATGTAAACAGAGTTGTTTCGGCTTGTTAGCTCAGACATGGGTGTGTTGACATACGTGCTTTGCATTTAATGGTGTCATGTCGATTCAAAGGCTCTGAGTGTGAACACACACTGTAGCAAAAAAGTCATTAAATTCCTGATAAAAAGGTAAAAGGCTCAACTCGTGGTTTGACGATGGTACCCATCAAAACGTTGCATTACCGTGAAAATTACGCTGGAACTACCGTAAAGCCAAAATTAAGCTTACAAAAAGTCGGTAAATTCTGGTAGAAAATGGTAAAGACCAACAGTTTTTGACGGTCGTACCATTATTTTTAAAGCGTTGCATTACCGTAGAGATCTACGCTGGAACTTCACAAAAATCGAGAAACTGCGAAACTGAAAAGGTCAGTAAATTACTGGTAAGAAATGGTAAAAAAGAACTCAACAGGTTTTTGACCGGTCGATGTACCCAAAAGCGTTGCATTACCGTGGGTCACGTACATGTGAGTCTACCGTGGTCGAAACTGCAAAGAAAGTCAGTAAATTCACGGTAAAAAAAGGTAAAAAGAACCAACGCAGTTTTTTTTTTGTGGGTAGTATCCAATTTAAAGTATTGCATTACATGTAGAAATTACATGCTGACTACCGTGAGTCGGAACTGCAAAGAAAGTCAGTAAAGAGTTTCGGATAGAAATGGTAGAAAGACCAACAGTCAAAAGACCGTCAGTATCCAAAAACAGATGCATATACGCGTCGCGACCCATTACACATGGAACTACCGTGAGTGCAATACACATGCATATATCATGAAGATTTTTACGACAGTCATGAGCAATAAAAAAGGATTGTAAAAATAAGCCAGAAATGAGTAAAATCCATAGAAAAATTGTATTCTTTACGCAAATAAGGTAATAATCCGATGCCAGTACTAATTTCCCCAGAATTACAAAGTTTGTTGAAAGTTATCATCAGCAAAATGTTGCGCCAGAACTACATTACAATAATTGATTCTCTACAAATACATCTTAAAATATATTACTCTTCTATTGAACCACGTAGTGCAGGGGTTCTCAAAATAATTTCTGCTTATAAATCTATATATTGTATTTAGTAAAATAAGGTATAGGGTTGACTCAATCATAAGCATTTTAAAACAAGTGCAACACAGGTTGCTTAGCAAAATAATTAACTTTCATTATTTAATCATTTATTGGGAAATATTAATATCATTTCATTCATAGCTATTCATTCAAGCTTTCTCTTTTTTGCGCCGAAAGGTTCCTCCATACCCAGTGGCGAAGCAACTGCACATTATTCAAGGTGGATGCTGGATATCCGCTATCGAGTCCGCATACGCTGCATACCCACTTTTTTAGCCACTGTCACACGCCTTTCAGGGGTCACATCACAATGATTTTTCAAAATCATCACCAGACTCCTATAGGGAATCCTGTTGTTCTAGTCAACATTTCTAAGATAAATAGAAGCTCTAGTGACCGTTCATTGTTGAACGTGAAGTCTGATAGGACCAGTAAAATACATTAATGAAGGGGAGGGTGAAGACAATGCACATCTTGAATTGTGGGTACGAGACCTAAGCTTCGGCGAACCTGTAACTACCGCGTCCAGAACACTTCACCTCTGTTCGGGTTGTGTGGCAGTTGTTCTTCTGAGCCACCGCAAAAGGTTACTGCATGTTCAGGCTTAACAGAGAATTGTTGTTTCTGAGTGGCGTCACAGGCACAAAAGATCGCTCCTCCCCACTCATCTTCATAGCTGTCCCATGACATGTTTTATATAACAGAGTAAAAGGACCATACGCAGTGTTCTGTTCATTCGCCGATTCAAATAAAAAGAATATAGAATAATAGCAGCCCTACAGTAGTAATAGAAGAGCATTACACTCCACTGAGAACTTGAGTCCTAGTGTCCATAGAAAAATGTGTCGTTCAAAACAATCCAAATCGATGCGTAAAATAAATTCACACCACCTAACAGGAATTTACATGTACCGTCAATCACCTACGTAAACACAGGAAGTTCTCCATTTTCTGTTGAGTATTTAAGCTTCAAGCGGGACAGCGGTTGCAATCGATTACCCAGTTGCTTGATATGTTATGCTGCAGGTTTAAGTTACTTGATGCACGATCTGACGGTGGGAGGTCTCTTGCTCTAAAAGGTCCGGAATATAATTTACACGCCAAGGACGTAGTTGTCACCCCAGCATGTCACCAAAGAACATAGGACAAAAACAGAAGAGATTTAAATCGCTGGACCACGTGCCGACGATCGAACCCAGGTATTCTGAAGGAGAAGGTGCAGACAAAGCTTTCAGTGTGCTATTTTCCTTCAACTTCGAGTGAGAAGATTCAGATCCAACTACTTGGCACATCTGCACCAGCATTAGCTTTCCTGAGCAGGATCCTGTTAGCATTAAAGTGAAGGAATTACAGGCACAAATGTCGCTTGTATTAATAGACTAAATTATTTGAGGGGCTGAAATCCCGCCAGATAATGACGGAAAAAAAACTGGTGAAAAACAATAAGATTTGAAAATATAATAGCCCGAGAATTCCAAAACATCTAATTGCTAACCCTCTTCATACAATGCCGAGCGTATCGTGAATGCCTCGGGGCTGGGGGGGTTGAGCGAGTGAAACACATGCGCTCGCTTCACCCCTTCCCCCTAAGACAGCGCTAACGCTCCTTCTGAGGGGGGTGGGGCGCCGATTTATGTTTAAAACGTCCACCTGAAAAATGTAGTTCATGCGCTAACTGTGTTAACCTCCATGCTTAACTTCCTTAGAATTTTCACTCCTCCCACTTTCTTAAACGGGGTCTTTTGTGAAGTGCGCATGTTCCAAACGCCGGGGATTAACAGTGCTGGCGAAAAATAATTAAAATATATTTCATTTTATTTTTATTACGAAATGAAATACATATTTTTAAAATTTAAAATAGCACAGCATTTTGAAATAACCTATTAAATAAATAAATATATAGAGAGATTTAAATCGCATTTCTTTTTTTTTTTTTTCTTTTCACTTCAGGAGCAAAGAAAACTGAATAAATATATATCTAAATATATTTGGCTGACGAGTCACTGATGTAATGGCATACGAAATATGGTGTAAAAATAACAAGTAGTGTAAAGTCTCGGATTAAAAAAATTGTAATATTGCCAGGCAGTTAATTACCCTAAACTTAACAGTAGCAATCAGCCAAAATTACAAATTTTGCTGATGTTTAGAATCTAAGTATGTAAAGCGTAAAACCAGAGACTGCAAAATTTTTTTTTACAAAGAACAGAATGCTACAGTGTAGGCATAATTCTGCAGTTTCTTTTTTGGCATTAAAAGCTTTAATACACCAAAAACTGAAATCTCAGCTTGTAGACCAGGCATCGATCTGGCGATCCACCGATTGCAGAAGCAAAGCTCCTACAGCCAACGCCCACCATCACTTATGAGAGTATTTGAGTCATCTAACATTAAGAGAACTGTATGGTAGCCCCTCACTTTACTTGGAATGAAGCTGAAGTTGGTTTTCCAATTGCCAAGCTTCCAATTTGTGAGCTCAGCTAAAGGGCAATTCCACCTAATTTTCTACACTACTAATCAGCATCTTTAATTTACTCTAGCTAAAACACTACAACACCTAGACTCTAGCTCAATCTGAGACTAGAGTTATTCTCAACTCACTTATCAGAATCATTTACAAAACCAAGTGGCCAGGGGTTTTGTAAAACCAACTTTATCACGATTTGTGAAACTTCAGCCAAAGAACAATTCTAGTGTTATCCAAAATCGCACAAGTTGGCCGAAATCGCACCCATCATTGAAGTTTCACAAATCCACGGACTTGGTTTTAAATATATTGTGCTATTAGAAGAATAGTCAAGAGCAGGGGTCCCCAAGTCTTTAACTTTTCCTCACGAGGAGCCACAACTAGCTGTTCCTTTTCTCTGGCAGGGGGCTGGTCTGTATTCCAGTTTTTGGAGAAAGATACCTTAGAAGCTCAGTATGCCAGGGGGTGGGGGGTGGCTGTTTCTGTCTCTGGGGAAACTGTCGAGAAGCATGGCAAGATGGGGCGGGGGTCTTACTTGACTCTGACATTCGCGGTCGCTTTTAGATTGATTTTTACTGCAGAATGGAAATGGAAAAAAACCGTGAGTGAAACATTGGTGACGGCTGGGACTGACTAGTATATAGGCTAGGGGAAAGTTAGGTTTAACATCTGCTCCAAAGGGCCCCTGGTGGTTGAAGAAAAATCCACACAAACCAGAAAATACAATATATGAAAAAAATACACTTTTCAAGAATGCTAAGTCGGTATGAGGGAGGCAGGCGGGATCCAGCATTGCCAGACCAAATGACACAGGCTGTAGTTTGGGGACCCCTTGTCTAGAGTTTTTTCATTTTGTTATTGTGATAAATAGCATGGGGTTTACAGTCAAATGGAGACTATTCATTTGTCATAAGTATAGAAGCAAATAATTATCTAGTTTGCATTGCTGCCTTAGCGATCCTTCAACATCAGCAGCAAGATTCTTTAACTCTGTTCCTGTAGTGGTGTCCTGAACTCAACAGCAGTAAAGTCACTGTCACTGCTAACAAGGTTACTAAGGGGGTGCTGAGAGCCCCAGTAAGGCCTGGTCCCTTCAGGTCAAGATGCCACTGCCACCTTTTTTGAAATCAAATTTCTGCTATTTTTTGCACGTTCAGGAGGAAGGAAGGGACACGGCAAATACAGGTGAGTCCCTTTCGGTTTTAACTGAAGTTAGCTAACTAATAACCAACTGACAAAGAAATGTAGTACTTTCTGAGGCCATGCTGTTTATGTATATATTACGCTTTCA
Source organism: Cyprinodon brontotheroides (assembly GCA_018398635.1). NCBI lineage: Eukaryota > Metazoa > Chordata > Actinopteri > Cyprinodontiformes > Cyprinodontidae > Cyprinodon > Cyprinodon brontotheroides. Next base: position 27,101,739 of record JAGKQL010000004.1, on the reverse strand, counting down.
CGGCTATATCTTAGGCATTTACACTCTCACGGAACGAATTTCAATCTTCACAGATGCAACAGCTTCCATTAATGTTTTAAGCCAGGGGAGCGACTCGCATAGAATTATATTTCTATGAGTCCTTCCACTTTAGACTACATGTGCTTAAAGTTCATGTTGTTAATGCATTAGAAGCAACTTTTTCCAGAGTTTTGGTTCAAATGAAAGTAAATTTAAATTTCTCCTTTGAGTGTGAAATGTTTCATGCATGCAGAGTTAAATCTCTGAAAGAACAATAAATAGCTTTTTGTTTCAATACTTTGGTAATACTTAGAATGCTATAAAGCTTGGCATCCAGAGAGAGATATTATTTAATATTTTCCATTTTGGCAATCTTGACTCTCACCCCCCAAAATACTTTACTACTAAAGTCACTGGGTCCATGACAGTTGAAGGATTTTAAAATAAGAGAATTAGAAATATCAAATATTTTACACAGCTTTTCTCAGTTTTCCGGGTTTTTATCCTCTCACTCGGGAACCAGAATTGAAATTCACAAAACTTACCTGAATTTCAATCTTCAAATTACTGTGTCACTTCTGCACATCAAAAATTGAGGATTTTGCAAGTTTTAAAGCTTTTGTACATGCATCGTAGCTGGTTATGTACACTTCTATGCTTTTATATATTGTAGCATTTGCTTTTTATCGTCTTGAGTCAAGGAATATGTTACCAACCCACCTCCTGTTGTCCTGGTCCAGGTCAAAATGACCCGCCACTGTGTCCAACCCCCCCAAAATCCCCTAAGTGTAATTTTTTTAACTTGAGATTTTAAGACTTTTCCTAGATTGGCCCAGACAATAGAAAAAGTTCAGGTAATTGCTTGCCAGTCTCATTTTCCATGTAAGCTGTACAAAAAAGGTACAAAGATGGTCTTCAGGTCCAGAAATATTGCGGCGTGAGGCAAATGGAGTTGGTTAATCAAGGTGCACAGAGTTATTTACAAACCATAAAATCATTACAAAGTTTTAGCGATGTGTCTCAGAATCAAATCAGTAGCAAGTAGACGAAATTGGAAGGCCAATTTTCCGAAGGCCACAATGCCACTCCAAACTCTTTCACACCTACTCAAGACTGATCCGATTTGATGAACCGTGAATCGGATAGACCAGCAAGATGTATGACAGCACAAACTTGCTTTACATAAAGAAGTCATGGGACAAAGTGTGGTGGAAGCGGTTACCCTACCTCACAATCAGAAGAACTGATGCTATGCAGTGGATGAGCAACTAAGTTCCATTTAGAGGTAATCTGTTTTGCATATATTTGCGTAATAAAGTAGATTTTCACCCTATTAGATTTCCTAACACAACTTGAACTGTTTTCTGTGACACTCCGTACTAATCACTGATGCTAATGTCTTTTCCCCATCCCAAAGGTTTGTTGTCCTTTCCAGCAGTTATATGCCCAGCAAGCCAGCAGAAATCAACAGGATCCAAAGTCATGGGGTGGCTTCCATTTGCGAATCAAGCTATGCTTGGAAAATGCAAGTCTATACTGGGAAGTCAACCAGGTGGATGCCCAGAGAAGCACCAGAGGTTGCGAGTTGTGCTTGTGTGACAGAGGGACTGGGGGGTCACAATGTGACATCATGACAATTTCTTCAACTCTTATAGAACTTCCGGGACAGCAGCTCCTGAAGAGGGAGAGATCCACCATGGTTGGTACAGTTCGAAAGAACAAGCCTGAGCTCCCACCTGCACTGTTACTGCTTGGGTCAAAGAGAGAGATCGCTACTTCTCCGCTGCAAAGTTTGCCTTCACACCCACCACCACTCTAGTTTCCTACCTCCCAAAAAAAAAAGATACAAGAATGTAGTTCTTCTGAGCTTCCACTGCACAAAGACGGCGACACTAAGTGACCGTGAGGACAGAGGAAGCCAATCAGAAGGCTATCCCTGGGAGATTCAACCAGAAACAAAGGGAGGTGGCCGGACAACCTTCAGAACAAGGATGATTTAGACATATGGCTGCAAAGAAGAATGAGCTGCCACAGCTGGCCCCTGGGTCATCTTCCACAACATCCATTGATGTGTCCTCCTACAATGCCTTTTCATGATTTGGATAGAGATCGATCGGCCTAACACTGGATGTCTCACTAAGCTACAACAAGAGGAGGGTGTTCCTGGAGCAGCTAGGAAGGCACTTGCAAACTCCACTCATTGAAAAGAAGGAAGCATGTCCCCCGCACAGAAGCCTCAGCAGCAGTTGTGAAAAGCCGTCAGGGGTGCAGAGTGCAGCAGCTCCTGCGTCAACCTGAGGATCCCATCTACCACAGCCACTTCCCCAGCTAAGCCAAGTAAGAGGAAGAGATACATCAAGTTCTGCCCTCAGACTGTAAAACACATACTGTGTGCTGCAGTGTAAGAAATATATCTGCAAAGACTTTGCCCATGCATACTGCCCTACATGTGCCAATAGGTTGATATTCCCGGTTATGTCCATATTTTCATATTTTTGTATTGTACATCCTCTTGTTCACTGGAGAAAAGTAAAAGAAAATTAGTCACTGTGATGAATAAAATGCATTTGAAACTCATTTTGCACATTTTTTTTTCTTACACACAGCTATAGAAATTCAAGTGGAGAGGGAAAACTCAAGTATTCACACATTATTACCGGTGAGTGACAATATACAAGATAGAATTTGGTGTTTAAAATTCAATTAAGCTGCTTATATTGGGGGTTTAAGTGAAGGCGTGGTCATTTTGACCCGGAGGATAAAGGGTGTATACAGAAAATGAGGACAACAGGACAACACCAGCGTGTCTGGTAATTGAGATTCACCTCCCAACTTCCAAAATAGCATCAGTTCATTGTGTAAGTCTTCAACATGCATAAGTCTTAAAGTCCCATCATAAATGTGAATCATATATTAATTAATTTATATTCTATTATTTTCTAAATCTGTCCACCAATTGGTAAATTGCTCCCAAGTCGCAGTCCTGAGGTTTCTCTAACAGGTCAGTGTATGAGACCAAATTCATGCTCCAACCAGCGATCAACCAGTTTTCTGAAACAGATTGGAGGTGCATGCTTGTGAACCATCAGTTAACGGCAACGTAGCCTTAACTGCTCTATATAGTCAGAACACAACACAATGTTACTATGTCTGAGAACTGATGAACAAGTCCATCTGGACAGAAGTGAACAACCAGAGAGAAGAGAGGAGTAAGGCTGAGGAGGGAAATAGCCAAGAAGAAGGGTCCGAAGAAGAGGTAAGAAGAGGCTGAGGTGCATCTGCCAGTTTCCATCGCGTCCAACGCATCAGGACATGGCTGAGACCCACAACATGACGCTGATGGAGGTCCTCCCACCCTACTGTTCATTCCTTAACCCCTTACTGAGGAAAAAAAGATCCTCAGTGGAGTTAAGGAACAAAGTGCGGCCTCATGGAAATTAAAATGTATTATGTAATTTCTACAGCACTGTACAGTTTTCCTTGAGAGAGAGTGTCACTGTGGCTCCTTTTCTACTTTTTGTTCTCTGCATTTCTGTCTTACAACTCTTTCCACAGATCACCAAGGCATAATTCCATTGAATGAGAATTATAGCCAGCAAGCGTAATGTCAGTGTTTTCTCAATCCTGGAAAGTGGCTTCGAAAGGCTCACCCTGTCCTGCAGGCTTAGGTGATTTCCGCTTCCCGCCACACACCCCTGAATTGTATCTCCTGGATGATTAACAAGCTTCTGCAGGTGCTGATTGTCGATCCAATCATTTCGAGAATCAAGCTAATTTCAAAGGGTAGAGGCACATCTAAAACATTACAGAGCACAGGGGGGTGGAATGAGAGCAGGGTTGAGAAACACTGGCATTCTTAAATAGTATCACTTTTGTAGTCTCGCTCTAAGCTGGAAAGCTAATCAATTTGACTGTCTATATCTGTACATAGAGAGACTACCATAACTTATTATTTTAGTCGTCACTGATGTTAACAGAAGAGAATTTCCCCAGAGGCTGAACTAAGGATTTTTGAAAGCAAACAAATGCTATTTTCCTGTTTCTACAAATATGTTTGTGAGAAATGCGCTTACTGTTTCAACCAGATGCCAACAATGACTTGCCGAAATGCACAGTACTAAGTGACTGAGAAGAAACTAACCTAGCATAAAATATTGTCTCAGCTGTAAATCAATTTGTTTTTGCCTGTATAGAAAAGATGTTCACATTTACAGCTTTGTTTCTGCTAGCTTGCAGGGAAATGTAACCCCATAAATGGTTGAAGACAACCTTCATTGGCCTTCATGAGACTCAGATAAATGGGTAGTCATCTATTTTCATAAATTGCCTAAAACAGTTATATTTGTTTTATTTGTTTTGTTTGTGTATTTTGTCTGGTTGCAGACCAGAGGGATCCTACACCACCTATTGAGCAACTTCTCAAAGGGTTTATCTACTAAATTCCCTCAGTCAGAAATGAGTGCTTCCACCTGGTTGGGAAGTACGCTGTGTTCCATATGCCACCAGGTCAACAAGGTACAAACAAACATTTAGCGAATAAGATGTTCATACTAGTTGCATCTTTCTAACTTTTTCTTTTGTTTTCCAGCAGAGAGGAAACACCCGATTGACAACATGCGAGTCTCAAATTTCATCCTGCTTGACTGGGAGAGACTACAACCATCCTGAGCAACGTCTGATCTCAGCGACTTGTGACTCTCAACCCAGAACAAGAATCCTTTTATCACCATTTGTCTTCTACAATATGTTATCTCTTATGTGGACACACATTCTGTTTTGTTTGTTTCTGTTTTCAGAAATTAATACCGTGAGGAAACTGGACAGAAGAATCAGTTCTTTTTTCAACTTGACTTTTTAAATAGAAATTGTTTCTTTAAAGTGGATTACTTCGTAATCTGTATTTTTGTTTAATTAGAAATTATTTTCTTTATAACTTTCTGTATAGAAATGCTTGACAAGTTACACTTCCTTGTGTGTTGTACTACTATAATTTGTATGGTAAAATTCTGGTAGGAACAAGAGACCAGTAATAATTTACCATAAGTTTTGGGGAGGGTTTACAATAAAATGTCAATATATCATCCAGTCTGGATGTGTTTTTTTCACTCATGGAGATATTATGCCTCAGTCAGCATGACCCGTATTTACTACGGCAAAACCACATTTTATTTTTTAAATATTTTTAGGAAATGCGGTATTTTACCGTATTATTTTAAAAATACGGTGAATCCTGCATTTACAAAATACGGTAATAAACTGGCAGCTGTGGTTGCCAGAATTTTACGATATATTAAAAATCTACGATGCAAATACTGGCAGCTGTGGTTGCCAGAATTTTACCGTATTTTAAAAATACGGTAAAATCCTGCATTTAGCAAATACGGTAAAAAACTGGCAGCTGTGGTTGCCAGAATTTTACCGTATTTTAAAAATACGG